>JBBBDQ010001918.1:595000-725000 GCA_037127315.1 Ascarosepion bandense | reverse complement strand
TATATATATATATATATATCAATAAAGACCATCATTTTCCAAGACTTTCTGCCATCGATCTTCAAGCTTTCGGATTTGGTCAAAGTACCATTCAGCCGGCTTCGAATCAAAGAATTCTTGACACGCTTCCTCGACTTCATCAAACGAGTTGAATCAGCGGCCCTTCAGAAAGTATTGCATTGAGCGGAAAAGGCCGTAATCTGATGGAGCACAGTCAGGACTGTAGGCTGGATGTCGCAGAACCTCAACGCCGTCCAAGTTCTTCAAACTTGTCTTTGGTCTTCCTGGCGGTGTGTGGCTTGGCATTGTCCTGCTGCATCAAGGCGCGCTTTCGGTTGATCAGAGTCGGGTACTGTTGCTTCAACTTTTCGTAGACCCGCTTAAGTTGCTGAGAGTAAAGTTCGGCACTGATGGCACGACCATTCGGAACCAGCTCAAAATGCACGATTCCTTCAAAGTTCTACCAAACTCACAACATGACTTTCTTGCCGAATCGATCTTGTTTTGTAACCGACGGTGTCTCTTGCCCTTTCTGAACCCATCGCTTGTCTCCATTGTGCTGGACCAAATAGATCCATTTCGCAAGTGTTTCTACCATGAATGAAGCTTTCAGCCGATTTTTAATAACTGATTTTACCGTTTTTTTTCTTTTTAAGAACGCTAACGTAACGGTGTTTTTTGAACGCTCACGTGGCAGGGAATTTTTGAACGGGCAATTTTTGAAATTAAAATGAATTATGGCGTTTTCATCCATAGTTGTATGAACCTAAGAGGTGTTTCTTAGTATGGTTACACTTAGTCATCATTTCCATTCTTTCATTCAACAGTTCATTTTTGTTTGGGAATAGCATAATCTCTAACTTTTCTTCTTGGCACAGTTTACATATTTTGTCACCGTTGTAAGGCTTGGCTGCTTTTACAATACCCCAAGTTATGTCTGGGTCTTTTCCATATTTTGATTTTAGTTTCCACACGTGGCTAGACAAATTTGTACAGTTTTTTAATGTTTCTGTTTTGAATGTAGACCTGTCATTAAACAACCTGGTCTTAAAGGTGTCTTTGGTTGAACCGAAATGTATTTTTTGGCCATTTGGGTCATGTCCGAATTCATTGCATTCACTTACGCGCAAATACTCTTGGGAAAGGTATTAATCCATCTATTCCTTCCAGTTATGGGTTAAATAACAGGACAGATTGGGTTCTATAGCCTTGATCGGCAACCAGTCTACCGCAGAAAGCAATGGCAACCTACTGCGGGATAATCTTCTGCCCAGTCAGTCATGTCTCTTTCGAGACATGATCGCCCAAGCGTGTATCACGTATGGAACTTAACTGACTGACCTTTGCCTTGTAAATGATTTCTTTTGTGTTGCAAAGTCCTTGAAGAGGACATTTATTTTCGTCCTTGCAGTTGCATTCTTTATTAATGGTATTGTTTTGTACAATGCTATCTAAGTTTCTAGCGTTTTTTTTAATGAAACTATCTAAATTACTAGTACAATTATAACTTAGTTTGATTGTGTTTCTGTTGAAAATTTTGTTTAGTCCTGATTCTTTTGAAAACTGTCTATCTATCAGTTTAAAAAATATTTGTCCTATTTTGGTCTTTACCTCTAAATTAAATGATGAGTTGAACCAGATAATGTTTCGTTTTCTATTATCGATTTTGATTTGTCTGTTTGGTTGAGAATTATATTGTAAAATGTTTTTATGGCCAGATTTTCTTAGTGCATCCTCATACATATTTTTCTTTTCATTATATATTCATTTGTTTGACGAATTATTAGATAGTCTGGGTTCTATTCCTTTGTAAATGTGTTTAATTATACTTTTTGGATGATTGGATTTTGTATTTATGTACGATAACTTAATGTTTGTTTTCATGTACGGCGAGACATTTCCAGTTTGTAAATTAAATTCTACATCTAAATATTGTACCACTTTTTTATTTGTTTCTACTATTATACCAAAATCTAGTTCTTTAAATAGTTTGAAAAGCTCTTTCCTTATTTTATCATTTTCTCTTTTGTTTTCTGGTGCTATCATTAATCCGTCATCTCTAATCCGTGGTTGTCAATATGGATTATTTTGTCGATTTTGTTTAAAATGTATATGCCCATCAATTCTGACATTTCTGTTCCATCATACGATCCTTGTGGTACATCGAATGCCCCGTTGTTTGATTTCTTGATCCACGCTTTACCTTTGTGGAAAAGTATAGATTTGCGACAATGTACGATTATGGAGAACTAGATTTTGATATAATAGTAAATCAATATAAATATATATAGATTTCTAGTTCTGTATAATCGTACATTGCCGCAAATCTAATCTTTTCCACAAAGGTAATGCATGAATCAAGAAATCAAACAACGGAGTATTCGGACGGGTTTCAATTCTGGGTAACATCAATCAGATGTCTGACCATACTGATGAGCTGTGATACAGCGAAACACATCTGTCTGCGGGTGACTATATATATATATATATATATATATATATATATAGATATATAGGATGTCACAAATGACAGGGCGCATTTTTTGGCTGGTTGTTGATCCGGTCATCTAACGAAATAACCTTCTTAGTATGTAAAAGATATTTTGACTTTCCGGGTAATTTTTCTTTTTAATATATTATTACTCATTAACCAATGAAAATAATTACAATGAAAAACTTTCATCAGTATTCTCATCCTTCTCTTACCCACTTCCTGACACTCCCTATAACCTGTCACCTTTTCTCATAACTTTCCTCCTATATAACCCCCTGCAAAACAGTGGCAGTAAAATGCCTTGCTTGGGGCGATATGATTATAAACAAAATTTAAATGTTTTACTTGCTTGATTTATTATCTCCGGTTTGCATTTTGCTCTCTCTCTCTCTCTCTCTCTCTCTCTCTCTGTCTCTGTCTCTGTCTGTCTGTCTGTCTGTCTGTCTGTCTCTCTCTCTCTCTCTCTCTCTCTCTCTCTCTCTCACTAGCAACCATGCATTTAATATTCTTGCAATTGATGTTTCGTCCTTTCTTCTTGCTTTCCTTCACTACTTTCTGTAGGAGTTCTTATAGTTTCCTTATTTTGCTTGCTATCAACACAGTCATTTGCATATCTTATGTTGTTAAGATTGTGGTTGCCTATAATGAATCCTGAAAGAACTTCTAATTCACTGAAAATTGCTTTATTGTGTAGGTTGAATAAGTCTGATTAGAAGACACGTCCTTTTTTTACACCCCCTTGTTTGTATATTTATTGAAGTCATTTCTTATCCGTATGCAGGTGGTTTCTGTCAGTATAGATTCTTGATTATTCTAATATATTTCGAACAAATGTCAAGGATGGCTAAAAGTTCCGGTAGAATTTTGGAACGTACTTTATCAAACGCTTTTGCATAAACTATGAAACATAGGTTGAATTGAATTGTCAAGTCATAGCTGACTCAATAATACTTCTAGATGTTTTATGATGAATAAATGTTACCATTTTGGCATTTTTAAAATCGACAGGATATAAGTTATTTATGAATATCTATCAAACCTTTAAATACCTCACAAGTGCTAAAGTTTTTAGATTTTTCCCCAGAAGCTCCATATATGAGTGTGTATATATTGTGTATGTATGTGCGTGTATATAGATATATCAGTGTGTGTATATATTATGGTGGGTAAAATTTATAATTTAAATCCACTTTTATGGTTGAATACTCTATATTGATGTGCGTTGTGGTACAGTGGATATCGGCTCGGAACGAGAAACCGGGGAACCGAGTTCGAATTCCAGCTGAATCCACTGTATTCACATACGCGCAAATACCCTTGGGAAAGGTATTAATTCGTCTCTTCCTTTCAGTTATGGGTTAAATAGCAGGACAGATTGGGTTCTATAGCCTTGGTCGGCAACCAGTCTACCGCAGAAAGCAATGGCAACCTACTGCGGGATAATCTTCTGCCCAGTCAGTCATGTCTCTTTCGAGACATGATCGCCCAAGCGTGTATCACGTATGGCACCTAAACTGACTCTATATTGCCACGCATAAGACAACCTTTAAATCCCCCAAAATTACCCTTAAAATTTGGAGTCGTCTTATACTACAATTCTAAAAAAAGAAACCTTAAATTCTGAGTGTAGGTAGGCAAACCTCGTCCTTGGTGGAATAACCAATAACCTACATGAAGATTCACATTATCAAATAAACTGATTATAAAAGTAATGAAACATTTCTATTTTATATATTAGTTGTGTAACTTCATAATAAATTGTCAATTCTAAGAATAATTCCATATCAATGAAATCAGCTTGTATCCATGCCAGATTAGCCGAGAAAATGCAAACAAAGAGTTATGACTGCGTTCACAGCAGCCTTTTCTTTAGCTAAAATTTCACTAATCATCATGGTAGTGTCAATTACGGCATTTAACATTTAAGACATTAGCATAATATTCAGTTCCCGTTAAAAAATTATTATCATTTAGGTGTTAAATAAAAATATTTAGGGTTACATACAGCATTTACTTTTTAAATAAAAATCATTTTATGGTAGCTGTATTTAAAACTTTTAGGATACTAGAAAACTATTTATTTCTTGTCAATATATCAATATAAACATATCAATTCTATCGAATATTATCGTATTGCTATAAGCGGTATTTTGTGATTGTCGATGAAGTATAAGTAAATGGCCATTAGCACACCAGGCTGTTTGCAACTGTTTAGATATAGAAAAAGAAAACGAAGACGAAGAAGAATTAGTATTCGCAAGAGATCACTTGAACAAAACAATGGCTTCCCTTTTAAGGTACGTGTGTAGGAAAAACATGATATAGAATCGGTTTTGTTATTTCGTTCATTTTGAATCTCTAAGGATACAGTAAGTAACAATATTTCCAAAAATATTATCTTTATATAATAAACAAGCAGTCAACTTATACCACAGTATAGGAGAATTCATGAAAATTTGCTCTTTTATTCAACCTCGCTTTACCTAAATGTCGCCTTATATGTGGAAATATGCAGTGATTTTTTTTTAATTGGGGATGTTTCACCGATGTTTATAAGAGTCAGTCAATTAAGTGCCATACGTGATACACGCTTGGGCGATCATGTCTCGAAAGACATGACTGACTGGGTAGAAGATTTTCCCACAGTAGGTTGCCATTACTTTCTGCGGTAATAAGAATATACACACATAAAAAGGGATTTAAAATTATAACAATCCCCATCTGTAAGAAACTTCTACAACTGACTTTACATTGAAAGTACTAATCTACCAAGCAGAATATAAATAATGCCCCGAAGATACATCAGTGATTACCCTGGAATTCAAGAATAATATGACTTGCAATAATATAATTAACAAAAGAACTGAAATTAAAAAAATCTAATTTAAAGATGATACAGTTGAAGTAAAAAGAAATTATATGCATTATGGGAACACCATAAAAAATCTAGATGATCAGAAACTGTCAGCTGATCTCATCTCTGATCTTGCTTGCACTGTTCAAGGTTGTGGAGCAGGCTCGTAACATTCAATACCACCAGAACCAAGTTAGTAACGTTTTATCAATTCAGAGCAGACCCCGAGTTTTCTCCAGTCATGGACGATTATACTCTCAATCCTTGCCTAGAAGATCTATTGTGACTCAAACTCACTATTTTTTTCTATTAAATACCAACTTGTGAAGGCTTTTATCAGCAGTGTGAGGATTTTGGCTAGACAGGATAGTTCAGAGCCCCGAGAGCCAAATCATCATAAGGTATGGTGTTCTTAAACAATGGATCGTTAATATTACAATCGATGTTCCTTTAACGCTGTCAACTCACCAAACGCCACGAAGACGATCATAATGTTTCGCCTACCTAGATCGCAGTTCAATCTTGGGAACTAACTACTTCAGAAATAGAAGAAGCAGAGTTTCAACAAAAACAACAGAGCTTTCACTTATAGAGTAACCATAACATCTGGGCAGATAGCAAATATCACTAATATTTATTTTTTCTTCCGCAAATTGAATATGAGTTTGTCTAAGGAAGAAAGAATTGAATAGCCATATCGACGGATAGCAAATGCTTCCAAGGCATGTAATTCCAAAATGACTCCTATTAGTAAGGTGGTTAAGAAATTCAAATAGGTGGTGTACTGGACAAACACCATTCTGGACAACATAGCAGATTAAGATACCAGTTAATGACACAAATTTTGAAAATGTCATTCATTCTTCTTCTTTATGTGCCGTATCCCCTCAGGACGTAGGCGATCATGGCTTCCCACAATTTTCTGTCCTTTGTAGCTCTTAATAACTTTTGTCATTTCTCACTAAGTATCTTATGCATTTTTCTCTGTCTTTTTTGCCTTCATATCTATGTCATCAGAAGCCATAAACTTATGAGAAAAATAACAAAAAGAAAAAACTCTCCATGCTTAATATTAATGTTTTAGGATAAAAATAATTGAAAATATGCATTTCTAGACTCTTCCAAAGATACCCACCTGCCACCAAGTGGCGAGTGCTGCAGGCGGCCGGTGAGCAGGAAGTGAGTATCTGAGAACAGATTCTACACTTTGATCCTGCCCGACAGGCCAAAGAAGAGCTCTGACTCATATACGATCCATCGCTAAAAATGCTACAAAAATGGTCGGTTTCGGTTCCTTGTGCTGATATACCCATATTTGAGTAGAGGTTCTGTTGATTTATTAAACAGTATTTATTCATCTTCATCTACTGACTTGAATATTCAAGAAATTTTATTTAAGGAAAATATGCGCTTTCTGGTAGGATTCGTAGCTGTAATCTTCTTGGCAGGAGAAACCGTCACTAGATCCAACGCTTCATCACCTTAGAGCCGACTCTGAATTTTTCCTAATCATGATGAACAATTCTCAATGTCTAGAACGTCTATTAGGACTGATGCTCAATCCAAATGGAAAGTTTCTTGTTTCACTCCAGAATGTACCTGACTCCTTCTGACATGCTTTATCTTTACAACCCAGATCCGTAACTTCTATGCTAACAGCTTCCTCACTTGCACTTTTCGCTTGTAGAACTCTCTTCTGATTTATTACGTTCCTGTTAAGTTTGATTTTCAAAAAATTAAATGCAACGTCAATTGTTATCTGTTTTTTTTATTTCTCCGAGTTCGAATTCCAGTTGAATCTCCTGCATTCACTTACGCACAAATACCCTTGACAAAGGTATTAATCCGTCTCCTCCCTCCAGTCATGGGTTAAATAATAGGATAGATTGGGTTCTATAGCCTTGGCTGGCAACCAGTATACCACAGAAAGTAATGGGAACCTACTGCGGGATAATCTTTTGCCCAGTCAGTCATGTCTGTTTCGAGACATGATCGCCCAAAGCGTGTATCACGTATGGCACTTAACTGACAGACTGTTCTATTATTGTTTCCGCTCTTTAACAATGCTTTTCTTTTTCTTATATTCTTTCACATTCAGTATTCCTCTGCGTCTTAGTGGCTTTGTTGCCTAGTTTGGGGGGGGGGGTCAAACAATTAAAAAAAAAGATCAGACTAAAAGATTGGGTATTCCTGTCACGTCCGGTTAGGAGCTATAATATCTTCATACCCGTCATATGCTATTGGTTAGGCGGCGTTTTCCCCGGAATGCTGCATTGTTGAATAGGTTCACGCAAATCGTAAACTTTCAAGTCTAGGGTCAACCGCTATCTAATCTTACATATCCTTATAATATGCACCTTAATGTTCGCCTTTAAAACAATTTCACTTAGTAACCCTCTATTCTGAGGGGAACTTGGGTCATGTATTCGATGAAAAATAGTAAAAACACAAAACGTGAATCACGCTTCTACCTCGTTAATTATTTTACATATTTACCATTCTCTTGGATTCTCATCCAGATTTAAATCATATATATATATATATTAATTATTTCACCCCAAGCAAGGCAATAAAGCCACTAAGACGCAAGGGTGGGGGTTACCGAGTGTGAAAGAATAAGGAAAACAGAGAAACATTAAGGATCGAGAACAATGAAAGAAGAGAAATCAAGAAAACAGTAGACAATATTTGACGTTTCATTTAAAGTTTTGAAGATCAAAGTTGACTGGAAAGTAAGAAGCCAGCCACAAGCGAGAAGTGCGGGAAAAGGAACTGTTACCAAAGAACTAACGGTTACATCTAGTTTATAATGTGTGTTCATGTGGGTGTGTGTGTGTGTGAGAGAGAGAGAGAGAGAGAGAGAGAAAGAGAGAGAGAGAGAGAGAGAGGGAATGAGGGTGAGTGTGTGTAATCAAACCCTGCAGACAAGTAATTTTTTAATTTCCTTTATCTAACCTCTCTAGTTTTCTTCTTTATGTGCCGTGTCCCTTCAAGACGTAGGCGATCATGGACTTCCACTGGCCCCTATCTCTTGTCGCTCTTAACATTTTTCCTCTTGGTATCTTTCCCAAACCCCGCTCAGCCATCCACTTGCTCAAGCCAATCAAGTCTCGCGCTGCTTTCCCCTGTCTCTCTTTTTTATTAAACCATCATGTGAGTATTAGATTCTCCAAACCCTCCTTCCTCATTACGTGTCGCAGCTGTTCCGTTCTAATGCTAATTATAAGTTTCATTTTCGTTTGTATTCTTTCCTAAAACCTGTCTCGTTGACATGATATCGATCCATGGCATTCTCAACATCCTTCTGAAGAACCATATTTCTGTTATTTCCAGTCTCTTCTTCATCCTTGAGGAGATTGTCTAGCATTCGTTGCCGCACAGGATGACAAATACTTCATCACAGTCCAGTACTCTTTCTCCAGTATCCGTACGATTAAGCGTAGGTTAATAGTGTAAGAATTGGATGAAGTCTTTTTGATAAGGCGCTTTCGGCGATTCGTTTGGCCATTACCAAGATGCAAGACTTTATCAAAATCATTTGCATGCCTTTCTCTCTGCTACTAGAATATAAATTCTACTATGGGCGTGTATATTGAATAAAAGTGAAGATATGAGATGTGAGGCGATAGCTTTAGGCCTGGAATTTGGAATTCTTTCCAAGCAGTTTGTATTACCTGTGTTTAACAGATGGCAAGGTACATACGGCTTGGAACAACTCGTTTATTTCTCAACAGCACTTATTCAGCCGCGGTTATGGCTGATAGTGTGTCAGGTTTCAACCTCACGCTTCAGACATCCGGTAGATTTTAAGCGGCATGAAAGATTTCAGTTATGTACGATTTAATGAGTCAAAAACGCAAGCTGTAACCGAAAAACAAAAGTCGCGGCCGTAGAAATGAAAAAAAGCGCTTCACGCTCAATGTAATTTAAATAATACAAGATACTTTTATCTTTATAATGAGCTAAGCGATATTAACAACTTTTTCATTTTTATCCACAACGTGCCGATTCAGTACTGAAACCTGCTCATACAAAGATTAAATAACAATTGAAAAACATGTTTATGAATTTAAAAAATCCCTAATTATAAATGTCTACCGCAAAAAGTAAAAATAAAACTAAAACGAGCCAAATTGTGAGATTAAGCATTAGATAATAAGTTCAAATATTGTTAGCAATACCATCATGAATATTATAAATAAATAATTCTTATAACTAAGACACACATATATATAGTGGTTGTGTTTATGGAAGCATACGGTAGATAATTAGTGAAAGAATGTAATAATATATGTAGAGGAGTTTTTGAATGTTTTGTATTCAAATGTAGTCGCAGCATCTTGATCAGGTGATGAAGGAAGGTATGTTGGTTTTCGATGTAGCAAGGATGGTTTAGCCGTGTAAGATCGCCAGCTAGTAGTGTTAATGTTGCATTTCATCTTTAGGTATATTACGATAACCACAGAATCAGTCAATCGACAAAGTTAATTTATTGACTCTGGTTTTTATACACATCAATAAATCCACTTTGAAAAGGACGATCGCTTCTCATTGGCTCGCGGCCATATATTCTTGTTGTGAACGCGTTCTAATTGATTGGTTGAACTATCTATTTTTAGAGATGGTTAAATTTTGGTTTCTTTGTTATTATTTGCTTATTTCTTTTATTACATATTGGTTATGAAAGCTTTCTTATTTGTTGTTGAACTATGGTATTGTTCGCCTGGTGATTTTTACTAGCCAACTATTTTTAGAGATGGTGAAATTTTGGTCGTTTTACTATTATTTATTTATTTCTCTATCAATATACATAGACGCAGGACCTCATCATCCAAGGAATTACCAAGCATCTTTTCGCTTAGTAAAAAAATAGGTTACTACTACATCTCCTACATAATTTCTCTTCTCACCCACCCCTAATCTAAATGGGTCTGTTTGATTGGCTAAGACGATTTTCCTTGACCAATCAGTGGACACCTAATTTTGGCTGGCTCAATGCAAAATCCTTCTATCTTCCTCTTTTTTCAAATGTTCTAGCAAGGAACAACAGGTAGGAAATTTCCTCTCCTTATCTGAGGCTACTTTGAACATTCTAAGAGCCGTCTAATTTATTTAGACGTTAAAGAACATTTCATAGTTGGACTTCTAAAGCCGCAAACACAACTAATTTTGCAAGGACTTTTCTTCTCTGTTATTGCCTTAACAATTAATACTTGTTTCTTTATCTCTGTCTTGTGTCTTTTTATTCCTTTTTTTCAGTAATTCCAACTAAATTCACCTTATTACCGCGGTTGGTCCAGTTAGTAAAACTTCTGTCTTCAAAACCATTATTACACTAAAACTACTTTTCAAAGTATAAAGTCATGCAGGGACATTTCTTTTAATTAAAAAATATTTTCTAAAACAATATATATGCTACCAATGAAAGTTTCCTCATGCTATTTTTTTTAATCATTGGAAAGGTGGGAATCAATATTATCTCCACAGCTATGGGTTAATTAGTAAGACTTTTATCACGAAATCATTATTAAGGCCATAGAAAACGAATCAATCACTCAATCTTGCTTTTTATTGCAACTCTCATGCATATAAAGTAGAAGTAGTGAATATAGCTCTATGGCTAAATTTGAATCACTCTTAGCCTTCTTAGATGAAGCATTGTCAATTATTATTCATTTTTCACTAGTATTTCATTTTATTTCACTTACTTTTTATTGCATCTCCCATCCATAAGAAGTAGAAGTAGAGAATATAGCTGTATGGTTAAATTTGAATGACTTCTACTAGTTGGCCTTCTTAGATGAAGCATTGGCAATTATTATTCATTTTTGACTAGTATTTCTTTCATTTTATTTCACTTACGTTTTATTGCAACTCCCATCCATAAGAAGTAGAAGTAGAGAATATAGCTGTATGGTTAAATTTGAATGACTGCTGCTGGTTAGCCTTCTTAGATGAAGCATTGTCAATTATTATTCATTTTTGGCTAGTATTTCTTTCATCTTCATTTCTCTTGCATTTTATTGCAACTCCCATCCATAAGAAGTAGAAGCAGAGAATATAACTATGTAGCTAAATTTGAATGATCCCTGCTGGTTAGCCTTCTTAGATGAAGCATTGTCAATTATTATTTCTTTTTTACTTGTATTTCTTTCATCTGCATTTCTCTTGATTTTTATATTTAAGCTAGAGCTGGGGAATAAGAAGTGAATTCCCACCTTTTCCAAATTACTTGTGTATAAGTGACTGAAAAGAACTTGCCTGGAATTCGAACTTGACTCCCTGATTCGTTGTTCCGAGCCATTATTGATTACATCACTAGCACATCCAATGTCCATGATTTTTATCAAGAGGAAAAAGTTACGTCGGTGAGTCCCTAATCCTCTTCCAACCATCAGAAATTAGGAAGAGGGATTTGAAATTTCTAGAACATATAAATATATATATTGAAAAGAGGGCTTAGAAAATTCAACAATCACAGGACATACAGAAGGCAAGAGGTACAAAGGGAAATCGCGAGTAGTATACCTAACAAGTTTCTGTGAATGAATGACAAGGCGTTGGAAATTGTAGAGAGCTTTTGATTGATTGTGTTGTGGGACCCAGACTCACCTCAACATGGACTCACCCACTGCTATATTAATAGGTGTGTGATAGCAGTAGTGGGTGACCAGACAGTAGCACTGTGCGCATGACCGCAATCGATAACCAAGGACTATATTGGATTCGTAAGCTCTGTTTACTGTACCTTCTTCTTTGTAACCTTTTTTGTAAATCCATCTTTCTTTAACCTACACCTCGTATTCAGTGTTATATTTCCGTGGACCCACTTTTGGCTCCACATCAGATTGATTGATTGATTCGTTCATTTTCTATCTAATCTATGAAGATTATTTAAATCTAGAAAAATATATTTAGGGTGTAAGATTTTTTTAAACAATAAAGATTTTATAGAGCGTACTAATCAATGTATAGCTTGGGTAGATGTATTGGATTCCTCCTTTTCCCAAGGGTATTTGCGTTTAAATGAATATTATTGTTATATATCGACAAACAACAAACACGCATATATATAAAAATATAAAGTTATATTTTTATTAATGACGATGAACCGTGTAGAATAGGGAACAGAGAATTGAGAGAGCGCGCTTCTAATGGGTTGACGGGAGTGTAGTCTTATCTGTTGTGTCTCTCTTCACCGGCCGATCTCTGTTGCTCCTCTACTACTACTGGCGAATCCGTGTGCCGAGGTCTTTTTATAATCTTCCAGAACCGGAACTTTTTCTTCCGGTTTTGCCTCGCCCACGCACGCCCACGTAATTCTCAGAGACACCTGTTCTGTTTGCCTCTGTAGTTATTTCCGCTGCTGCCGGAAATAAGGTCAAACGACATCCGTTCCTTTCAACGACCGGAAACACCCTCGCTTGCATCAGCCTTCCTCGGGTGGGGCCAGATTGTTATATTACATTATGAATCCAACTCAGCTCACCGGTAAACAATTCCGAGTCATTATCTATTACCCCACCTAAGCTTAAAGTACCTGAGATGCTTAAACGGTCATCCATCTAGTTACTGACCAGGCTTGATATTGATTAAGTTCGGTGATTGTACGGCAACCGGTGTTTTAACGTGATTTTAACGTGATATGTTTTAACGTGATATGTTTTAACGTGATATGTTTTGCCGTGATAAAGCCGTAAGCCAAGTGTGGTGTTTGTGAATCTGGTGGCAGTACTAACTTTATGTATCTAATGTTTCAAAATTTCATATAGGTGTTGATAGGTTTGCCTATCGCCTAGTTTACCCACCTCCTCTTCTATCGAACAGGAGTAGAGGTTTATCCCTTGTTTGGTTCTGTTTATAGTTTCCTCGTTTTTTTACACCCACTAACCCCTTGAGTCTTAGTAGCATTATCGCCTTGCTTGGTGTAAAATGTTCTAAAAACATGTAACTATATCTTTCATAATGTTCCAGCAAATTCTGTCCTTGTTAAAAAAGATGAAAACCACCATTATCTGTCTGTGTCAATAAGCAGTATTTTCTCTACTGGGTGATGAACAATCCCAAACAGTTTCATGAAAGACCTTAACACAGCGAACTAGTTATCGTAGAGTTCGCTGCTGAAAATGTAGGTGTTTGGAGTACTTACATTTTTCTTGATGAGAAAGGTCGTGTGGTTTCAGTAATGAACACATTATAAAATTATCCTAAGCCAAAACTCACAAACTTTGGTAATTCGGGCGTATGGTTTCAGCAGGATCGTACCAGCACTCACACAGCGAGATCAAAGGGAGTTTTCAACGAACTGGTTGCAAGCCTGCCGAACCAATGACGCTGGATGGTCTGCAAGCTCGCCTGGTTTCTTCCTTTGTGATTGTTTTCTCAGAGGCTATCTGAAAACTGGGGTGTACAAACATCGACCAGCAACACTTGATGAATTGAAGGCTTCTATAAGCCAGAAATAGCTAGAAACAGCATATAGATAATGAAAAACTGTAGAAATTAGCTACCACAGTGTCTCGGGAATCGACGTAAAGATATGGAAAATATCTCTTTCAAAAAAGTATTAGGATCTTGAATAAATTTTCACTGTTTTCCAACAGTTGGCATTCCGCGTGCATATAGTTTCAGATGTAACACATTTATAAGGAACTACTGTAAACCAGCTTGAAATTCAGTGTATGTCATTTGACCGAAGTATAAACAACTTTGTTTTTCATAGCGTTAAACATGTCTGATTTTGTGCCAACAAAAGTGTGTTTTGGGGAATTTTACTGTACTACTTTTTTCAAAAGAAATCTGCAGCTGAAAACACACATAATTCGTGTTGAGACTTACAGCAACCATGCTCTGTCGGAAACAACATGCAGAGATTGGTTTAGACGCTTCAAAAATAATGATTTTGATGTTGAAGTTAAAGAATGCTCTGGGGCAGCGAAAAAATCTGAAAACGAGACATTGGAGGCATTACTTTATGATAACTCATACCAGGTGCATTAGAAGTTGATCACACAACAATTTCGAAACGTTTGAAAATATTAGGAATGATTCAAAATCAAGGACATTGGATTCCGTACTTCGAACAGCGTCTTGTCACGTATGAATAACTGCTTCAAAAGCAAAAAAGAAAAAAAAATTTGCATCGTATCGTGAACGGCGATGAAAAGTGGATACACTATGATAACCTTAAGCCTAGAAGATCGTGAGATAAGCCAGGCCAAGCATCAACATCGGCAGCAAAAGCAAATATTCATGGTTCAAAGCTTCTGCTCTGTGTTTGGCGGGATCAGCTGGATGTAGTTTATTACGAACTGCTCAAACCGACCGATACCACCACGGAAGATCGTTATCGACTACAATTGATGCGTTTGATCAATATACAAACAGAGGCAAAGTGATTTTGCAACATGACAACGCTATGTCAGTCAGTCAGTTAAGTGCCATACGTGAAACACGCTTGGGCGATCATGTCTCGAAAGAGACATGACTGACTGGGCAAAAGATTATCTCGCAATAGGTTGCCATTGCTTTCTGGCGTAGACTGGTTGCCAGCCAAAGCTATAGAACACAATCTGTCCTGTTATTTAACCCATAACTGGAAGGAAGAGACGGATTAATACCTTTCCCAAGGGTATTTGCGCGTAAGTGAATGTAATGAATTCAACTGGAATTCGAACTCGGCTCCCCGATTTCTCGTTCCGAGCCGATATCCACTGCACCACAACGCACATTCTCTATGTTGCAAAACGGGTGAAAACCTACCTGAAAACGCTTAAATGGGAAATCCTACCCCAACCGACGTATTCACCAAGCATTGCCCCGTTCGATTATCACTTGTTCTGGCACATGGCCTAGCTGAAGAGCATTTAATTCTGATGAAAATGCCAAAACACGTGTCGACTCGTGGTTGGCTACAAATGACGTACAGTTTCCCGATGTGTAATTTAAATGCTGCCAGAAAGATAGGAAAAAGTAGGGGCAAGCGGTAGACAATACATTCATTGACATGTTTCTTACTAATTTATGTAAATAAAATGTATGTAAATAAAACATTACTCTTCATGAAAAATCAGCGAGAACTTATTCAAGGCCCTAATAACTGAAAACAAATTGTGCATCTTTACTGATTTAAAAACAATTTTCAACCGACAAAATATAGGACGTTTTTCATAGACACACTCTGTATAATCCACAGACATATACATATAGTCATAAGCATCTTTACTTCAATCAGTCAGTTAAGTATCATCCTGATATACGCTTGGGCGATCAAGTCTCAAAAGAGACATAACTGACTAGACAGAAGCTTTTCCTGCAGTACACTGGTTGCCAAACAAGGCTACAGAACCAAATCTGTCCTGCTATTCAATCCATAACTGGAGCTAGAAGAGATGGATATACCTTCCCCAAGAGTATTCACGTAAGATGGATATACCTTCCCCAAGGGTATTCACGTAAGTGAATTTTACAAAAAATTTAAGAATTTTAATTTAGTAATTTTAATTTAGTAATTTTAATTTATGATAGGAAATCAATACAATCAAATCTTATATATATATATATATATATATATATATATATATATATATATATTGATTGATTGTTTAATTACTTAGTTTCTGTTCATAATAAGATTAGACCAGTGCACTTTGTATTAAAAAGTGTTCAATACTATTATATTGTAGAACTTTTGAATATTTTCCCTTTGTAAACGAGTTATTACGCGACATAGATTTCTATCATGAGTGGTGTCTTCAGGAGATTTGCATAGCGCTTGAAGACACCACTAATGGTAGATATTTTGGTCGCGTAATAACTCGTTTACAAACGAAATATATATATATATATATATGTCAACCATCCGTCCGTGCATGGAGTACTGCTTTCTCAGCTTTCTATTGTTCCTTTCTAAATAGCTTGTACTCCTCACTCTTTTCTAATTAATCTTTCTACATTTATGTAACCCCCTGCACATCAGTGGCGTTTCTGCCCTGCTCGGGGTGAAATGATTAAAAAAAATATATATATATATATATATGAGATTAATGTTATTTTAAATTCGCTTATATCGAATATATCAGAAAATAATGAAAAAAATAATATGCATGATATACAAACACAACCCGTTCTTGTTGACGTGTTACACATCTGACCAAAGTAAGGTAGTAACAAATGATACAGAAAGACAAAAATTGTAATCACATTAGACAGCTTCGTTGATAATACAAAAATACTGAGAAAAAATATTATAAAATTTAGAAGCTATTCATATTAACTTAAAAAAATATACAACCATCAAAATCACTTATAATTTCAGAACAAGCAATTAAAAAAATATTTAAATTCTCAGACGCCATTCGTATGACAATACAAAAAACTCAATTAAATATAACACCTCATTCTTTACTTGTTATTAATGAGATATCTAATGTAGAGATAACAAGCAGGAATTAATGCGTTCCTTGATCAGTTGCCAATTTATGATAAATCTCTGAAAGTGCCCCTGTAAGAAAAAATCGAATAGACAAAGTTATCGATTGATTCCTTCATTTTGTACGGCTTATTAACCTCCTGTAAGTTATTTTAAGCCAAGAAACTTGTTAAGATTGCAAGAATAATCTTTTTTGTAGATAATAATAGTTTAGTGATACAAGTCTTACTAATTAACCCATAGACGTTGGGAAAACGGGTAGATTCATACCTTTCTCAAGGGCATTTGCACGTAAGTGAATATTATACTTCATGATTTCCAGCCTAATGAATACGTGTCTGGTGCAAGAGGGGTTAATTGATCCAGTGTCGCTTCTCTCTTATCACAGACAATACTAACCAGATACCTCTGTTTACGATCGTTACGAACCTGTAGTCAATGTTTGCACTCTACATGGTGGGTGGTAATACTTTCCATCGTGCATTCCTGGTACACACTTGGCACTGTAGATCGAGAGATATCGAATGGCGCTACGCTTCCAGAAATATCACATTCGAATTAGGATAATTCATGTCGGTTTGCCTTGAATAGTCTAACCAGTGTTTGCTCTAACTTAGCAGATGTTAGAGCACAATTTGTATAGGTTTGGCCTTTCTATAACATCAGCATGTGGTGGCATTATATACCATTGCATTTACATACTGTTAACCCATGACTTTTGCTTCCTTTATTTATATCCAATGAAAGATTTTTAAAAAAAGTTGAAACATACAATAAATGATCTCTCTCTCTCTTTCTCTCTCTCTCTCACTCTCTCTCGTACACTTATGTGACATAATTCCTAACGACAACACAATAGAGAAAAACAAAATATAAGTCAGCTTCTAGTGAATAACACAGTAATATATAACAAAACTATAAACTATGGATACAAATTTCAGAAGTTATCTAACACATAACTCAATAAGTCCCGTGCCTGACATATGGATGGCGCCACTAATGAAAAATTCATATGATTTTTCTGAAGTACTAACCTTCAAATGGCACGTGACAAAATTTGGGCCCAATTGGATCATTAGTTTACAAATTACAGTTAAGTGAATCTACTGTTACAAATTTTCAAAACAATGGAAAAATACTAATTTCGTGTGTTGATAAAACATTGCTTTGTGATGGGAAAAAATGTTCAAGTAAAGCAATGGCTTGATAAGTGCTATTCAGACTCTGTTCCGTCGGAAACAACGGTTAAGAGGTGCTATGCTGACTTTTTAAATGTGGTCGTACAGACACAAATGATGCCGAAGGCTCAGGTGGCCCAAAATCGGCGATTGTCCCGGAAAACACAAAAAAAAAAAAAAAAAAATCTACAAACTCGTTTTGGCCGATCGTAAATTGAAGTTGCGTTAGATAGAAGAGGAGTTGAACATATCAGAAAGCAGTGTATTCACCATTTTGCATGAACATTTGTCAATGAGAAAGCTGTGTTCAAAGTAGGTGCCGCGTTTGCTCACAGTCGATCAAAAACAACAACGTGTCGACGATTCAGAGCGTTGTTTGTAACTGCTTCGACGCAACTAGAAGAACTTCCTACATAAATACGTGACAATAGATGAAACACGGATCCACCACTTCACTCTGGAGTCAAATTGGCAGTCAGCTGATTGGACAGCAGTAGATGAAAGCTGTCCAAGTAACCAAAGACGCAAACATCAGAAGGCAAGGTTTTGGTCTCTGTATTTTGGAATGTGCAAGGTATTTTGTACATCGATTACCTTGAGAAAGGAAGAACCATCAATAGCGAACATTATATAGCATTATTGGTGCATTTGAGGAAAGAAATCGCCAAAAAGCCGCCACAAATGAAGAAAAAGGTGATCTTTCACCAAGTATCTTTCACCGTGTCACTAGTCGATCGCAACGATGGCAAAAGTACATAAATCGCATTTCAAATTGCTTCCGCATCTAACCTATTCTCTAGATCTGACCCCCAGCGACCACTGGCTGTTTGCAGATCACAAAAGAATGATTCAGAGAAAGAGATTTGGCTCCAGTGAATAAGTGATATCAGAAACTGAAGCGTATTTTGAGACCAATGACAAATCGTTCTACAAAAAAAAAATCATCGAATTCTTTAGAGAACCGTTGAAATCAGTGTATCACCCTAGAAAGAGACTATGATGATAAATAAAGTCGAATTTTGCCAAAAAGTTGTTGTTTTATTAGTTAGGTCCGGGATTTATTGAGTGATGTATTACATCCTGGATCCATTGCTAGGCCAGCTGCTAAGAAAATTGGTTCACTTTCGTGACAGACAATTTTTCTCTCTAGAATCTATCTTACATATCTATAAGGCTACTATTCGTTCATACTTAGAATGTCTCTGCCACATATGGCACGGTTCCTTTGATATAGATTTTGAGGTGCTTGATAAAATCCAAAAAAGAATCAGCAATATTATTCGTACTGATATGGCAGCTCAGCTTCAGTTCCTTTCCCACTGCCATAAAGTTGCCTCACTGTGTTTTTTCCCATAAATGCTATCATGGTAATTGTTCGGATGAGCTCTTTGCTACAGTACGTAGACTTTATGAATTTAAGCACTGTACAAAACTGGCGTCGCGATCTCATTAATTAACAGCTGAGCTGGCTAAATATAACCGTAAATTTATGCTAACAGCATTTTTTCTTGTACTTCTCGTTTGTGGAAGTCTCTTCCAGTTTAATGCTTTCCAGCCAAAAAAAATTTAAATGCAATGTCAATTGTTATCTACTGTCCTTCTATTTACTCCTTCTTCTCTTCGTTCATGATTAATGTTTCTGTTTCTAATTCTTCCACACCCTGTAACCATGTGTTTGTTAGTGGAGTTACTGTATTGCATGCGGGATGCTGATTAAGACAAATATTAAGTCAAAACATCCAACTATAACATCACTTACGATTTTCGAATAAAGATTTAATAATTTATTTAACTCCGCTTTTTCACAATTCCAAAAGGTATCTTTCATTTCTTGGTGATTCTTCTCATTTTCATCTCCTTTTTGTTCTTTATGTTTTATCGTTTTCATTTTTTTCTTTATGCATTTATTCTTCATATTCTTTTATTCAGCAGATGTGCGGATAGTATAATGGCTAGTGGCACGGAATAAAAAGTCGGAGTTCATGTTATATGCTCTCTGACCTGGTGCATAATTTCGCGCAAAAGTGTATTTACATTGAACAGGTTTTATTAAAAAGCAAAAATGCAAACTGGCTAACAAAAGAAAATAAATATTGAATTAAAAAGTTAAAGAATGCTGACGCCGGGTGACGGGCAAAATTGTGTTGAGACAGGTGTTTTCCAGGTCAGGAGATATGGAAACTGAAATGCAGTTATAATGAAATAAATGTTATTGCATTGAAGGAATGTGATTGTGTTTTGATAAGCAGTATAGCAAAGGCCAGAGAATAAAAATCTCGAAAATCTGTTTATTATAAACAATATGCGGTCTGAAAGATGACGTGTTCAAACGAGATTCGGTCTATATATAGAGGAGAGAGAGACAGATGGAAATAGATCGGAAGACAGACGGATAGGGAGAGAGATAGAGACGAGATTGAATTGAGAAGAGAAGACAAACCCAGCGATCCATACCCTCGTATGTGCGTGCCTACCCCTGACCACTCCTCTACACACAACGGTCACCGAAGAGAATAAAAATATGTTAATATTTTTATATATACGTGTTCGTTGTTATCGCTTATCTGTCAAGGCGTTTGTTGTTCCAGCAGCAGTATATACATAACAGTGGTATATATAAATTCCAGACTAGTTCGTTACATTCGCTTATGCGCAAATACACTGAAGAAAGATATAAATTCATCTTCACTCAAGCTATGGATTAAACAGTCGGATTTATTTCTGAAAATAAAATCATTAGTTTTCTAAAAAAACAAAAAAAACTGGTAATGCGTATATTTTCACACACACACACACACACACACACACACACACACACACACACACACACACACACACACAATAACAGAATTATTTTTGTCTATATTGTAGTGTTTATAGTGATATAGACGTTGATTAGTTCATGTAACTTGACCCAAAAAGTTGTGAGTTCAATACCACGCTACAGCAGTGTTGAACAAGTAACTTATAGGGAGATAACTCATGACTACCAAAAAAGGCTCTACGCAAGGAATGAAGATCATATACCCCAGTGATTGTAATAAAGTGTTCGGTTCGAAATTCCTAGCACCTGAAGAAGGCCGGAGCGTACAACGGCCGAAACGTCGTACAAATGGCAACAAAGACGAGGACAATAATCTGAATAATGTAAATAGTGTGGACATATTTTTACAATCCAAAATATGTATCGGTTTTAAATAACACAAAACGGGTTGATAAACCGTAAAAACGAATCAGTCGTTTTCTTCAATCGATATGTCTCTTTACTAATTCAGCTTATGCCTTCCCTTTGTTTGCAGAACTTTTGTCATTATCTTTCTTCTTCTTCACAATTAAAAAAAGTATTTCTTTTCTTGCTCTTCTCTTTGTTCATTACTTTTCATCGTTCCAATTTTTTTTTGTTATGCATTTTAATTCTTCTTATCCTTTTCTTCAGCAGATGTGCGGGTGGTGCAATGGATTGCGGCCTGGAATGTGAAACCAGAGTTCAAATTCCAGACTTGTTCATTACATTCGCTTATACGAAACTTCCTTTGAGAAAGTAAGGAACACATCACCTTCTCCCGCTATGGATTAAATAGTAGGACTTATTTTTGGACAAATCATTACTTTTTATAGTTCTCATATATTTTTTGTCCATAATGCATTTTAAATCTTCGTATTCTTCATTTTCCTTTTCTTCAATGCCATTATCAACATGTTTACCAAGAAGAAATGCCCTTTCTACCAAAACCAACGCGCCGCCACCCACACCCTTCAAATGTAACGTAGCCATTCTTAATGGTCGACTAAGTATCCCCTATGCAGCCAACTGATGCAAATATTATCATTCACCTCGCTTCAAACTGGCTGACGTCAATATGACGTCTTTCCCAAAAAGTGTTTTTTTTTTAAATTATCGTACGATCGATGTTAAACAACAAACTCTTCTCGTATAATGCGTCTGACTCATTACTTTCATATGTCCGTACACGCGAGAATCACGCATGCGTAGACCAGTTTTTCACTATCTTTCTATGCAGACACTTTTCTCCAGTTTACCTATGCTGTGCGCCAAGGGTGTTTTTTTTTTTTTTTTTTTTTTCATGGCTCGTCTAATAATGACGTTGTTTCTTAAGCCGACTTATAAAACTAGTTTTGTTTTTCATATTTATTAAACCTAGCTTAGTACAGAACAAAGCTAAATAGTGAAAGAAAGATAGTACTGCGCTAATCTTACAACTAGTGATGGTTAACCTGAATAATGAGCATTTCTGATTCCGGATTTAACCAGGATTGTTACCCGGGACAGACGTGTAATTATCATGGTGATTTTCTAAGCGTAGCTTAGATGTGTTACAAGTCGGGTAGTATAGTACACTTAGCAAGAATTGAATTCACTACTCAGTCCTAACTGTTCCAGAGAAACAATTTTGCTAACCATTACATGACGTCTAAGTGCCCTAAATGCGTAACTATCATGTTTACTAGGCAACATCGATTCATAGAAAGTCAATGAAACTATCTAAATTCCTGAAAAACAAAAGAGGGTAGGGAAATAAATCTGTGGTTAACATGTCATGCCTTATGTGGAAACATGCCATCCTTATTTTAACGCCTCCAAAGCAAAACTTCACTTTTTTACTCGTTTTAGAGAACCTTTTGTTTTTTGTCTTCCATCAGTATGCCTGATCCTAGCCTGTATGAGAGTAATTACTTGCGCCTTCTTGGATTAATTTTTTGCGGACATTATACTGAATTAGCTGCTAGATCTGCTGCTAGGAAAGTTGTTCTCTATATTGACAATTTTTCTCTCAACAGTTTTCTCGCCAGAATCTATCTAACACATTTATAAGTTGTAGAGGGCGTGAAGAAGTCCCTCAAACAATTAATAAAAAGTAAAATGCACTACAAATAAAGTAAAATAAACTTTTGTTTATTTTCGTAAAAAAAATAAAAGAATTATTTTTTTGTACAAAAATGTAGTTGTCTGTAAAGCTGTAAAAAGGAAAAAAAGAAAGGAACTGAGAATGTGAAAGGGAAAGGAGGGATGATGTGCTGCGAGATGAGAAAAAGAGAGGGTGAAAGAATGTTCGCTGATACGTGATACTGCCTGTTGTGTGAACTGCTGAATTCTCTGTGTGTGTGTGTGTGTGTGTGTGTGTGTGTGTGTGTGTGTGTGTGTGTGTGTGTGTGTGCTCCAAGCTGTCCATGCCCTTTTGGTGTGGGCTGGCTGCTTTTCCCTCTGGCGTTGAAAGTTTCTGCTTCCCTTTTATCTTGATGGTGAAGATCCGGGAGATCAAAAAGTGTGTTTCTTATGTAGAGCCCTAATTGGTCGAAAATTCATAATTTTGACCATGTCGTGTGCTTTCCACTACGTCCGAGCTTTTGGGTGCGCTGTCATTGTTTTTGACCCCAAAGGGTATGGTAAGAGGTGAATGCCCGTGCAATTGTATTTTTTTTAGATACACGTGGTGTGAATTAATTTTTATTGAGTGTGTGTGTGTTGAGTTTGGAAAATAAAATAAGAAACAGCACAAAGTCTACTATTGCTGCTATATCTGGTCTGGTGCTTCTACAACGCATTTAGAGATTCTTGATAAAATCCCAAACAGAATATAATAGGTGCTGACATGAGATCTTGGCTTCAATTTCTTTTCTAATGTAATGTAGCTTCCATGTGGCTTTTCTGTTAATATTTTCATATAATTGTTCTGACGTGCTTTTCTTTTTGGTCCCTCGTCTTTACGAATTTAAGCGTAGTACTAGATTGGCATCTAGGTCTCATAATTTTACAACTGAAATTGCTACATGTCACCATAACTAAGTATCTTCTTTCGCGCTTCTTGCTTGCGCAACTCTCTTCTGTTTGCAAATGGCATATTTTAGGGCTACTTGGAATCTGATCCATATATTTGACTTTTTTCTTTTGACTGGTTGGTTCATTGATTTTGTTTATCAACCTAATATGAGTTATTTAATGCCGAAATCGAAATATTTTGAACGCAGTTGTATGCCTTCATCTACAGATAAAATGTATTCTTGGTCATTTTGCTATAAAATGTATGGCTGCTTATTTTGCTTTAAATATGTATTATTAGTTATTTTGCTATAAATATGTATTGTTGGTAATTTTACTATATGTAATGTTGGTAATTTTTTTAGTATAAAAATGGATTTTATGGTTTCAAAGTATTTTGTTTTTATTTGAGATTCACTATTTGCCTATAAATGGGACCTCCTAATAGGTGCTACAAACTCGGGTCAGGGTCGACATGGAAACAACAGCAATTAAGAAGTGGTTCAATGCTCATCAAAACCTCCAATACCTGATCAGAGGCCTTGTTGCTGGATGCAGTTTAACATCATACCCAGGACTATTTTTCTGTTGATATAATTCCTGGTATTCCAATAACAAAGGCAATGTTTTTGCGTTTTTTAATATTAGTCTCGGGTCATAAATAGTGACCATAGGACAAGCGGAGAATATTATTACTTTATTGTTTTGTTGTAAACAAAAGAAAGTTATTAAAAATAAAAAGAAAAAGAAAAAACTAAAATAGACAAAGCTCTTCGCAAGATATGAGCTGTACTTTTTAAAACTATTTTTGAGATTTCCTGAAAAGATGGTGCACCAGGAATTTTACTGATGTGTCCTTGAGTTCCTTTCTTTATCAAACACAAAGTACTAACATTATTATTATTTGATATCCTCTCCGACTTTTAAATGGTTTAACCGAAAGTTGATGGCCATATCTTGGCTAGTACGTAGTAGAGATACAACCCTTGCCTCGCCATATTCTCTAAACAGCGATTCAACCCGCACTTTTCCAATGATGACAGAGATCCCCAAGGTGTCTTGCGAGGGAGAAATATTCCTGTAAATAGTCCTGAATGCGCTAATCATACCAGGTAATTTTAAGCTACTAATTGGGATATTTCTCCGATTTAGCATGCCGGGTCTTCGTAACTCGGTATTTCTGCTTGTTCTTATCCAAAAATATCACAAAGTCTATCAGAATTCATTCAGTTTGTTCTTGTGCAGTAATTACAAAGATTGTTTGCCTAAAAACACTATTTTTCAGAAATGACCTGGTCGACCTTTTCTTTACGAAATATAACCATTGTTCTTTATATATTATGTATATCATTAATGGTGTGAATAAGTAAAAAGCAGAAAAAATAATATCTATTTCATTTTCTTTATTTTCTTTACTTTATCTTTCAAGCAAAAATAGCCACTCTTTGAAAACAACGAGCCACTTAAAATACATTTTATGTATATATAAATATGCAAATATATATAGACGGCCGAAGGCAACGACCGTGAGAGACAAAATTCCTTAAAGTTCGCGACCGCCATTATCATCACCGCCACCATCACTGCTCGTATTTTGTAGACTTCAAAGACGAAAACATATATATATTTATATAGGGTTACAGTAAAAACTTATAGGATTATATTCAAAAACAAAAAAGAGCCTCATATATATAATGTACGAAATTATATATATATATATATATATTTAGAAATGTGCAAGAAATAAGGAAAACTATATACGAGTTCTGCAGACTTGGAAGCCGATGTGAATATATATATATATTCCCATCGGCTTCCAAGTCTACAGAACTCGTGTAGTGATGGTGGCGGTGATGATAATGGCAACGCGAACCTTAAGGTATTTCGTCTCTCACGGTCGTTGCCTCCAGCCGTCTATATTTTATTTGCGTATATAAGAGGGTAAAAATACCTGAATTCTTCCGGTAGAAGCGATGAGAAAAAATCGCGTCATTAGGAAAACAAATAAAGTTATTATACCACATGCATATATATATCGGAGCAAGTGATAATCGAATTGGGCAACGTCTGTTGAATACAGCAGGTGGGTTTGGGCTTCTCATTTAAGCATTTCCAAATAGGTTTCCCCCGTTTTGCAACATGTAGCCTAGCATTGTCTTGTTGCAAAATCACTGTCGTAGCTCTGTTCGTATAGCGGCTGTTTTCTCTTTAATGCTCGGCTCAAGTACATCAATTGTAGCTGATAGTGACCTCTTGTGATGGTTACGGTCGGTTTGAGTACCTCATAATAAACTATACCCATCTGATATCACCAAATGCAGAGCAGAATCTTCGGAACCATGGATATTCGGCTTTGTCACAGACGTCGATGCATGATCTTCTATGCTTCGGGTTATCGTAGAGTACCCATTTTTCATCACCGATCATTAAAGCAGCTGTTCACACGTGACAAGACGGCATTCGACGTCTCTCGGCTTCAACTCGTACGGTACCCAATGTCCTTGCTTTTAAATCATTCCTAATGCTTTCAAACGATTCGAAACTGTTGTGTGATCAACTCCTAATAATTCTGCATGTTCATTTTGCGTCAGACATGAGTATTTATGAAGCATTGCCTCTGATTCTTTTTCTTCAAACTTTTTCGGTGTGCCAGAACGTTCTTTACCTTCAACATCATAATCATTATTTTCTAAGCGTCTGAATCAACTTCTGCATGTTGTTTCCGACAGAGCATGGTTTTGTATAAAGTATCGCCTGGTTCACACTCCACCCACATCTATTGAACAGGTGAAGAGGCTCATCCCTTGTTTCCTGTTTAGGATGCGGTTTCCGGTTTTCTCTTTTCCAATCTTTTCACTCTTTTATTTTTTTTTTCCAATTGGAGTAGATAGACTAAACTATCGCCCGGTTCACACTCCACCCACATCTATTGAACAGGTGAAGAGGCTCATCCCTTGTTTCCTGTTTAGGATGTGGTTTCCGGCTTTCTCTTTTCCATTCTTTTTACCCTTACGTAGCCCCCTGCTCATCAGTGGCGTTATCGCCTTGCTTGGGGTAATATGATTAAAAAAAAAATTGCAGTAAAGGATGTGCGTTGTGGTGCAATGGATATAGACTCGGAATGACAAATTGGGGAGCCGAGTTCGAATTTCAGTTGTATTCCTTGCATTCACTTACGTACAAATACTCTTGGGAAAGGTCTCTTCCTTCCAGTTATGGGTTAAATAATAGGACATATTGGGTTCTATAGCCTTGGTCGGCAACCAGTCTATTGCAGAAAATAATAGCAACCTATTGCGGGATACATCTTCTGCCCAGTCAGTCATGTCTCTTTCGAGACATGATCGCCCAAAGCGTGTATCACGTATGGCACTTAACTGACTGATTACAGTAAAATATGTATTCTAGAAATTTCAGCTGTCTCTTTCTGTTTAAGTTTAAGCGTTTTTTGTTGTTATTGTTTCTTTTTTTATTGTTTTCTTTTCATTTTCCTGAAAACATCCTCTTTACTCATGTGTTTTAACCATGGATTTTCAGTATTCTTTCCTGAAGCACTGTTTCTCTTGTCTGTGAGGAGATTGTCCAGTGTTCATTGCTATATAAGGAGGACCAATATTATATAACAGTTTTTGTCGTTTCTAACTAAATTTTCTTGTTTTTTAATACTTTGTTTAGATATTTGAAAGTCAACTTTTGTTATTCCTGTCTGTCTTCCTATGTGATATTTACCAAGATATTTAAACTTCTTAACTTGTTTGATGTTGATGCCTCCAATTTTTAGTTCGCATTTTGGTTATTTCTCTTGATGAGAACCGTACATTCTGTCTACTTACAATTGATATTTAGTCTGTTCTTCTCACTTTCCTCTAAAAGTTCCTTTTTGTTTTAGTTTATATTTTTATATTAATATATCGCATATTATTATATAATGCCATTAATGCGTTTAGTGCAATGGCTATCAACTCAGAATGAGAAATCGAATTTCATTTAAATTCGTTACATTCACTTATGTGCAAATACTCTTGGGAAAGGTATGAATCCATCTCTCCCCACTCATCTTTGGGTTGAATATCAGGATAGATAGGCTTTTATAGCCTTGGTTGGCAACATGTCTACTGTAGAAAAATGGCAACCTACGGTGAGAAAATCTTCTGACTAATCATTCATGGATAGAAAGTGACATGATCACCCTAGCATATATCACGTATGGAAATTAACTGACTGATATTATTATGTATTATTATTACTATATTGTGTAGTATCTTGTTTGATTTCTCCAGTCTCAGCTCTAAATTTTTTCATTTTCTTAGTTTGATGTTGTCGCTATTGTTCGTTTGACATTTCCTAGAATTTATTGTTGTTGTTGGTTTAAATATTTTCAATTGACGTTGCCATTAATGGTGCTGATAACTCTTTTGTCTTATTTTTTCTTCATCTGATTTTTTCTTCATCTGATTTTTTCTTCATCTGATTTTTTCCTTATTCACATTTTTCTTTTTTGTTTTCTTTCATTCTATCTTAAAATCGCTTTTCATTTCTTTATTAAATTTAGTCATCCAGATACAGAATGTATGGGTATCTTTTCTTCTTTCTTGTTATTTCGACTTTCTCTCATTCTCTCGTTTTCTCTCAGCCTTTTTCTGTTTTTTTACAACAGTTATTATTCCTTACCCACATTTTCTTTTGGTGTTGCCCTTCCTTTTCATACCTCAGTTTGTTCGTGACTCTTTTTCTCGCCTCTTATCTATCTATCTATCTATCTATCTATCTATCTATCTATCTATCTATCTATCTATCTATCTATCTCAGTATGTTCATATCTATCTATCTATCTTTATATCTATCTATCTCAGTATGTTCATATCTATCTATCTTTATATCTATCTATCTCAGTATGTTCATATCTATCTATTTTTATATCTATCTATCTCAGTATGTTCATATCTATCTATCTATCTATCTATCTATCTATCTATCTATCTCAGTATGTTCATATCTATTTATCTTTATATCTATCTATCTCAGTATGTTCATATCTATTTATCTTTATATCTATCTATCTCAGTATGTTCATATCTATTTATCTTTATATCTATCTATCTCAGTATGTTCATATCTATCTATCTATCTATCTATCTATCTATCTATCTATCTATCTATCTATCTATCTATCTTAGTCCTTTCATATCTATCTCTCTACCTACCTACCTACATACATATATATATATATATATATATATATATATATATATATATATATATATCTTGACCTACCTTCATATCTATTCTGGAATATAACGCTGTTAAAGCAAACATGTTTTGTATTTAAATTGCTCAATATCAAGAGACAGAGCATTAATAGAAATAAATTATAATGAATGTGCAAATTATTTGGCTTTACAGTAAGTTCTTCAAGACAGGGTTCATTTGTTACGAGTCTTAATAGTAAAATGTTTGCATTTTACTGTCAAGCCACCTGGCGAGTGGATTCTTTTTCACATCTGTTAAGACTGAATAGTGTATTCGATCTTCAATGGGTGCCTTATACATTCGGCCTTGTGCCATTAATAAGCTACACTAGAAAATCACCGTTTCTGCTCAGTTTCGTGTCCAGAGAGACGCAGGTTCGAATCCTGCCGGAAAGCGTATATTTTCTTTAATAAAATTTCTCGAATATTCAGACCGTTACGAAAATAAACAAGTATACTGTTTAAATAAATAACTGAAATGTCTCCTCAAATATGGGTATCCACTAACAACAATATATATACAATCGCGTGTATACACTGCATATATATATATATATATATATATATATATATATATATATATATATATATATATAACACGCTAAAATTTTCATAGGCGTCAGCCATTCAACGATAGGCACTCCGACTGACACCAAATCGGTCGAGTTTCGATCTCGGCTGGAAGTAATTGGATTCCTGTTCCGCTATATCAGAGTTCATCAGTATGATGTGTGATGAACTGTGATATAGCGAAACAGGCTTGTGTGTGTTCAGACTACTAAAATTACGAGATACTGAGTAATTTGATAGGGGATATTTTATCACCCAAACCCTGATGAAGGCTGCATTCTTGGATCAAGACTTAGGAAGCATCTCTGTATATATGAGTTAGCATAAATATATAAATAATGTCTTGAACAATTTTTAAAAAAATCTCAATATATTCCGATAGAAAAGATGTCACATTTTAATCGTAAGAGTAATATCTAAAATAATTGAAAGTGTTGTGAATTTATTAGATAAGAAAAAAAAAGATTAACGAAAGATAACAAAATCGAATATGCATTCTGTGGCAAATATCGACTGTAATCTTGTCTTCTTTTTACAATTAGTCCTGGGTATGACGATAAACTACATATCCGGCAGCAAGACCTGTGATCGGGAGACTGGAGGTTTTGAGGAGTGTAGAAACACGCCTTGATTGCTGTTGTTTTCAGGTTCATCCCAGCTATAGGCAAACAGTGAAACATCCATACAAAAATAAAACTCTATGAAAGTATACAAATACATTTTCATAGTAAAATACCAGTAATACATTTTCATATAAAAAGTTAACATCATATATATTTGTAGTAAGATTACCAACAATACATATTTAAAATATAATAAGCAGCAATACATTTCATAGTAGAATTACCAACTGTATATTTTATCCAAAATGACTAACAATACATTGTATCTGTAGTTGAAGGCATACAATTGTGTTCAGAATATATATAGTTGAAAATAAAATTGTCTTAAAATTATTTACATTTCGGCATTAAATAACCCATAGAAGTTGATATGCCGATAATCAGATTCAACCAAACAATCAACCAGCCAACCAATATGAAAGAACTCTTTCATTACATTAATCCATATAATATTCTGCAATTTCTCGAAATCAAACTGTATTTCAAATTATTGTTTCAACAAAGCAACATAAAATACACCTACCATTGCTTCTTGTAATTATAGCCAAATAAACGTGTATGCACAAAGGTTGAGTATCATCTACCATGTATTCGATTAAGAAAGCAGAATAACATATATCATATTTTTATTACTTCAAAGCTCCCAAGGAAATTTGTGCTTGAAAGAGGAGGGTTTTACTAAGCTTAGATGTGGCACAAAGTAGGGAGCATCAAGTGTGGATCGAACTCACTACTCATCGTAGCGAAATAAACGTGCTCACCATTACATAACATTACATTGCCCACTATGCCTGAAAATGGAGCAATTTACCAAGCGTAAATTTGGCACAAGACCAAAAGTATAAGCCATCCAGTGGGGATCGAGGTCTCTATTCAGTCTTAATCTATCCTGAAAGACAAGTTTGCTAACCTTTACACAATGTCAAAGTGACCCAAAAGTCTTATAGTGATTTTCTAAACTTAGTAATTTACTCGGTTGTAATGAATCCCGTGAAACAAGCTAGCTAACTACTATACTACATCAAAGTGCACAAAATAGTAATTTACTAAGCGTAGCTTGCATGTAGCACAGGGCCGAAAGTATGGAGCACTCAATGTGGATCAAAATTACTACTCACTCGTAATGGATCGAGCTAAACAAGCAGGTTAACCATTACACCACATCAAAGTACCCAAAATAGCGATGTAATAAACGTACCTTAGATATGGCACAAATCTGAATGTATGGGCATACAGTGAGGATCGAACTCACTACTCAGTCGTAATGGATATAGGGAGACATTCTATTACACCACGCCGAATGCGATTTACTAAGCGTAGCTTAGATGTAGTACAAGATGTATGGAGCACCGAACGAGGATCGAACTCCCTACTCAGTTATAACTGATCTAGCGAGACAAGGGTAACAAGCCTTATACCTTGTTGGTGTGCCCACTGATCCTGAAAGAGAACGAGAACAGAGCTGCCTAACACTCCCCACGGAGACGGGATGTGACACAAGGTCGGGATTCATGTAGGAAACCCGAGCACTTACACTCGGGCCAGTGACAAAAATTGCCCAGCCTACGTTGCGCTGGCATCGGTATAACTACCTATCTACACTCTCTAGTACAATGGGTAGGGGTATCCATGGGCTGTTGGTCCCCCAGAACGAGCACCTGTCAGTATTTTATTTTCTCCAACGACACAACTGAGTCACACCCAGCCTGAAGATAGAGACGCAACTAAAAAATGATAATACCCACGCGCCGGTATAAGCCACGGAAGAATTTTTGGTTTTCTAAGCACAAGGCCGAAAGCATGGAACTCACTACTCAATTTTTTTAATAATCATTTCATCCCAAGCAAAGCCGGACCACTACTGGTGCGCAGGGGGTTACAGTGTAAAAAAAAAAAAGGGACAGGGGATGTCGAAGAACGGATAAGAGATGGATGGAAATCAAGAAGATAAAAGATGGCAAATGACGCTGCATTTAAACTTTAAACAGGAAGTGCGAGAAAAGAAACTATTAGAGTAGAAGAGACGGATTCATTTAACTATTTCGACGGTAAAAGGGTTCGACGCGTAAATGTGGTTGGGGAACCAGGAAAGAAAGCTCATCAGAGCAGTTGCTATGAATATACTTGTAGAAAAAAAAAACAGACGAGAGCCACATCACGTCGGTGAGTAAGTGACTGAAGTCGGGCTGCTATGTCAGGATTTAATGGCGCTATATTCTAATGGATCCGACGAGACAAGCATGCCAATCATTACACAACTTTCGAGTGCCCACTTTGCCTGAAAATGAAAGAGGAGGTCATTTTGAAACGGAACATATTGTTTTATGCTCTAAAGATAGATGACGTCATTGCCTCTCTTTGCATTCACCCAATCAGTGCGCTCGTTGCTTCTGGTCGCAATCAGTACATAATTTGAGATCAAAACTATGTTTTTTTTTACCCACCTGTAAACGGAACCCGTTCCTTTTTTTAGACAACAAACGCGTCGCGTCTCCATATCCAGCCGATATCAATGAAAAGTACATGCCAAAAAGAAAGAGAAATAAAGGAAGGAAATGAGAGGAGAAAAATGTTATTTTTCGCCCCCTTAGATTACGTTAACATGATCTGATGCAACCGACCTCAATATGTATGCTTCTTTGTACGCGTAAAAGTATATTGTTGAACAAATTTATTCGTCAATATCTATCTATCTATCTATCTATCTATCTATCTATCTATCTATCTATCTATCTATCTCTGATCATATCTATCTATCTATCTATCTATCTATCTATCTATCTATCTATCTATCTATCTATCTATCTAGCTATATCTGATCATATCTATCTATCTATCTATCTCAATCTGATCATATCTATCTATCTATCTATCTATCTCAATCTGATCATATCTATCTATCTATCTATCTATCTATCTATCTATCTATCTATCTATCTATCTATCTCAATCTGATCATATCTATCTATCTATCTATCTATCTCAATCTGATCATATCTATCTATCTATCTATCTATCTCAATCTGATCATATCTATCTATCTATCTATCTATCTATCTATCTATCTATCTATCTATTTCTATCTATCTATTTAGTTTGCCTCTCACTTACTCTCTATCTATCAGAAAATCTAAAAGCTGACTTTTTTTTTGACTTATACAATTGTAAAATATTTATCGGCCAAATCGTTATCTACTACATTTATCATATATACAATGTTTGAAAATATTTTTTGTATTGTATTGTAAAATTATAATGCATACAGTAGAGAAAATTTCGAAAACTACAGTGAACAATATGTTTAATTAAAAAATATGACTTCCTCTAAAGACTAAAGCCATATTTCTAATTAAAAATGTTTAAAAATAACTACAATCGTACAGTACAAATCTATCTATCTATCTATCTATCTATCTATCTATCTATCTATCTATCTATCTATCTATCTATCTATCTATCTAAATCTGATTATATCTGTCTTTCTATCTATCTCAATATGATCATATCTCTCTATCTCTGTTTATATACCAGTCTATTCATATATATTTGAATTTCATCTCTCACTCCCTCTCTCTCTCTCTCTCTCTCTCTCTCTCTATCTATCTATCTATCTATCTATCTATCTATCTATGTTGTCAGATTCATATTTTTCTTCCTCTGTGTCTCATCAATCCGACTAATTTGTATTGGGTCTTACGGCCATATCACACTGAAACATTGGTTCCCGTACGATCACCGAAGTTAAGCAATGTCTAGCCTGGTTAGTACCTAGACGAGTGACCGCTTGGGAATACCAGCTACTGTAAACTGTGATGTGCGGTACCTTACAAGTACTGCTTCATAATTCGTAACGATCAATGCTGCAATCAAATATGAAAGCTCTTAAAAGTTAATAAATCATCAAAATCAACATTTGGCAAGTGTGGGATGCAAAAACAAGAAGCGCAGCAGTTGTCATGGGAACACCAGATATTGGGATCTTTGAGAAACTGCATGTACTGCAACCATCGCAGAACTAAGTATACATAGGTCAGAATAGGCACAGGAAAATATCAAATGAACACTGTGAAGATAGGGATGAACAACTGGCTCAGAAAGAATATGAAAATAGACATGACTGGGTTGGAAGGGTGAGCAGTTGCCAAAAATGACCAAGATTATCAGAGTGTACCGAGTTTAATTTGGATCATGTGTGTAGTTTCAGAAATTGTCCAGCTTCGGGACGATTTCGGTATCAGGAATTAGCTCTAAGACTGTTTTTTTGTTAACAATAATATGTTGCCGCTTGACGCCCCTCCCTATAATCTGACATTAAATTTCTTTTAGCTTAAGAATCATAACTTTCGAGTAACGATATATATACAAGTGGCTACTGCTCGACGAAAAAGCGTTTCCCAAAGATTCTCTTGTTTGGTTATTTGGCTAAAGTATGGGAAGTGTTTCGGTCAAAAGTTTTTTCGGTACAACCTCATATATATGATTTTTTACAGTTAGGTTCACCCTGTACAAGGCCCGGGGGCCACTCTATATAGAGGATTACGTTAAGCAGTAGTTTATATGGATAGGAGGGGAAGATAACGGTTGACTCTAGACTTGAATAGATTAAGATTGTAATGATCTGAGAATCATACTTTTGTGAGTCGGTGACACAAAGAGATTTTGAAGACTGAGTAGCTTCATTTCTTACAGTAACGAGGCCACTCGAGGTAGAGGGTTACGTTAAGAGTTAGTTTATATGGATAGGAGGGGAAGATAAGGGTTGACTCTAGACTTGAAAAGGGTAAGATTGTAGTGACCGGATACACATTCTGTTGGGAGTCTGTTCCACAAATCCACCCCCAGTTAAGAAAGCTCTGGAAACGTCAAGTTGAATCTCGTGAATTCTGGAAGTTCATTAACCAAGTTATGAACACAGGCAAAGCGTCTGTGCCTACTATTATAAATGACCTCGGGGTTATATCTTCCTCGACAGACAAGTCAAGCTCTTCGCCTCGGTTTTTGACTCAAATTTAATGACTAAGGCTTTGCGCTTCCCAACTTCCCGCGTCTTACTGAGCAAAATCTTAATAATATGCTCATTTCAGCAAGAGAAGTTTCCCGATTTATCAAAAGTCTCGACCCGAAAAAAGTCACTGTACTAAAAAAAATTCCAGTTGTTTAAATATTAACCTAGAACTACGCCTCGATTGATGGCAAAGTGAATATGAACAGAAGATATGGAAATATTTTGATTTAGATCGGATGCACCAAAGTTTAAAGTTTTCATAGTCTGTCCACCTCTACATCACACCCTTTAAAACGGTTATACATTGACCAATCAAAACTAAAGTTAAAGTCAGGTAAAGGGGTACAAATTACAGTTAGTTTTACTCGAGTGCATACCTTAATACATTAAATTTCTATTAATATTTTGAAAAAATTAAATTTTATTTAATATAAAAATACTCTCACTAATTTAAAAACAATTTCATGAATAAAATATTTCATTAATAAAAAATGTCATATTGATTTTTGCATATCTTTTAAGCTTTTATATATACAAGAATCTAGTTTCTAGTTCACCCCGTATTTTTCAAGAGCTATTGAACAGGTGAAGAGGCTCATCCCTTGTTTCTTGGTTAGGATGTGGTTTCTGGTTTTTCTTTTTTCCAATCTTTTCACTCTTATTTTCTTATTTTTTTCAATTGGAGTAGATAGACTAAACTATCGCCCGGTTCACACTCCACCCACGTCTATTGAACAGGTGAAGAGGCTCATCCCTTGTTTCCTGGTTAGGATGTGATTTCCGGTTTTTTCTCTTTTCAAATCTTTTCCTTCTCACGTAGCCCCCTGCGCATCAGTGGCGATTTCACCTTGCTTGGGGTGATATGATTAAAAAAAAAAAATGTTAATTCTTCTTATTAATTGTTTCTTTCCAGGTATAAGTGTGTGCTGAGATGTTTATAGACTGATTATGAAGGAGTGACGATAGAGCTGTAAAATATTGCATGTATTAATTTCTTATTATTTCCAGATAAACTGATATCTGACCGTTCAAAGAAGACTGTTCATCGTGTTGATCAAAAGGGTCAACAACATATATGACGTAATCATTCCTGAGATACTGTTTCCCAGCCAAGTACTTTTTCATGTTGGAGAACAAATGATAACTAAATCAGGAGAACAGGGCGAGTGATCAACCAGTTCAAAGCCACAATCATGCACAACAGCCATTGAATCCAAGGATTTGAATGTTGGAGTATTGCCCCGATGAAACTAGTCCCTATTCGTCAGTTTCCCTAGTTGTTTGCTTTTGATAGCATTTCGTAACTGCTTCAGCAAATTGGTATCGCATTCTTTATTACTGTAAGATTTTTTGAAGATAGTCAATAAACAAAATGTCATTTGATAACCCCATCAAACTAAGACCGTCACCTTTCCTGCAGATGAAACGACCATGACATTCTTTGGGACATGTTAAGAGAGGTGTTTCCGCTGCATGGATTGTCTCTTTGTCTCTGACTCAAAGTGATAAATTCAGCACTCATGCTGGGTTAGGAAACGTTTAAAGAAACCAGCTGAATCTACCTCAGACAATGTCAGATTTTCCTGTAGTTTAATCAGTGCACTTTTGATCTGGTGTCAGAAGATGTGGCGCCCACTGAAAAGAAACTTTTGTCACGTCAAATTCATTGTGCAAAATATTCTCAACTCTCTCACGGGATATACCAAGAGCATTGACTATTTGATTTATAGTCAATCATCTATTATCCAGAATGATGAATTGATGAACTCAATCAATGTTTTCTCTGGTGGTGTCACTTGCAGGTCAACCAGACTTTGGGTCATCTTCAAAACTCTCTTTCTCTCCTAAATTCAGCTGCCCACTTGCACGGTTAATAAAGTTTGCGCGACATACCCTAATGTAACAACCATGAATGCTCCTCGGAGTTAAATCCTTTTTCAGCACCACGATGCCAAATTTTGTCCATTTTTAAGAGAAGTCCCTAGAAGTTACTCTTGAAGACTTATTTGACCAGTCAAATATTAGTTTAACTGTAAAGAAAAAATGTAGTTATTAATAAGAAGTGTTGAAATTAATGCATAATTTCGTAGTTCGTAGCATCACACTCCTTCGTTGTCAGCCTCTGAAGGTTTCGTCCTACCCTTGTATATCGTCTAAAACAAAATATAAAAACATTGAAAAAAAAAAAAGTTAAAAAATCGAACTCTTCAAAAATAAAACATGCTACTGTACTCATAAAATTGTACCCATAACGCTAGATTGATTGATTCTTTACGGTTTATCAATATTTTGGAGGTTATTTAAATCTAGAAATTTTTTTTCAGATTTTCAGATTTTTTTAAAAGATTTACTCATACAAGTCTTGTTAATTAAGCCATATGTGGGGTGGGAGAAAAGAGATGGATTTATACCTTTTCCAAGGTTATTTGTGCGTAAGTGGACGCGACTGGAACTGGATCTCGACTCTCTGAGTTACAATTCCGAGCCGATATCCATTACCCCACCGGCACATCCAAGTGTATAGTATCTGGTATTCCCAAGCACCCACGTATCTAACTGATCAATCTTCGGTGATTGTACAGGAACCGATGTTTTAACGTGATGTGGCCGTACGCACCATAATGCTAAAATCTAGATAAAATAAAATTGGAAATTCAAGAAATTCTGAGTTGTGTAAAGCTACTGAGATTTGAGAATGCATTCATTGAGTAAATCTCAAGAAATCTAGTGTAGTCTCGCAGATTTCTAAAATACTACTACAGCTACTTTTTGTTCAGGGCATGGGCAATAATGGCTCTCCACAATTTTCTGTCTTTTGTAAGGTTTGTCTGTGCTTTCTTTCTAATCCCTGTTTTGTCAACCATTTACACACGCTCATTAATTAGGTTATTCGCTGCTTTCCTATGTCACTTTTACCTGCAATTTGTCTTGTAATTGTCAAATTTCCCAAGCCCTTTTTTTTTCAAATGTCTCCTTCAATAATTCCTAAATTAACATTATCTATATCACTCTTCTCTTTCTCTTACTTTCTATCCCAGTCTATTCCTATCTATCTATCTATCTATCTATCTATCTATCTATCTATCTATCTATCTATCTATCACATGATAATACTATCGATGCAATTCATGCCAAGATAAACAAATTGCAAGAAAGTAAATGTAGAATGTGTGAACAATCTGATAAGACAATTAACCATACTCAGTGAATTTGGTAAAGAAAGTGTATAAGTGGCGACATGAGGAAATATTGGGAAGTATGCAGCAAATTTGATTTCATTGTGAAAGAGAAATAGTAAAAATATCTGCTACAGGCAGTGGCAGAAAATGACAGACACAGGGTATGGAATTTCTCTGTCCAAATGGATTTCTTTTGTCATTGAAACACTGAGACGCGAGATGATTGTGATAGATAAGGAAAGTAGTAGATGTCAAAACAATTGATTCTACTGTATCTTACAATACAAGAGTAGGCCCCAAAGAATCTGGAAAGATTGAAAAATACCTGGATCTGGCTAGGGAGCTGAAGGAGCTTTGTAGAATTAATTCCTGTAGTAATGGGTGTACTTGGAACAGTTAAGTGTAATAGATGATACACATTTGGGCGATCATTTTGGGCGATCATGACTGGGCAGAAGATTTTCCCGAAGTAGGTTGCCATTACTTTCTGCATCAAACTGGTTGCCAACCAAGGCTACTGAAATCAATCTGTTTTGTTATTTAACCCATAGCTGGAGGGAGAAGCGGCTGGAATTCGAACACTGCTCTCCGATTTCTGGTTCCGATATCCACTGCACCGTAACGCACATCACACTTGGAACACCACCTAGAGAACAGAAAAATGCGAAGAAAAATTGGAATTAAGATCAAGGTTGCAGACGTAAAGGAGTCTATATAAAAAATATATGACAATTTATATCAAAATATTAATGGGATTGAAGGAATAAGTGAACTGAGAATGAAAAGAAAAATAGGAAATGACAAAAGAATTTTAGAAGAATATGAACAATGTCAAAAATGAAATGACTAAAATAATAACTGACAATTCTCTCATACTAGCAGTATAGCCCGGCGTTGCTCAGATGTAATGAAAGCTTTAAAACTAATCCATGGTCCTCGAGCTCAGACTCTTTGGACGTTTGCACGAAAGACTAAAAAGTAATAGTTGTTTCCAGTTAAAGCGAAACCGTAGACTGAAAGAAAAATGAATGGATGTAAATCAAATTTTGATTTCCTGGTATCGATATCAAATTTTCTGCACCATTGTAAGAACTGCAACCTTGAAACTTCTGAATATCGTTTCTTATGTCTTTGTCTATGAGTGTATCAAATTTTATTAAAATCGGACCACTCCTTCTATAACCCGATTTATTCGATTATCAATTTTCGATATTTATCGGAGGTACCTCGACACAAAACCTAGCTAAGAACACTCGCAGACGCTTATAGTACAACTGTATAAATTTTCAAGAAAATCGGTTCAGCCGTTTCGGAGTCTATAGGTAATGGATACACAGACACACACAAACACACACAAACACACACAGACAGAGTTCAATTTATAAATAAGTTTAGATATCAAGAAACAAATGTTAAAAAGAAATATAAACATCTCTGAAAGTAATTGCCATAATGAATAGGTATATTGGATATGAACATTCGCCTGTCAGTCATTCCAATAGTCAAATGAAAATCTGTAAAGAAAAGATCTGTAAGAAAAAAATAAAAAAATGGGAAAGAAAGAAAGTAAGAAAGAAAGAAATAGGAAGCAAAAGAATTTTCAAATCGAGAATTACAAGAACATTAACCTAGCAGTCAATCTAAGGATCAAAGCAAGAATCTCTGTAAAAATGCATATGTGCGAGAAAAAATGATAAAGAAAGAAAAAATGAAAAATAAAAGAATTTCGAAATTTCTGGAATAATGTTGATAATAAATAATTACGTTACTCAGCATCTTTAACTTAGCAGTCATTCTAAAGAATAAGAATATCCGTAAATGGATATGTGCGAAAAAAAAAAAAAATGTTATGAAAGAAGAAAAAATAAAGAAAAAATAATAATGATGATGATGATAAGTGATTATTACATTGTATAGAAACATTGGCCTGTTTTTATCAATTATTTTCTTCATCATAGTAAAAGGACCCGTAAAAAAATAGAAATTGTGCAAAACAAAGAGAGAAAGAAGAATTTTAAAATTCTGAGAATGATTTTGATTAGTGATTCTTAGAAAGTTTTATTACACTATTTGTCTATATCTCTGAGATGAGGTAGTATTTACACTATTTACATTATTCGGACTATTGTTTTCTTGGTTGCCATTTGTACGACGTTTCGGTCGTTTTACGCTCCAGTCTTCTTTTGGTGCTAAGAATTTCGAATCGAACCCTTTATTACTCAAGAAATGAGAAAAATGATATACCCCAGTGATCGTAATAAAGGGTTTAGTTCGAAATTCCTAGCACTTGAAGTAGACCGGAGCGTACAACGGCCGAAACGTCGTACAAATGGCAACCAAGATAAGGACAATAGTCCGAATAATGTAATTAGTGTTTTATCATACTATAGGTAATTCTGTTGTCCAACGAAGGAATATTCCGCATGAATTTTAATGATTAGATGAAGAAGAAAATGATTGTTTGACGAAGAATAATTATAAGTTACAATCTGATCACAGATGAAGAAAACACTTTACTTGATTCTCCCTATCTATAACAATATGATCAAATGTTTGTGCTTCAATGACATGAACTGTCTGGAGTAAGAAATTTCATATCTTGTGACTATCATTTTCTACCATTGCCACTGGCTGGATTCGACCCCACTTTTACACTGAAGCAAAACTTTTTTTTTTTTTTTTTTAATCATATCACCCCAAGCAAGGCGATAACGCCACTGATGCGCAGGGGGCTACGTAAGGGTAAAAAGAATGGAAAAGAGAAAGCCGGAAACCACATCCTAAACAGGGAACAAGGGATGCGCCTCTTCACCTGTTCAGTAGACGTGGGTGGAGTGTGAACCGGGCGATCGACATACTTCCATTAAATCCTCCTACTAATCCAATTATGTTGTCCCTTATACTACTTTGGTGCCAACTTTGGACATTTAGGGAGTATGTGGTTAACTGTCTCATCACCTTGCCTCCACATCGTGCTTTCTTTTAAATAGTCTAGTCAGATTGAAACTTTGATATATAAACTGTCAGCTGTATTCTATTGCTAAGATGACTAGTTAAAATGGTTTTGAGCGAGTGAAACCTGAGGATCTTGACAAAAATCAATTCTCCTTCGTCGTTGCTCAAATGTTTAGTCCATGTTATTCTTGGCATCATTCTGTTGAAGAAATGTTGTTCTACTAAAGACTGGTAAGAATACTATAGACTGAACATGTGAGTAATGATAAAGTTTTAGAGTACACGAAAACAAAAAAATATACTTATACTTAATATCAGGAGTTCGAATTCCAGTTGAATCCATTGTATTCACTTACGTGCAAATACCCTTGGGAAAGGTATTAATCCGTCTCTTCCTACCAGTTATGGGTTAAATAGCAGGACAGATTGGGTTCTATAGCCTTGGTCGGCAATCAATCTACCGCAGAAAGCGAATGGCAACCTACTGCGGGATAATCTTCTGCCCAGTCAGTCATGTCTCTTTCGAGACATGATCGCCCAAGCGTGTATCGCGTATGGCACTTAACTGACTGACAGTTGAAATTTATTAGGCGCATAATCAGGAAAGAGAGCTTGGAGAATTCGACACTCACAATGCATATTGAAGGTAAGCGGGGCAAACGAAAGCAGCGTGTAACCTACGTAATGAGTGTGCGTAAATGAACAGGGATTAGGATTAATATCAAAAGGACAAAATTTGCTAAACAATACAAAATACAGAAATTGTGAAGAGTCGTGATTGCCTACGTCCTAGAAGGACATGGCACAAAGAAGAAAGAAGAAGAAGAAGAAGAATATAATGCTATTTGTTATAAAAACTAATGCTAAGCTTAAATGGAAGAGACGGTGGAGGAAAATGAATTACAGGGATGATGATGATAATGACGATAGTGATGTTGGTGTGACACTGATAGCAATAATAATATCGGGTGTTATATTTATAGATTTTCGAAGTGCTCGTCAAGTAGAAAGCGTTCAAAATGTGTTAATTTGGAGGTGGAGGGGACTCTTAAATTTATAGCTAGAATCTTTCATTTACATTTCTTTATTTTTTGTCTGATAAATAATCTTCCTGCAACCCTTGATACCAAACTGCCGAGTTCCAGTCATGACCGCCTGGCACCGGAGCAATTCACCATTTCTAAAGACCAGGCTTGCTGCGAAGCTGCTGACCTGTGTCATTGCTCTATTAAAAAGCATCTTTCTCTACCCACCAACCAAGCTCCCTGTAGTGTCAAGTGATACGTGATAGCTCAAATCTCTCGTGAATCAGCCTAAGAATTGGTAACTATGTTCAAGTTAAGCAACAGCTTGTCTGGGTAATTAGAATTCCGTGAAGAATTTGGTAAAAACGAGTAATCTTCTGATCTTGATATTTCGGTTTCCCCATTTTCACAAATGGGTCGAAGAGCCACATTCTTCTTCTCATATGTGGAATGTCCCTTCAGGACGTGGGCGATCAAACATCCTATATCTTCTTAGAAACATTTGTTATTTTGTCAATCCTTCGACCCATTATTCCGTTATCCATTCAGGTATGTAGACCTCTACCTTTCCTCTGTCCCTTTTGCTTTCTATATGTACAGTGAGTGGCAAATGCTCCAAGCCGTCTTTCCTCCTTATGTATCCAGAAATTTAGCTCTCTTTCCGATTTGGAGTATAAATGTTTTTTTTTTTTTTTTTTTTTGGTTTCCATACGAAAAATATGAGAAAAGTACTAAGACTATGCCAAGACTATTGTTGAAGAAAAACAGTAAGTTAAATATAACAGGTGACTAAATGGAATTGATAAGCACATGTACAGTAAATAAAACGTATTTGGAAAGATATTGTGATCGGATTGAATCACTAATTTAGTCAATTCTGAAGTAGATAACGACGAAAGAGGGCTTGGGAAATTTGATGCTCACAAGACAGATTGAACATAAGAGAGACGGAGGAAAGCAACGTACAACCTACCTAGCAAACCTGGTGAAGTGAATGGATGGCGGAGCAAAGTTTGGGAGATGGTAAAAAACAAAGTTAAAATGGACAGGAAATTGTGAAGAGCCATAATCACTAATGCCATGAAGGGAAACGGTACATAGAAAAAGAAAAAGAAAGCTTATTCATTTAGTTACTTTTTTTTCAAGTCGTTATCTTCTCCCAGGATAGATGCCTGAATAAACTTCATTTACAGAAATAACTATTTATGTATTGCAGGAGAATCGCTACAGAAATGAATAGAAACGACAGGGTTATAACAAGAGAAACAAACAGTTTAAAGAAATATATATTCGACCAAAATTATTTAATATATTATCAATCACAGATCATAGTTTAAAGAAAAAGAAGACCGCAATAAATTTATCATAACAGTTTAATACAAAGGTTCTACTTTTGACAGAATTGCTTTGGAGAACAAAATGAATTTTGATATTTCAATGCAACGACGTTTTTGAACATGCTTCATATTGTGCAGTCTGATAGAAGAAATAAAAACATTTCAAATAAAACAGAGCAGCTTAGGAGATCATATCTCTTTATATATATATATATATATATATATATATATATATATATATATATATGTGTGTGTGTGTGTGTGTGTGTGTGTGTGTGTGTGTGTGTGTGCGTGTGTGATGCAGCGAAACAGATCTGTCTGCGGATGACTATTTACGCTCTCACACCCAGAGTGAGCACTCTGGAAGAATGGTAGACTTTGAAAAAAAGTAGCTACTCTGGCATGTATGCATCGCTCATTCAGTAATGAATTAGAGCACTCTGGCTATTGGGCGTGTGTGGTGATGATATACACGCTAAGAGGTCTGCCTTCTTCTACCGAACGCCCTTGGCCCAGAGGTAGAATCGTCGACTGACGCCAATTCGGTCGGGCTTCAATCCTGGGTTAGGGGCAATCGGGGTTTAACCGTACTGGTGGGCTGTGATGCAGTGAAACAGATCAGTCTGCGGATGACTCTCTCTCTCTCTCTCTCTCTCTATATATATATATATATATCTTTTATAAAACTCTAGGTGATCTAAGTCAATAATTTCACTGTTTAAGGAACAGACGGATGTGCGCTGTGCTACAGTGAATATCGACTCGGAGCGACAAATCGGGGAGCAGAGTTCGAATTCCAGTTGAATTCTTTGCATTCACTTACGGACAAAAACCTTTGGGAAATGTATTAATCAGTCTCTTTCCTCCAGTTATGGGTTGAATAATAGGACAGATTGGGTTCTATAGCTTTGGCTGGCTACCAGTCCACCGCAGAAAGCAATGGCAACCTACTGCGGGATAATCTTCTGTCCAGTCAGTCATGTCTCTTTCGAGACATGATCACCCAAAGCGTGTATCACGTATGGCACTTAACTGACTTACTGAAGGAACAGGTATATCTAATCAAACACATAGGTACATCTAATCGAACACGCATCCCTTAAAATAAATTTTATAATTATAAGAAATATTGTCCTATTAAAAATCCATTACATACATATATACTTACATATTATTATTATTATTATTATTATTATTATTATTATTATTAATGCTATAATTAGTGTGTAGACGTGTTGGCAAGCTTGTTCTTTTTTTAAACCGTGAAAGCAATATCAACTGGATGAAGATTTCGTTTTATAGCTTTGGTTGGCAACCAGTCTACCGCAGAAAGAAACCTACTGCGGAAAATTTTTCTGTCTAGTCAGTTATGGATCGGAAGCATGTATCACGTATGATATTTAGATGTACTGATATATTAAGCAAATTATAAACGGCACGTACACTCATATATTTCTTATTACTAAAAAATTGTTTTTAGTGGGTAGATCTATTCTAATTTCAAACCGTTTTGTTTTGTTTTCTTACCTGCATTGATAAGTCCTTATACAGAAAAATTATACTTCTGTCAAGAATTGAACCTTTATCCTCCATTCATCAGGGAAACCGCTTCTGTAGCTAAAACATGCCTTTACCAATTTATTATTTTATTAAAAATTTATTACGGAGACGCTAGAAGAACATTATGGATGCAAACCAAATAAGGAACCGGAAAGCCGAACCGACGCCTGGCAAGGGAAATAAATAGTAAATGTAAAATTAGCTCCGAATATAAGCATTTAGGCAGAGTTAGTAATAGAAATAACACTATGATATTATTCATGAAATTTTCACTTGTATAAGTTAAAATATATTTTATAATCGTTTCACCCCAAGTAAGGCAGTACTGCTACTGGTGCACAGGGGGTTACAGTGAGAAGAAAGGATGAAAAAGGACAAGCTACAGGGGATGACGAAGAAAGGATGAGAGAAAAATGGGAATGACGGAGACAGAAGATGGCAATTAACGTTGCACTTAAACTTTTGGAGATTCTAGCTATCAGGGAAGCAAGTGTATGGAAGGGAGTTCCACAGGTGGGAGGTGCGAGAAAAGAAACTTTGAAGTAGAAGAGGTGGTGACATTTTACTATTTTGTCGGTAAAAGGTGGGACCTAGTTGCTAATCTAGTAACACTAGTAAATTCATGTGGTCGGGCACCAGGGGAAGAAGCTCGTCGGAGCAGAAGCCCTGAAAATATTTTTAGAAAAAACAGAGGAAAGCCACATATGTCGGTGAGAAAGTAACTGAAGTCGAGCTGCAAAATCGGGATCGAATATATTGCAGATTATCCTTGGGATTTTGTTGAAAACCCCGAGATGAATAGCAGGAGCACCCGACTAGATATAGCAACAGTATACAATGTACAGACTAATGGCAGATTTATAAATGTGCAAAATGGATTTTGACAAAAAAAAAAAAAAAAAAAAAATCCTAAACCGACACAGTGACCCAATCTTTTTAGCCGTAGATGTAACTATTGGTTCGATGTAGTCGTTCCACTTGAGGTCGACTGAGAGTGAGCCCGAGAAGGCACAGTATGTTGCTTCCTAGGAGACTAGCGTAATCCATACTGATGGAAGGTAGAAAAGTTCCTCTATTGTGTTTAAAGGAGAGCCTCTTCGTTTTGGAAGCATTAAATTTACGAGCCATTTTACAGATTGGAGGTCTTTTCAAAGAGCAGCAGCGAGGTTTACTTTGTCAACCTTGGTTGATTTCTTATTAAGACGGAAGTAAATTGTTGTATCATCTGCATAGATGCCTACTTAGGAAATGATTATATCAGGAAGATCATTGATGAAGATCATGAGAAGCTGAGGACCTAGGATAAAGCCTTATGGGACGCCCGCGTTCCTATGAATGGATCTGGAAGCGTGCCTGTTAAAAACGGACTTCATTACACGATTTGATAGGAACGGATGGATTAAACCGAACGACCATCCAGTTATATCGTAACCCTGTAGCTTGCGCAGAAGGCTAACATACCAAACCCTGTCAAACGTTTACGAGATATCCAGCTCGAGCTTTGCTGCTGCTATATATTATTATATTCTGGATCAGTGGTAGATCTGACAAAGCAGAAGCCATACTCCTTGTCAGAGTATGGCTTCCGCTTTGTCATACGAGATCATGAATCATTTGATATGATGGCTGGACTACCATCACTTGATGAATCATTTGATACGATGGCTGGACTACCATCACTTCCGCTAGCCTTAAATGGTTTCCAATAATAATGGCTCATACTATATCTTCAGCGTCGAGAAGCTTAATTTAATAGATTAAGAAGAACATTCAACCTATATATATATATATATATATATATATATATATATATATATATATATATATATTGACCAAAGAGAGAGAATCACCCACTTTGTCATGCGAGATCATGAATCATTTCATAATTGATAATAGCTTAATAGCTTTGAACACTTTGCCAAAGAGTATAAGAAGCTGATAGGGACATAATTAGAAAGATGAGAGGGCTGTCCAAAGTTTTTAAAGACAGGAACTACAAAGGAAGGCTTCCAATAAGCAGGAAAACAGGAAGCTGCGAGAAATAGACAGTTTGGAAAGGAGGGGAGAGAGTTCAGAACATTTCTTTAAGACGATGGCTGGACTACCATCACTTCTGCTAGCCTTATGGGAGTCAATCTTAAAAATTATATTAGAGACCAGAGATGCAAGATTTAATAGGATACTCTATCAAAATAAAATGGATCAAGGAATTAACATTATTTAATGATTTTTATTTTTATTTTGTGAAAATAGACAACGTAGAATAAACATGGCGACATATACGCACAAATATGTCCAACCATTCAAGTATGAATGCAATAATTAAATATTTAAAATCAAGTATGGAACAAATAACATAATAAAACATGAAGAAAACTCATCTGTGTGGCGACCATTCGGCTAAAACGATTCAGCTATAGGGGCTTTAGCCGAATTGCACTTCCCTGTCGCTTATATTTTTCCTCCTCCTGTTACCGCACCCCTAACATAATATTCATTTTTTGTCAATTTTCTTTAATGGCTAATTGTAATCATAAATCGAACACTATGTAATAATCATATCACAACATTAGAGAGATAGGAATTTGTTTTTTTGTTTAATCATATCACCCCGAGCAAGGCCACTGATGTGCAGGGGGCTACGTAAGAGTGAAAAGATTAGAAAAGAGAAGGCCGGAAACCACATCCTAAACAGGGAACAAGGGATGAGCCTCTACACCTGTTCAATAGATGAGGGTGGAGTGTGAACCGGGCGATAGTTTAGTCTATCTACTCCAATTAGGATAAACTGCAATAGATAGATAGATAGATAGATAGATAGATAGATAGATAGATAGATGCATACATACATAAACTGGAATAGGCCGAGCTAATAATGAAAAAACATATATATATATATTGATTGATTGATTGATTAATTAATTAGTTTTTGGTCATAATAAAATTAGACCAGTGCACATTTGTATTAAAAAGTGTTCAATATAATTATATGGTAGAACTTTTGAATATTTTCCATTTGTAAACGAATTAGAGAGAGAGAGAGAGAGAGAGAGAGAGAGAGAGAGAGAGAGATTGGCACATACATTTGTACCTAATAATTGTGGTTATTATTAAACATTTTTTAATTAAACATTTTTTAATTTTTTAAACATTTTAAAACATTTTTAATTAAATATTTTAAACATTTTTAACTAAAAATATGACTTCAGTTTTCAGCAGAAGTCATATCTTTTATTAAACATTATACACTGTATAATTTTCGAAAATTTATATACTGCATGAATTGCAATTGTGATAGATAGATAGATAGATAGATAGATAGATAGATAAGCATATGTATTTGTACTTTACGTTTGTAAGTTCTTTTTAAACATCTTTAATTAAAAATATGCTTTCAGTCTTTAACAGAAGTCATATTTAATGAAACATATTGTTTACTGTACAATTTCCGAAAATTTGTATACCGCATGCATTGCAATTGTAATAGATAGAATTTGTATAGCCTTGGTTGGCAACCAGTCTACCGCAGAAAGAAATGGCAACCTGCTGCGGAAAAAATATTCTGTCTAGTTAGTCATGGATCGAAAGAGACATGATCGCCCAAACCTGTATCACGTATAGAACTTAACTGACTGACTGACTGATTAACGCTAGATAACTATTTTTAAAAAATATGCAATGTATCTAACATCTGCATGTCGTTGGGGATTTAATGAGATACCAAGTTCTATCAGATGCTGTCAAGGTGTTAACCGTTCTCCACTTTTAACTGCAAGTTACATATATGGAAGGTGAACAACTTACAATTTACTTCCACCTGACAGCAAAGATATTTAGAGGGTGACTTGATCACAAGGTCATCTACAGTAAATTTGTCCCCTAGCTCTTACATTTCACAATTCCTGGCAGATTATCTATTATCACTGTGTTGGTTCTTCTTCTTCTTCTATGTGCCCTGTTCCTTCAGGACGTAGGCGATCATGGATCTCCACGTCTCCCTATCCCTTGTGGCTCTTAGTATGTTTGCTCCTGTTGCTCCTGGCAACCCCCGTTCCGTCATCGACCTGATCAGACCCTGCAAATATGTTATCCGCTGCCTTCCTCTGTCTCTCCTTCCTTCTATCTGTCCAGTCAAAAAGTGAAGGAATGAAAACGAAAAACATTCTGAATGAAATCAGCTCGATATAAATTTCTGTATCATTTTTCTTATTTAAGCCGGTTTACTTTTTTGAAAGAAATTTTAGAGAAGAGCTTCAGCCATGAAAAATCTAAAGCTAATCCGCTTAGCTTTGAAGTATAAAAAAAAATGTCTTATGAAATGAGAACTTCTTAAGTTTTGGCATTGATCTTGGCACAAACCAGTGAGTAGACTGAAGAACTCAATCAGGTTGCACCATAAACATTGATTAGAACGGGTGTCAATGAAGTGGTTTAGCAGATTTGCGTGTTAACCAGCTAATCCAGAACATGATTATGATCTGGGTTAGCACGTATATAATTGAGAAATTGTAACAGTACCTACCTTCACTATGAGGGCTTTGTTTATTCAACATACCATTCAACATACCATTCCTGATGCCAGGTAGGGATGATCATCTCTAAGTTGCGTCTCTGTGTTCGAGCAGAGTGCTTTTCAGTCATGCCTCTCTACGAGCTCAGATACATAGCTGAGAAAAATAAAATACTGAAAGTTGCCCGGTTCCTGGGAACAGACACCTGAAGTTGCACCACCTTACTGCACTAGAAAGGTGGATCGGTGGTCGCCACTGACGCCAGCCCAACCGACGGTTGCGAGGACTGGGCAATTTTTAGCCTTTGTCCGAGTGTATGCGCTCGGGTTTCTTACTATAAACTCGACCTTGGGTCATATCACATCGAGGTAAATATCCTTACCGTTCCTCATGGTGGACACATGTATGTATGGTAATTGAGGGATAAACAGGCAGTGTAACGTTAATAGCTATTCGGTTAATCGTCACAATTCCATAATCCGGAGGATGATAGATTAACGATGAAAGACATATTTTGAACAAGGGGCACACAGAAGCACATCAATTGAAAAGTCATAGTCTTCCTTTGTGGTGTCTCTGCTACATGAGAACCCATCCTTGATATAGTCCCAAAACCTATGGCTATCTAAATTACGAGGTTTTTGTTTGTTAATACAAGGATAATAGTCATGGATTGAGAATTCTGACACTTAATACGAGACGGTAAATTAAATCTCAGAAGTTGCTTCAAAATTTTAAGCGTTATGTTCAGCAAGCACAGGTGTTTTAGTAAGTATCCCTGTTTTCTAAACATTGAAATTAATTATTTAAATTATTTTTATTCGGACTAATGACCTCATGTTTTTATTGTTTATCACATCGTTTCGACCGTTTTGCTCCACAAACTTCCTCAAATGCATATCGGTCTACACGGAATTCTGAAATAAGTATTTATTTTGTATATCGATAAAACGTGAAGTGGTTGATAATTTGAGATGCAGTATGTGGTTGAGAGTTGAAAAGTCCTCGGCCAGACGTTCTTCCCAAAATCAGTATTTAAGTGACCAGATATTTGAATGTGACATTTGCATTTCAGGGTTCAATAATTAAAATAATGATTTTAGAAATTAGGTCGGGCAGAGTACTTTCCAACACTCACTCGTATATATATATATATATATATATATATATATGTGTGTGTGTGTGTGTGTGTGTGTGTGTGTGTGTCTGTGTGTATGTGTATGTGTGTGTGTGTGTGTGTGTGCGCGCTCGCGCGTATTTCCGGATGGAGATTGGGTTAAATTAATCTTACTGTCAGAAGTTAGTCAAAATCATACTGTTTGCATCGGATGCCAACATCTTATCTGAAGGCCATCAGTCTCCATCTCTTTTTCTCTCACCCTCTTTTCACATTCTCTCTCTCTCTCTCTTTCTCTCTCACTCTCCTTCTTATTTTGTTTCCTCTCATTTTCTCCCTCTCATTTACTCCCTTACTCACTCACCTACCCCTCCATGCACACACACATACTCGTATATATATATATATATATATATATATATATATACGGACACAACGGCCTGGGTATGACAGTAAACTACATCTGTCAGCAAGGCCTATGATTGAAAAATGCGATCTTTTGAGGTGCGTGGAATCATCTGTTAACTGTTGTTGTTCCTAGGTGCACTCTGACCCGAGATGGTATTATTTGTTAGAGACCCAGCTATGGGTAAATAGTTAACCCCTAAACTGAGTTTAAAAATAATAAAAGTATAAAATACATTTCTGCAGTAAAAATACCAGCAGTACATTTTCATAGTAAAAAAATTACCAGAAATACATTTTTATTAAAAAATACCAGCGACACAAAATATAGTACCAGCAATACATTTTTGCAAAAGAAATTACTAATGATCTTAAGAAAATTTAATTTCGGCTTTAAATAACACATCTGGCGTTGATATGCCACACACACACACACACACACACACACACACACACACACACACATATATATATATATATATATATATATATATATATATATCGGGAAAATGTCTGACAATGTGGAAAACGTTTGCTTGTGACGCGTTTTGTTCTTCAGGACTTCATCAGACTAAATTTGTTATGTTGGCACGACTATACATGTCCACGAACGTGGGATACTGGGAAAGTTTATAATTTTTTAAAATTACTTTTTATATCACCATTTACAGTCATTTTAAAAAAAACAACTTTCCATCATTTTTATTAGCAGATATCCACACTGCCAGGAATTGTAAAATGTTGTAAGAGATAAGGCGCAAGTTTACTGGGGATGACCTTGCGATCAAGGCACTCTCTAAACATTTGCATCGTAGTAAATTGTTTTCTTCTCTGACCAGAGAAACATTTTTTCTATCAAAATTATGGTCATTCTCAGCTGCGGTGGGCAACCAATGCAATTGACGTATTGTTTTGTAAAATTGCACTTTAACTTACTTTAGACAAAACCAATAAACTAAACAAATAAGATAAGCAACTCGGGCAAGAAATCTAAATAAACAAATGTAAATAATAAACAAATTCACAAATTACGAAATCACAAATAAACACAAATAATAATAATAATAATAATAATAATAATAATAATAATAATAATAATAATAATAATTGTTGTGGATTCTTGTTTAGCAAACCACATAATATAAGAATAACACAAAACAGATATGAGAGGAAAAATCTAACTATATACAACCTGTACACGGTTAGTAGATTCAGGAATACTTGTTAGTAGGAGTTAAATATATACAAGAAGTAATTCCGGGTAATAAGTCTATATTCTTGCTGACCAACGAAAGGCGGTTCAACTGCTCTGACAAGCACCAACTCTAACAACTACATTTAGTTGTCTCTCCCAGTAAGGGCAACATGTGACACATGGTCAGTTATAACTGGGATTTCCGGGCTATATGGCCCGGCCAAAAAATACCTGTCTATTTTTCCCCAGTCGTGCTTCTACTCTTCGGCGGAACCACGACTGGGTTATTGCTCTCTGCTCGGAAGCAGAGAGCGCCCTCTACCTGAAGGCAGAGAGCTGACAGTGTTATAGTTGAAGAGTCTCAGCAACTCTAACAACTATATTTAGTTGTCCCTCCCAGTAAGGGCAACATGTGACACATGGTCAGTTTATGACTGGGATTTCCGGGTTATATGGCCCGGCCAAAAAATGGCTGTCTATTTTTGCCCAGTCGTGCTTCTACCCTTCGGCGGAACCACGACTGGGTTATTGCTCTCTGCTCGGAAGCAGAGAGCACCCTCTACCCGAAGGCAGAGGGCTGACAGTGTTATAGTTGAAGAGTCTCAGCAACTCTAACAACTGTACTACCTTACCTTGCAAGGCCGGATGTGACACATGGTCATTTTAATGTGGGTATTCCCGGCCATATAGCCGGGCCAAAAATATGTCTGTCTATTTTTGCCCAGTCGTGGTTCTACCCTTCGGCGGAACCACGACTGGGTTATTGCTCTGCTCGGAAGCAGAGAGCTGACAGTGTTATAGTTGAAGAGTCTCAGCAACTCTAACAACTGTATTTACTAGCCTTCCCACGAAAGGCCGGATGTGACACATGGTCATTTTAATGTGGGTATTCCCGGCCATATAGCCGGGCCAAAAATATGTCTGTCTATTTTTGCCCAGTCGTGGTTCTACCCTTCGGCGGAACCACGACTGGGTTATTGCTCTCTGCTCGGAAGCAGAGAGCTGACAGTGTTATAGTTGAAGAGTCTCAGCAACTCTAACAACTGTATTTACTAGCCTTCCCACGCAAGGCCGGATGTGACACATGGTCATTTTAATGTGGGTATTCCCGGCCATATAGCCGGGCCAAAAATATGTCTGTCTATTTTTGCCCAGTCGTGGTTCTACCCTTCGGCGGAACCACGACTGGGTTATTGCTCTCTGCTCGGAAGCAGAGAGCTGACAGTGTTATAGTTGAAGAGTCTCAGCAACTCTAACAACTGTATTTACTAGCCTTCCCACGCAAGGCCGGATGTGACACATGGTCATTTTAATGTGGGTATTCCCGGCAATATAGCCAGGCCAAAAATATGTCTGTCTATTTTTGCCCAGTCGTGGTTCTACCCTTCGGCGGAACCACGACTGGGTTATTGCTCTCTGCTCGGAAGCAGAGAGCTGACAGTGTTATAGTTGAAGAGTCTCAGCAACTCTAACAACAACCTGTTCTGTGAAGGAAGGATTATTTGTATACTATGGAAGAGTCCATAGGGTGTGTAAATAGGGGTGACTCCCCAACAATAATAATAAAGCAAATAATTAAATAATCAAATAAAATAATAAGTAACAAGTTAACAAACATTATAAAATAGTTACAAATAACCACCGCATTTGAACTCACAACCGCTAGAGTAATTTGAAACATAACCGTTACCACCTACCCAATACCCTTTAGGATAATATAATTTCATCTATTTTTTAAATCGATTTAATCACTCCTATGCAAGACAGTAAAGAACAGTAGATACTAACTGACATTGCACTTAAATTTTTGAAGATTAAAGTTAACTGGAAATCATAGAGCCGGAAGAGAGTTCCACAAAGGATAAGCACGCAAAAAAAAAAAAAAAAAAAAACAAAAAAAAAACTTACGATTACATCAAGCCAGCTCAACTGTAAATGGATTAGATCTTGACGACAGTCTTATACTGCGCTTAAATTCAAAAAGTCTAGGTACCATATTGAAGAGCTTATCTGAACAATTACCATAAAAGTATTTATAAAAAACACACAAGGGAGCAACTTTACGATTGTGCGAAAGTGACTGAAGACAAAAATGATATGTATAATTTATAAATGCATATGGGCTAAATAGCAGGACAGATTGGGTCTTATAGTCTTGGTTGACAAGAAGTCTACTGCATAAAGAAAAGGCAACCAACGGCGGAAAATCTACCTAGTCAGTCATGAATTGAAAAAAGGACTTGATCGTCCAGGCATTTATTCTTATGACACTTAACTGACTGAATTATATAAACTTATTTATATATAGAACTTTGTCTCTCTCTCTGTGTCTGTGTGTCGGTTACCTATAGACTCTGAAACGGCTGAACCGATTTTCTTGAAAATTTACACAGTTCTACTACAAGCGTCTGCGAGTGTTCTTAGCTAGATTTTGTGTCGAGGTACCCCCGATAAATATCGATAATCGAAAAAATCGGGTTATAGAAGGAGTGGTTCGATTTTAATCAAATTTGATACACTCACAGACAAAGACATAAGAAACGATATTCAGAAGATTCAAGGTTGCAGTTCTTACAATAGTGTAAAAAATCAATAATATATATATATATATATATATATATATATATATATATAAGGCAAGATGTTTGTGTGTGTGTCTGTTTATCTGTCTGTATGTCCGTATTTTTTTTCAGCCCTTTTATTTTAGTTTTTGCTTTGGGTTTGGCTCTAAGTAGGTATAATTGTAGTTATTAGTCTCAGCCATGATACCATTTACTCAGAGGACTTATTTATCATTCAAAATTCAGTTTACGATGAAAAAAAACTTATTTGATATCGATACCAGGAAATCAAAATTTGACTTACATCCATTCATTTTTCTTTCAGTCTACAGTTTCGCTTTAACTGGAAACAACTATTGCCAACGTCCAAAGAGTCTGAGCTCGAGGACCATGGATTAGTTTTAAAGCTTTCATTACACCTGAGCAACGCCGGGCTATACTGCTAGTAATTTATAAATCTATAATTATAATAAAATGTATATAGAAAAGTACAATTTATATAATTTGAATAATTATAAATTTAAATGCAATGTCAATTTTTATCTATTATCTTCTCAATTCCTGCTCTTTTTTCTTTTATTCATATTCTTTCCTCCATGCTTTTGAGATTGTGCTGGAAGGCACAGCAAACATTCTTGCAACGGCACGTATTGATGTGCCATCCTGGAGGAATTTCACTACTTGTGCAACCTGTGTAGCGTCCAGGTACCTCACCATACTATCAACAGAGATGCTGATCCAAGATAAATGAAAAACTACAGCAGTAGAAAGTCAGTCAGTAAAAAATCAGCCAAAAGAGATGAGAAGGGAAAAGTATCAGTGGCCTCAACCATTCCTGTTTTGGGAGGTGTCTCATTGTTGCCTATCTGAAGCACCTGTTGTTGATTTCATTAACAACAAAGCAGCTGAAACTGATTAACAACCACCTCTGCTACTTAACTGACCAAATCAATATACCAAAAGTTTGACTGATAAGTTGCAATACTCTGATTAAAAAGTATTTCACTAATTTTTTTGAGCAGTGTATATATATATATATATATAGTCACCATTTTATATTTTTCATTTAGCGCATGCGCGTTGTTTGCTTCTATTTTGTCGACTGCACAGAACAATAGGGTCAGTTGGATACCGTCTGTTAGAAAAACGGCACCATGATGCAATTTATCTAGGTACTGACCAGGCTGTGCGTTGTGGTACAGTGGATATCGGCTCGGAACGAGAAACCGGGGAGCCGAGTTCGAATTCCAGTTGTAAACCATTGTATTCACTTACGCGCAAATGCCCTTGGGAAAGGTATTAATCCGTCTCCTCCTTCCAGTTATGGGTTAAATAGCAGGACAGATTGGATTCTATAGCCTTGGTCGGCAACCAGTCTACCGCAGAAAGCAATGGCAACCTACTGCGGGATAATACTCTGCTCAGTCAGTCATGTCTCGAAAGAGACATGATCGCCCAAGCGTGTATCACGTATGGCACTTAACTGACTGACTGACCAGGCTTGGCGTTGTTTGACTTTGGAGATTGCACAAGAACCGGTGTTACAACGTGTTGTGGCCGTAAGACTACATTCCTAAACGCTACGAAGGAAAGGTAATTAGGGAAAACAAGGATGATCCATGTCCTGAAATAATACGGGACATAGTAGAACAGTTTCATTCACAGTTTAATGAAGAGGCTGCTGAGAGTGGCCCAACCAAGAAATACTTTCAAAATAAATTTTGATATTTGTCTATACTTCTGAGATGAGGTATTGTAATTATATAGATTGTTCAGACTGTTCTCATCTTTATTGCCATATTCACGACTTTTCAACCGTTATACGCTCCGACCTTCTTCAGGGGATTAAAATTTAAACTGTACTCTTTATTTCAATCACTGGGGTAGATTGGTCTCGTTTCATGAACCATGCCACATCCGGATGTCTTACTTGTCTCCCTTTAACTTAACTCTCTAAGTTTTTTTTTCTCCACTACTGTAGCCAGGTACTGAGCTCTCAACTGTAAAACCGTGAATATTGCAATAAAGATGAGGACAATAATCTGAAGAATGTAAATAATAAATTTTGATATTTGGTCATTTAGTTAAATTTTTGAAAGCAGGTCGAGCCTAGAATCTTTCCGCACACTAGGATGTGAACAAATACATTTGTGTTCGAATGCTTATCTGTGTGAGTGTATGTGTGTGCCTAAGACCGTGCAAGCATGAGTGCTTATCTCTGACTCAGTTTGTATGTGTGTGTGTGACTGTTTTGGTAGTTGTAGTGTTGGTGCTTGCGCTAAAGACGGCAAGTGGAGAGCCTGTTCTTTGCTATTCATCAACTGCAGCAGTATTAGCGAAATATTTGGCAGATTGTCATGAAAAGAGCCTCCCTCGCATCTGGGATTTGAACAGACTCAGTCTCAACGCCACCCACACCCACTTTTCACAGCACTCGCCCACTACCCGATACTTACCTCATTCCATTCAGCATCCTACACGCGAAGATATTTACAGCCCTCGCTCACTTTTATATAAACAAAAATAAACATTGAAAGTAACTCTGAAGAACATGCTTGTAGATATTTGATTAACACAGTAAAATGGTAGGGTTAATTTTATTTACTACATCAGCTTCAACAGTTCACACACACACACACACATTCTCGCGCACACACATTCTCGCATATACATACATTCACACATACATAAACACACACACACACATATATATATATAAATATATATATATATATAGAGAGAGAGAGAGAGATTAATAGATAGATAGATAGATAGATAGATAGATAGATAGATAGATAGAAATCAGTTAAACTGACCGTCACCATGCAGTGTTGATTTCTATGTCTAACCTGTCTATAACTGGAAACGTCTTTTTTCCAATATTAAGCACTCCTACCTACAATTGTGACAGATTTTGCATATTATATATATATATATATATATATATATATATATATATATATATATATATATATTTGTGTGTGTGCCAGATTTTTAAAGCTAGTTCTTTCTTCCGCCCATTCACATTATATATATATATATATATATATATATATTGTATTTTGTATATATATATTGCGCAAAAATGAAAATAATACTAACATCTCATTTTAACAAATATATATACCAAAATTACACTGAAATATTTTGAAATACGAAATATTAGTCAGTTAGCTAAATGCCATACGTGATACTCGCTCGGGTGATTATGTCTCGAAAGAGACATGACTGACTGGGTAGAATATTATCCTGCAGTAGGTTGCCATTACTTTTAGCAGTAGACCGGTTACCAGCCAAGGCTATAGAACTTAATCTGTCCTGTTATTTAACCTATAACTGGAGGAAAAAGACGGATTAATAACTTTCTAAAGGGTATTTGCGCGTAAGTGAATGCATGGAATTCAATTGGTATTCAAACTCGGCTCCCCAATTTCTCGTTCCGAGCCGATATTTACTGCACCACAACGCACGTCACTAAATAGTAGAATTATTCAATAAAATCGCCATTGGCTTCAACCAAGGCCTCTAAACGACTTTGGAAACTCCTGCAACTATTCTGGACGGCCTTCCTGTTTAAGTTGGTGAATACTGTCATAACTCTTACCTTCAGTTCATATTTGGTGTGACTACGAGCTTTGCTAGTCTCTCACTTAATAGCGCCCCACACATAATAATCAAGGAGGTTGTTGTCTGGGAGGTTAGGTGGCGAGCTGTGGTCACGGAAATTATCTGACAACCATGACTGAGTTTTCTTGCTTGAGTGGCATAGTGCCGAGTCCTGTTGCCAGACATAGTGTCTGCCAGTACCCACCATCTTGATCCAGGGTAGAACTACCTTCTCAAGGCACTTGATGTAGGCCTCCATGTTGACTCTGAGGCTCTATGGGAAGACAAATGGAGGCACAGCATTGCCATCATTAGTGATCACTTCAAACACCTTCGTAATCATCACTAGACTCATCCATTGACTGCGAATCCTCTGCACTGTCCTCAGATTAACACCCAAATACTCTGAAATCTTTGTATTGGCACTTCCGGTGCGATGCCAAGTAGTAAAGCATGCTATTTCCAAATTTCTGTTTGAATGAATTGCGTCACGATGCTCTTATTTCCACAGACTGTGTCTATACTCAGCAGATGACAAAATCAATAACAACGCGCATGCGCGAAATGAATAAATATAAAATGGCGACAATATAACAATCGAACCTCATATATATATATATATATATATATATATATATATATATGTATATATATATATATATATATATATCCGAATAATATATTGAAAAGTTTTCAACAGAAAAAATTAATATATTTAAAGATAAAATGTTTCTATATTCAACTGAAAAACAGGAAATGGTGAATGAATTGACTTAACCATTTTTAGAGGCGGGATTGTTGCGGCTATTGAAGGAACTGCACAGTTAGATCAGGTCGTTTACTTTCTTGACAGCTATCACGATGTTAACCATGAAAAGTCCTCGGTACTGTAGATGTATTCGTCCAATTAGGAAAGGTAGAGGGCAATATGTTGGGGATGACATGATTGCGCAGATCCTCCGCCAATCACTCCAGGATCATGTGCGTCGTGTTGAAAGGAATACTGTTTCCTGAATCATATAACTCCACCCTCTCAAACCAGCTCCTCGATGTCAGCGGTTGTTACAGACGCGAGGACATCGAAGACAATGTGATCTTGGTCTGAACTGTGGGGTCAGTACTGAAGGGTCTACACCGTGAGATCTGCACTGTGTCACTTGCTGTTTCACCTGTCCACCTGCACACTTTCACGAAGTCGGCTTTATCCGTGTCGATGTACTTGACGGTTAGTATGACACGAGTATGTTTTTTTTAAATTTTCTGTGACAGATTTGAAGCTGCCATGTCAATGCTCTCCATACATTCTTGAAGTACTTTTTCTTTATAAAAATGCTCACCCCGTATAAGGCCCAGGAGCCACTCGAAGTAGAGGGTTACAGAGTAAGAGGCACATTTTATGGAGATATGTGGGGAAGATAGCGGTCAACTCTAGACTTGAACAGGTTAAGATTGTAGTGATCGAGTAAGCATCGCCTTGGGAGTCGGTTCTTCTACATAGCAGCGAATCGTCGTAAAAAGCTGTTCGAGTGAAGTTTACACCTCACCAATGGAGTCAATGAGAGTGGTTCGCTACAATGTGTATGGCATTGCGTGTTCTAGCCTTGAAGGTTAGAATTGGTGAAACTAAGGAATGTAGATCGTTTGAACACTTTCAATGGAAATAGTAATATAACAGCGAGAAGCTTATGACGTTTTCTCTGTGGTTTATCGGCACTTTCACACAGCGCCGCACGTTGGGATAGCCTCCCCAAAGCCGATAACATCAAGAATTCACCTCGTTGTCAAATCGACCGGATTAAGATTCGAACCCATGGCTCATGGTCGGAATGTGAGTGCAATATATATATATGTATATATATATATATATATATATATATATATAGATAGATAGATAGATAGATAGATATGAACAGGTTAGAGGTAGATAAAGAGATGAAGATAGATAGATAGATAGATAGATAGATAGATAGATAGATAGATAGATAGATAGATAGCATTGTCTGTCAGAGGAAAAGTCTACCTATATATCGTATTGTGTTTATATTCTTGTATTATCTTTTATATTCACAATAGTTGAAAATTCTGTTTCCCTTTTCTTCATATAACATCTTTTTTTCTATCTCCCTTCCTCTCATTCTGTCTTTGGCTTTTTCTTACGCACATAAGCTTCTGCCAACGTCTTCTCAGATTTCATTTATTTATTCACCCTGCCAACACACCAGTTTTATACCCCTTTCCTATGATTTCAATCCGTTCATTTGTAGTTTCTTCGTTTTGCGTAGGATCACATACCATTCTGCGATTGCTGTCATCTCCACCTTCCTTCTGTTGCTCCCCACCTTCTTCAATAATATGTACCACTTTCAGGCACTTGACTGACAACGCTATCATCTCAACTGGACCAGTTGTCTATCTATACGCAGCGAAAAGAAAGAAATGAAATTGGTAGATGGAATGATTTCAGGTGGGTTTTGAACTGGAAGAAAGCGTGGAAAAAAAAAGAAGGAAGAAGGACAGAAAAATCATTTTGCAAAGAAAGAAAGAAACAAAGAAACTACTGCTAGCAAAGTAAGAGAGCGAAGAAAGATAAAAAAAAGTGAAAAATGTTATGTTGAAAAAAGAAAGCAAGAGAAAGGAAAGGCGATCTGAAAAGAAAGGTAGAAAGAAAGAAAAAACATAATGCTAGGGAAAATAAGATAGAGAAAATTTAAAAAACATATCTGATATGATTTCAGGTGCTTTGAACTGAAGAAAGAAAGAAAGAAAGAAAGTAAGAAAAAAAGAAAGAAAGAAAGAAAGAAAGCAAAAGTATAGTAAAAAATAAGTAAATGACAGTGTGAAAAGAAAGAAATTAAAGACAATGTGAAAAGAAAGAAAAAGGTAAGAACATAATGCTAGCAAAAAGGAGAGAAAACAACAAACTAGAAAATAATACAAAGTAAGAAAGAAGAAAGGATACTAAAACAAAACCCCAGAAAGAAAGAATGAAAGAAAGAAACATAATGAATAAAATGGAAAATAATAAATACACTACCGTGTCAAATGTCATTATATATCAGAATAAAATTGTAGCAGTAGATAATAGTAGATGTCCTTCATGTACCTTGAAGTCATGAAAACGTCCAGTCAGATAAGTGTGCTCTGACATTCTTGTCAGTCACTGTGAACACCGACTCGGCTGCTCATGGCAAGGCAACATGAATTATCGCAGTTCGAACGGTGCATGAAACCTAATTAGGGATTGAAAAAATAATCTTTGTTTTATTAGAAAGGATAAGGGACAGAATGAGAAGATACAAGTAAAAGATGACATAAAACCAGATGCATGCGATAAAGGATAATCCCCAGATGTATTTGAACAGATAAGGAGAGAATGGGAAGATACAAGCAAAAGGCGAGGCAAAAGCAAATGCATGAGATAATTTCGTTTTAATTTTGTAAGGGATAAGGAAGAGGATGCGGAGATACAGGCAAAACGCGAGAGAAGTGCATATACATGAGATAACGGATAATCTTTTTTTAAGTTTTTAAAAAGAATTAATGGCGAGAATGAAAAGATGCATTTTTTTTTTAATCGTGTCACCCCAAACAAGGCATTCCACTGCCACTATAGCGCAGGGGGTTACATGCAAATGGTAAGACAAGAACATAGGCCTGAAATAATGGATAACCTTACTTGTCTGTACCCATTTTAATCCCAGATTCTTGTAATTTCGATATCCACATCTTGATAATTAGAAAACTTGTCAAATAGTTATTTTCCCGAAATGTTTTAATCAGATTGTAAAGCAATCTTTACGAGATAGCATTTATTTGGTTTTTAAGTTTTTTCGTTGTGGTATGGATGTGCGTTGTAGTGCAGCGGATATCGGCTCGGAACGAGAAATCGGGGAGCCGAATTCGAATTCCAGTTGAATGCCCTGCGTTCACTTACGCGCAAAAATCCCTGGGAAAGGTATTGATCCGTCTCTTTTCTCCAGTTACGGATTAAATAACAGGACAGATTGGGTGCTATAGTCTTGGCTGGCAACCAGTCTACCGCAGAAAGCAATGGCAACCTATTGCGAGATAATCTTCTGCCCAGTCAGTCATGTTTCTTTCGAGACATGATCGCCCAAAGCGTGTATCACGTATGGCACTTAACTGACTGACTGATTATTATTATATCTGGTATTTTGTCTTGTATGGTGTGTCCGGGTAAGTACGAATTTGTATAAGAGTGCTGTAAAATTTTCTCCTCCTAACAATTGTAATCCTTTATACTCATACCAACTTTCTATATCAAATGTTTATAATATTCACATATCTTCCAAAGCAGGTATTTCCTTACCCTATCACGTCTGTATTTAAATTCATTTGGGCTAGGATAGAGTACTCTGATATTAGAAGTTCCGTTACTGTTGCAGCCGACCTTTTTAATCAAACATCTTTGGGACTAGGCCACAGCCGAAACACATATAATGCCCCTAAAAATCACCTCCCAAAACACCTATGTAAACACAGTCTTGCCAACTCATTCTACATTTATATTGCTGTGTTATCAAAGATAGAACAAAGCTTAAAAGAGGAAATAAAATAATCATTAACGCTTACAAACACGGTTTTTATTGTTTCATGCAGTACAAATGCTAAAAAAAGAGGCTAAAACCAAAGAATAATATATACTTGCTATCCTAAATGGATAAATATGCAGCTATATATAAGAACTGAGCAAGACCGTATTACCAAAAAATCTCCTGCACTCGGCTGCCGTGGAGAGTTGTAAACAACGTGTGGCGCTCAATGAAATAATGACGGCTGATCCAAAACAGTACCGGACCATAGGTGTTACTGAACCACCATGTGCATGTTAAACAGATCGTACATAATAATAATAATAATAATAATAATAATAATAACAATTATTATTATTATTATTGTCATTATTATTATTATTATTATTATTATTGAAAATACCGAGTATATAGCACTTTGCCTTTTGTACATTTTTGTTTGAATTAATTTTGTAGTTTTGATAAGTTTTGATAAGTTTTCTTATTGAAATGAAACAGAATCTTACCAACACTAATTTTCTAATTTTGCCGCTAAAAATTAAAACCATATATGTATTTATGCAAAATAGATTTGGAAAAAATTAACACTTCACACGTCTCACGGAACAATCGCCTGATAGATTAAAGTATTGTTTTTTTGTTTGTTTTTTTAAAAATTTGATGACATAGTATTTGTGAGTTCAATCTCTGGGTTATGCAGTGTGTACTTGGACCAGGTGGAAACAGGTCGAGCAATAACTAAGCAGTACTAAATATAAGAACTAGACGAGATATCCCTAGACATAGGCAGTGGAACGAGAACAGTCTACTACGTAAATTAAATAAAGGATTTAGTTCAGAATTTCATGTAAGATACTCGGATCGCGGACACAATGATCGGAACATTATGATAATACAAACAAAGATGAATACAATAGTCCGCATGTAAATAGTGGAAATAATGAGATCTCCTAATCCTAAAAATTCAAACTTGTTATACGTCATAATATCTGAGTATTTCAGGCTTAACCCCGATTTATATTTTCATATTTTTTCCTTCTTATCTTTTTTCTAAAATAAACAATTTTTTTTATATTTATTTACACTATTTACCTTGTTCAGACTATTATCCTCATCTTTATTGCCATATTCACAACGTTTCGGCTGTTTTACGCTCTGGTGTTTTTCACGTGATATTTCTTGGAACTTCAAACAGAACATTTTATTTAATTTAGTGTAGATTGTTCTAATTCTACGTGTCATGCTTTTAGATGTGTTAATTTCAGTTAATTCCCCTTAATAACTTCAAGTTTTTGTTCCGTCTTCTGTGGCTAGGAATTGATCAGACAGAACAATCTACATAAGATTCCCCTACAACTGTCGCCTTATCTGTAAGCTGCTATGACAGTCAGACAAACTCAGAGAAATACTGTTTTGAATTTTGCTTGATTAGGAACAATTTTCTGTTGTATGTATTGTCCGAAAAATTTCTAAAATCTTTTCTTGTGAAAATTAATAAAATAAAGTGAAACAATAGAATTAATATATATATATATATATATATATATATATATATATATATATATATATATCATCCACATACAAGCCTGTTTCGCTGTATCACAGATCATCACCTAAGTCATAAGCACATGGAACCGGAGGAGGCAAATTTTAGTGTCTTATATGTAAGCGCTGTGTACACACGCCAGTCATCGAAAGAACTCAATTCATTGCTGAAGAGAGTTATGCACATATCGCCAAAGTGGTATATATATATATATATATATATATATATATATATATATAAACTTAAAACTTTTGAGTTGAAGTAATTTAACTTTTAAAGTTATATATATATATCAAATTAAGCCTATAATTTTACAATAGTTTAGACTAATCGTCATTCGTGGTCGAGAGGTCTAAGACGCGCCATATATATATATATAAGTTTAAAAGTTATGACTAGATGTTTAAATAGTTTAAGGGAATATTGTTTCGATTGAGAAAATACATACGAAACAAGAATTTATAAAACTCATGCCTAAGGAGAAGGCGCAATAGTTTAAATTGCCCCAAGTGCACAAAACCCTCGCGACGTCACTCTTTGTGCGCCGTGTTCCTTTAGAACGATCATGACTCTCAACGACTTCCTCCCTTTTGTAGCTCTTAATAAATTTTTCTTATTGTTATTTCTCCTAAACTCTGTTCCGTCATCCATTTACTCAAGCTCTCTAAGTATGTTATGCGTTACATCCAATCTGTCCTGTGAGTATCAGATTTTACAAGCCGTCTTTCTTTATTATGTTCCCTAGTAATTTTAACTCTTTTCTTGATGTTAAGTTTCCTCTTTGTTTTTATTTTCTCTAAAAATTCTTCGTAGCTCACATATTCGTCTGATAGTATTCTCAGTATCCTTCTGTAGAACCACATTTCTGTTGCTTTAAGTCTCTTCTTCATCTTTGAGGAGATTGTCCAGTCACTGGTCGTTCATTTTATTAATTATATACGAAAATGTTTTGATAAGTACCTTTGGGTGCCTAATAAAAAGGTAGAGGAGCACTTCTATCTGGTGTAATGGCTAACAAGCTAGATCAAATGCAACGGATTAATGAGTTCGGTCCCTACTGGGTGCTCAGTACTTTCAGGCTTGTGTTAAGTGGAGAGACAATTATGTTTTTAGGAAAATTTCCTACACCTGAGCTTAACACCTGAGCTTAAATTCGTATATTTTTCATCTGTTAATGGATTATCCGACCCCTTTATTGCTTATTGAGAAAAGTTCTGACCCTAATTAATAAGACCACCTCCTAGTATTAGGCACCAAAATGTAAGGTATAAATATTTACGAACTAACTCACTTATTAATAAAAAATAAAACGTTGATTATACCTCTGAGTTTTGAATAGACGAACAATTATTGTTTTTGAAGAAAACTCCACCTGGGACATATTTCGGCCACAACTTTGATATATTGATTCGTTTTTACGGTTTATCAATCCATCGCAGGTTATTAAAGCCAGAAAATATTTTTACATTTTAAGAATTTATCTTTGGAATAATAATGGTTAAGTTTTTTAAATTAACTCGTAGTTGTGTGGAGAAAAGGTTAATTCATACCTTTGCCAAGGATATTTGTACGTAAGTGAATATAACGAAACCAATTAGGATTCGAACTCGGCTCTCCGATGGCGATTTCGAATCATTATCTATTACATCACAAGCTTGTAGCACCTTGTATTCCCAAAGCAGTTAACTACCTAGTACTGACTAGTCTCGACGTTGCTTAACTTCACCGATCGTACAGGAATGTTTCACATCGATGTGATCTCAAGTCCTAAATGCAATCTTACGCGTTATCTTCTGTCTTCTTAATGTTCTGTTTTTTTTTCTCATATTCCCTCCCACTCAGTAATCACTTGCGTTTTCCTAGCTTTATCGCAGGACTTAGAGTTAAATGATTTTTACCATGATAAATGCGATGCGCACAAGGTGTCCCACAAGGCTCTCCAATTAACAATTCCGAACCATCATCAATTACACCACTTGCAGATCCAAGCGTACAGTACCTGGTATTCTCAAGTGGTCACTCTTCTAAGTACTAACCAGGCTCGACGTTGCGTAAGTTCGGTAAAAATACGTTTCAACGTGATGTGGCCATAATCCCATTATTCACAACCGAACATCCAAGTCTACAGCACCTGTTATTCCCAAGCGGTCACCCATCTAAGTACTAACCAGGCTCAACTTTGCGTAACTTCAGTGATCGTTCGGGAACCGCTGTTTCAACGTGATGTCGCCGTAAACCCATTACGTCATAAGTACATCTAAGGTGACAGAACCTGGTATTTCCCAGCAGTCACCCATCTAGATACAGACCAAATTCGAATATTGTTTAACTTCTATAATCATACGGAAACCGGTGTCTCAACATGATATGGCCGTAAACTCCCTTTTATTAAAGATTCAGGAATGTTCTTTCCATTAGATAATTTAGGCTGGGTAATTTGATTATTATTGAAATAGCACATCACTCAATAAGTCCCGGACCTGGCACATAGATGGCGCTACTAATAAAAATTAATTAAATTAATTTAGTTTCGATTAATTTTATGAAGTACTAACCTACAAATGGCACGTGACAAAATTTGGACCCAATCGGATTATTAGTTTTCAAATTACAGTTATTTAAGTGAGGCTGCTGTTGCAAATTTTCAAAACAATGAAAAAATCTGAATTTCGTTTCACGTGACAAAATTTGGACCCAATCGGATTATTAGTTTTCAAATTACAGTTATTTAAGTGAGGCTGCTGTTGCAAATTTTCAAAACAATGAAAAAATCTGAATTTCGTTTCTTGATAAAGCATTGCTTTCTGGTTAAAAAAATATTGTTTAAGCAAATCAATGGCTTGATAAGTGTTATTCGGAATCTGCTCCGTCGGAAACAATGGTTAAAAGTTGGTATGATGACTTTAAATGCGGATGTACAGACACAAATGACGTGTAACGTTCAGGTCACCAAAAATTAGCAAGTTGTTCCGAAAAACACCAAAAACTCTACAAACTCTTTTTGGTCGACCGTAAATTGAAGTTGCGTAAGATAGCAGAGGAGTTGAACATATCAGAAGGCAGTGTATTCACCATTTTGCATAAACATTTGTCAATGAGAAAGTTCATAGTGGGTGTCGCATTTGCTTACAGTCGATCAAAAACAACAACGCGTCGACGTTGTTTGTAACTGTTTCAACGCAACAAGATGTTTTTTGCGTAAATATGTGACAATGGATGAAACATGGATCCACCACGTCACTCTGGAGTCAAATCGGCAGTCAGCTGAGAACACAGTAGCAGGTGAAAGCCGTCCAAAGCGACCAGAGACGCAAACATCAGCAGGCAAGGTTTTGACCTTCGTATTATGGGATGCGCAAAGTATTTTGTTCATTGATTACAATGAGAAAGGAAGAACCATCAATAGCAAATATTATATAGCATTATTGTTACGTTTGAAAAAAGAAATCCCAAAAAACGGCCACAAATGAAGAAGAAAAAAGTTATTTTTCACCAAAACAACGCATCGTGTCACAAGTCAATCACAACGATGGCAAAACTATATGAAGTGCACTTCGAGTTGCTTCTGCATCAGCCCTATTCTCCAGTTCTGTCTACCCAGCGACTACCGGCTGTTTGCAGACCTCAAAAGAATGCTCCAGGGAAAGTGATTTGGCTCCAATGAAGAAATGAAATCGGAAACCGAGGCGTATTTTGAGGCCAAAGACAAATCGCTCTATAAAAACACATCGAATTGTTAGGAAAGCGTTGGAATCAGTGTATCGACCTAGAAGGAGACTATCTTGATGAATAAAGTCGAATTTTGCCTAAAAGTTGTTTTATTCGTTAGGCCTGGGATTTATTGAGTGATGTGTCATATAAAAAATACAAATAAGATCTCCTGTTACCCTTTTATACTAACCACACCGGCTATTTGAAACACAATCATATTCTACTAGCATTAGTAGGCTAGCTTTCCACGTCACTGCTATCGAGTTTGGTGTATTTCTTTCATTTGTGCACAGGCGAATTCTCCTTGAGAAATATGTAACAACAGCATAATCTGCGCTGAACCTATCCCCGGAAAAATTTCGGACACCTCGTTGGTTAGCAAGCTTGTCTTGCTAGAATCATTACAGTTAAGTAGTGATTTCGATCCTCACTGAGTGCCTCGTACTTTCGGCTTTGTACCACATCTAAGTTGCGCTTAGAAAATCACCTTTCCGGATAAATGACGTTTGAGGAGCCCAAACAGATGATAAGCTGGACAAACCAAACCCTGGCTATTCTGTGGATGTGTTAAAACATCCCAACCATATTATTGGAGTTACTTTTTGGTTAACTTGGCAGTGAGTTGCGTTGCTGTGCCAGAGGATGATATCCTCGCAGAACAGTTCTGATCTCTTTCGACAAGTTAATCGTCGCCGGATATAACTTGAGCCCTCGTTAGGGATCTAGGCCTGTGTTTATTTTTACTTGAAGCAACTGATGGCATGTCATGAGATTGAGTTCTGTTTCCAATCAAACGCGATTAGCGATTGGCAATCAATTCTTAATGACATAGTCTTCTGTAAACTTAATCTAAACAATTTAGGCTTACGGCCACAACACGATGGAACACCGGTGCCTGTACGATCACCGAAGATAAACAACGTGGAACCTGGCCAGTATCTAGATGGGTGACAGTTTGGGAGTACCAGGCATTGTATGTCTGTTTGAGTGGATGCGATAATGGGCTTACGCCCACTTCAGGTTGAGACACCGATTACTATACGATCACATAAAGTAAACAATGTTGAATTTGGTCAGGCTGTAGATGGGTGACAACTTGCAAATAACAGGTGCTGTAACCTTAGATGTACCTATGACGTAAAGGTTTTACGGCCACTTCTCGTTAAAATACCGGCTCCTAGATGATCACCGAAGTTACGCAACGTCGAGCCTGGTTAGTACTTAGATGGGTGATCGCTTGGGAATACCAGGTGCAGTAAGCTTGGATGTGTGTACGTTTATAATGGGATTACAGCCACATCACGTTGAAACACTGGTTCCCGTATTTTCACCGAAGTTAAGCAACATCGAGCCTGGTTAGTACCTAGAAAGGTAAGAGCTTGGAAAGACCTGTGTAAGTCTATTTCCAGATGACTGGTATTAATTTTAAATGGTTTTCAAGATGAGAAGAGATTTCTATAAAAATTGGAGAATACAATTATTTTTGTTGGGAAAAGTAGCCGAAGTAATAAAATTGAAAAATACAGATTTAAAGACAATGAGTGCAAAATTGTTTTTGTTGGGAGAAGTAAGAGAATTTATTAAAGTTAGTCAAAATATTGTCATTTGGTTTTGACAATTTGTGATCCTCTGTCAAAATTCGGTCTTGAGAATTTCCTGTTTGCCGACTACCAGGATGGCTGGTAGGAACAGGCAGATAATAGCAGAGAGGGAGTTTTCTCACCTTCCATCAGAAAATCGGAAGACCAACTCGAAATGGTTAAATGATATTACATGTCGAGATGATAATTCGTATATAGGGAGGGGAAATAGAAACCTCGTACCTAACTTCAACACACCGGTTTGGTGACTTTGTTTTTATAAAACTAGGGTGGAAAACGAAATTTAGTGAGACGGGGCCAGCGATGGAACGATACGGTCAAGCTGAAATAGCGTACCACTAGAGATAGTCTAAGAGACGGCCAGTCGAAATTCGGCGAGCTGTAAATTGAGCAAACCACCGCTGCGTGGTGATAACAGATCACGAATGTTAGCGTGCTATTGAAATACCAGCCAAGTGATTTTTTCGCGTCTCTTAGCTCTGACTTGCTTGTAATTTTGTATCTATTCGATATATATAAATATATATAAATCTACACCGTAGTGTTGCAGTCTTAAATCTGGTTTTCATTATATACCGTTCCTTCGCTGACCTAGTAGAGTAATTACAAGCGATTCTGATTTGGCCGGTCTGAGATAAACAACACAACGTGGGCGGAATCGATCGAAGGTTAGGAAGGTTGGCCAGGGGTCGTGTTATACCTGGTGCTGTAAGCTTGGATGTGCGATGGCATAATGGGATTACGACCACATCACATTGAAACACTCGTTACAGTACGATCACCGAAGTTAAGCAACATCAAGCCTGGTATGTGCGCAGGCAGAAGATTGCTTGGGAATACCAGGTGCTGTTAGCTAGGACCTACGGTGGCGTCATGGATAATGACTTGAAATGAATTGCAGAGCCGAATTCCAATTACAGCTGGATTTGTTATATTTACTTACGCGCAAATACCCTTGGGAAAGGTATGAGTCCACTTCAATTTGTCAATTAGTAAGACTTGTGTCATTAATTCATTTTTATCTCCAAAGCTAAAATAAAATTGCGTACAAAATATTTATATTTTAGCGTTAAATAATCGATAGAGGTTGATATGTCATTAAACAAAAGCAAGCAACCAACCAACCATTAACCTAACCATTCAAGAACTAATAAATTACGAAGAAAGAAAAATTGGAGAATCTAATACTCACAGAGCATTTCGAAGACAAGAGAAGCAGCGAGCAATCGAAACAAGATGGAGTTAATGCTTGGAGAAAGAAGTTCAACATTAAAAAACGAGGTGGTAAAATAACGGATGTAGGAGTAGAATCGGTTATCGACGAACCGCGTTCTAATTCCGGGTTGATTTGTTGCGTTCATTTTCACGCAAATTCCCTTGAAGAAGACATGGAACCGTCTTTTTTCCTTTTCAGCTACGGGTTAAAATAGCACATGTTTCTAGCCTTAGTTGACTAGCAGTTTCAAAGAAAGAAAACTCTAACTTCTAATCCAGGAAAATCGCAACGGGAAATCGCAGTTTTTCCAAAGATATCTATAGTTATTCACAGATAATATAATAAAGGAATCTGTGGAGAGCCATGATCACTTACATCCTGAATGGAATAGGAATACTGAATTTGTAACCGTGGAGAAAACATCAGGAAACCAATCTAATCTCTTTCCCAATAGGACAGGACAATTCAGATAATAAAGAAAAGGAATCTGTGGAAAGCCATGATCGTCTACGTCCTAAATGAACATGATATTTAAAGTTGTAAAGAAGGCAACAGAAGACCATTCCACTATCTTTCCCACAACTCATGGCAATTAACAAATAATAAAGAAATATATGGAGAGCTATGATCGTCTTCGTCCTGGACGGACAGGGCATTTAAAGCCGTGAAGAAGGCAACCGAAAACTACTCTACTATCTTTCCCAAAAGAACACGGCAATTCATAAATAAAAAAGAAAAGTATCCACCAAGTAGAAAAATTTAAATACCTAGGAAATGTTCTAACAGGGGATGGAAAGTGCGACACAGAGATCCGAAGGCGAATTGGCATGGCAAATGACGCATTCCAGAAGCTGAGTAAAGTACTAACACACAGGAAAATTTCACTAGAAACAAAGAAAAGAGTGCTGGATTGCTATGTGATGTCAGTTCTTCAATACGGCAGTGAATGCTGGACAATATCATCGAAAATGAGGACAAAACTGGAAGCAGCGGAAATGTGGTTCTGCAGAAGGATGCTGCGGATATCATGCAAGCAACGATGAGGTGTTGAAAAGAATGGCAACAAAAAGGAAATTAATACTGAGCATCAGGGAGAGACAACTGAAGTTCCTGGGACACGCAATGAGGAAGGAGAGCCTGGAGAACCTGATATTGACTGGCCAGATAGAAGGAAAGAGAGACAGAGGAAGGCAACGGATAACATATTTGCAGAGCCTGATCAGGTGGATGACGGAACGGGGGTTGACAGGAGTAACAGGAACAAACATACTAAGAACCACAAGGGATAGGTAGACGTGAAGAACCATGATCGCCTACGTCCTGAAGGGACAGGGCACATAGAAGAAGAAGAAGAATATGTGAAGAACCATAATCGTTTATTTCCTGAAAGAATCAATAATACATGGCATTTCAGAAATGATAAGGAATCTGTGGAGAGTCATGATCGCCTACATATTGAAGGGACATCACATTAAATTAAAAAAAGAAGAGGAATTGCTGACAGAAAGAAAATATAGGAAGCTGTAGAGAATGCTGACTGCCTACATCTTAAAAGGACATAACACATAAGAGTGAGAAAAAACTTGAGTAGAATCTAACTGTTATCATTTATGCGTATATAACTGAATGAAATGAAATATAATAGCGATATTGGACAAATAGTCATTGGTCGGTTAGTAGGCATCCGGCCAGGTAGGCAAATGTAAACGTAGATACATATCCCGATAGTTGGTTAAGAGTTCTCCTGCAGATCCCAAGTGGAAAGAAAACAAGACTGGGGTCGCTGATACTAACCAAGAAGGGAAGCAAGAAATTTGAGAAGCTTTGCTGTCGAAATATTTTATTTATTTATTTATTTATTTTATACATATGCAAGAAGGGGGAAAAGAAAAAAGTATGGAAAGGTGTAAAAGAACAGCAAATGTGAATATTGGGTGGCATAGGAGGAAAGGTGTTCTTAAAGGAAATAAGAAAAAGGAAAAGGTTTGTTTTTAATGAATGTGGAGAGGAGAAATAAAATGTTGACGAAGAGAGGATGAAGTCAAAAAAGAAAATAGAAAAATAGGAGGAAAGAAAAGATGGTAAAACAACTAAAAGAATGATAAAGGAGAAAAGAAATGAGTAAAGAAATAGAGAGACAGCGAGAAAACAGTTTGGAAAGAAAGAAAGAAAGAAAGAAAGAAAGAAAGAAAGAAAAAAAGAAAGAAAAAACCATCAATAAAGAAATTGGTTAAATAAATAAAGAAAGAAAGTGAAGACAGGAAAATGTGTGGGAAAATGGAAAAAGAAAGAAACATGAAACGCATATAAGAAAGAAAAAAGGAAAAGACAATTTGTAAAAAGAAAGAAAGAACGAATTTAAAACGAATAAAAAGGAAAGAAAGGAAAGACAAAAAGTGTAAAGTAGGAAAAGAAAGAAAGTTAAAGCGGTAGAAAGAAAGAAAAATAATAAGAAAAGAAAAATGCGAAAATAGAAAAAAAGAAAGCGGTAGACAGAATGAAAGAAAAAGAAAGAAATTGGAGGAAAATACAAAGAGAATTGAGAAAAATATGGCGAAAGGAAAACACGAAGTGAAAAAAATAGGAAAAGAGAGAATGCTGAAACATGGAAACAGCTGACAAGAAGCAAAGGTAAACCTTAAAAACAATTTCCAAGTTGAGCTGAATGAAATAAAATAGAAAAAAATGTTAAAGCAGACACGATTTTACCTTGACCTGCTGAGATTTATTTAATTCATATTCAGTTTTTATCTTAATTGATCTGTCTGTTCATCCATAAACCCTTCTAGTTTAATATTTCCTGTGATTGGCTTTTTCTTTAGTTATTAACAAAATTTATCTTAGTCTGACACAACGATATATTAATAGAGAAACAGGGAAGATTTACAGTCGTAAGGCTTTGGAAGACAAGCAAGCTAATCATTGATCCCTGGTGAGGCTTTCTGCGAAAGAAAGAAAGAAAGAAAGAAAGAAAGAAAGAAAGAAAGAAAGAAAGACATCACAAGATGTATAAACAGCTTAAAGATGGATTTAGTCTGGCACAGGGCTTAATGAGAATCGTCCTCGTTACCTGGTAATGATTGGTTGAACTCGCTTTTTGATCATCGCGTTTGAACAAGCCCCCATCATTGCTAATTATTCTAAGACTCTTTTTTTTTCTTATTCTTTTTTACACGTTATTGAATGTGAACGTGTGAGTGTTACCTGTGTTAATCCCCCAAAACACCTTGATCATAGCCTTTGGTTGATGATGAAAGACTTCGGAACAGCAATAAATCCGTTCATTACAGTATATCATGCTTATACATTTCTCTTGTGTGCACAATAACAAAACGTTTACAGGCCTGGTGTGAATGGTAAACAGGAAATAAGACAAGAGCAGTGCGCCTTTGTCAAGGAGACTGGAACAAGATGAGATATTTAGGATTAGAATGATATAGCAGAATACAATACTGCAAGAGAAAGCAAATTTTCTTCCTCCATAAAAAACGATAAATCAAAATACAACTGAGTTACTTCCCTTGTCTTGAAGGCACTTCTGAATTGATCATGACAACGAGCTGATACGTACATGGAATTCATGCAATCCTTGCTGTTTCCAGACAGTAAATGAACAAAGATTGTTCATTTATGTGTTAAAATTTACCATTCGTCCGTTTAGTGAGTAGTGTTGCCATATCTGGTTGGGTGCTCCTGCTATTCACCTCGGGGTTCTCGACAAAATCTAAAAGAGGAACTGCAACTTAATCAATCCTGATTCCACAGCTCGACTTCAGTCACTTTCTCACCGACGCAATGTGGCTTCCCTCTGTCTTTTCTTCAAATATTTTCTCAGTTTCTGCTCTGACGAGCTTCTTTTTCTGGTGCCCCGAATTTACTTGTACTACTAGATTGGCATCTAGGTCGCACCCTTTCATCGTCAAAATAGTCAAATGTAACTGCAACTTCTACTCTATCAGTTTATTTTCCCACACATTCCACCTATGGAACTCCCTTTCGCACTTTCCACCTATGGAATTCCTTTCGCATACCTTGCTTTCGTGATAGCTACAATCTCCAAAAGTTTAAATACAACGCCAATTGAAATTTTCTATCTCCTTGATTCCCAACTTTCTTTTGTCTTTTCTTCGATATATCCTTTACTTTGTTTTCTTTTTCTTTTCTCTCACTGTAACCACCCCCGATCCTGCCTTGCTTGGGGTGAAACGATTATAAAACAACAATAAATAAATAAATAAATACACTTATCTTTTATTGTCATTCGTTTTTGTTCATCCCAACAATCTGTGATATAACAAATACAAATTCGGAAGGATATATACTTATGTTTTATCGATTATACAAAAGTATTTGACAATATATGGCACATGTATCTATTTGAACTGTTAGGAAAATTCTATCTACATGGAAAGGATGTTAGAATTATCCAGAACTTATATTGGGGGCAAATCGCCTACATGCAAATAAAAAATGAATGGAAAGAGGCGTCAGACAAGGATATGTCTTCTTCCCAGACTTATTCAACGAGGCTATCCTAAAGAAGCTAGAAAGCCGGAATAATTTATTATCGGGGGCATAATCTTAACAATATAAGATACGGAGATAACATTGTGATAGCAGACATAGAAGAAAAATTACAAGACCTTTCTAGACAAGGTTGTAAAGGAAATCGAGAAAAAAAAAGGACTGTGAGAAAACAGAAAGTAAGGTTGTCAGAAGAAAAAATCGCCCAAGATGTTAACTAAGAATTGAAGATATTAACTTTAAATACTTGCCAAATGTTTTAACAGAGGTTGGAAAATGTGACACTGAAATCCGAACGTTTATTGCATTAGCGAAAGCATTATTGAAGTAAGAGGGTACAAATGAAAAGATTCAAAATTGACATTTTTTTTATTTCACAGAAAGATACGTTAAACACGTTATTGCCTTGTTTATTTTCCCGTTCTTTCTTTCTTTCTTTCTTTCTTTTCCCTTTCTTTATGTAAAACTTAACTGAGCCTTTGATATATATTTCCTTCCGTATTGTGGATAGGTAAGAGAAAAGCTATTGCAGGTCTCTCATCGCAATAAAAAGAAACGATCCATTGTTTATCTGTGGTAATGACAGCGCCTAACGTAAGTGCTAAGAAACAAAGCCGAATAATAATAACTGCAACTCTTGATATTGAACTTTCTATTTACAGTAACTGCATGCCTTGGATGCAATTATTCGGATAATTGCTTTAATAAAATAACCTGTTCATGAAATTAGACACTACCTTCTGCCAAAATCATGTGTATATATTTCAATGACTATATGTATTTGTGCGCATACTTATTTAAGTATCTGTGTGCGTGTGATCCCGCTTAGTGAAGCCAGCAGAAATACGCTGAGATTTTATTTATATAATCTTGAAGAAACCTGATAGCCACAAATATCTTACCATCAACTATGATCAACATCGTCGATGTTGTAGCTCAAGACACTACTAAAGAAGATTACTTTTAATAATAGTAATAATAACAATAAATAGAAAAACCAGTGGAAATCTTATGGTTTTCTTATTTGAATTTTTTGATGAATCTTAAGTTAATGATTGAATAAGCTCATGGCGACATTGAAATAACCATGGAAATACCTCTACCATATCGTTAAATATTTGAGCGTTACAACTTTAGCAAAATATTGCAATAACAATCATAAATATGAATGCTGATTGTTATTTTAAATAGGTACAAATAAAGAGATTTAAAATTAACAATTTTTCCCATTTCACCCAAACAGCTGTTAAACATCTTAAATCTTCCCTTCTTTCTTTATTTTCTCACTGAAACCAAGTAGTGTCACCGGTTTTTCTTTCCTTGATCAAAACGGAATACTGCATTATTATTATAGTATTGTCAGGGTATAACGGTCGTACTGAGGGAGAAACATGTAGAACAACAATAATAAAAGCATATAATAATTTTCAATGTGTATTTGTTTATGTTTCCTGTTTCATCTCTAAAGGTAGATCAACTTAAGTTAGTAAATATATGATTAATTACTTCTTTTGTTATTTTAATAATCTATTCAAATAACATATTTATGTGCATTTAGACAGAATTAAACAAGCGAAACAAATCATTTGATTAACAGTCCCTTTACTCCCACGTTTCATAGATGGCAGTCTTATTTGCTCAAGTCTTTCATTTGATGTACTCAAATACCTTTATAGGCCGATCACGTGCCTATCACTGATGTGACGAGTACAGAAAAGTTACAGAAGAGGAAACAAAGAACAAATGGACCTACTCTACATAGACTTGATAATTCTGAAAGAAGTTAAATCAAGGATATAAAATTAATAAAAAAGGGAATATCCAGAGAAAAAAGAATAAGAGTAAAAGAAAATAAGATGGAAAGATTGCATGCGAGAAACCAAAGATCCAAATGAAATAAAAGACATTGAATTGATGATTTTTTAACATCAAGCAAAAAGAGAAAAAAAAAAGACACTGGCAAAGAAACCCTAAAGAACAACTACTGACCAGTCAAATCCCTGCTTGTGAAATGAAATATTTTGACTGGACAAATAATCGAGGACTACTATAAAGACAACAGAAGAGGAGGAACGACGAAATGGTTTCCTCTATATCGACTATCTAATTCTAAAAGAATTAAACTAAAATAAAAATGCGTACACGTTAATTTACTACATCAGCATTCTCGAATACCGTAGTATTCTGGCAGAAGAATGCTAGGAATAATATGGACCGACAATGGATGATCTTCTAGAGATAATGGAAACAAAACAGACATTTAAAACTTAACATCAGGAAAAAATAGTCGAAATTTCTTGGGTACATAGGAAGGAAAGAGGGCTTGGAGAATTTGATACTCACAGGACAGATTGAAGGTCAGAGAGACAAAGTATATCAACACATAATCTACCTGCCGAACTTGAGTGAATGGATGGAGGGTCAGGCTTTAGAGAAAATAAGAAAAACACAAAATTTATTAACAGTTACAAAGGACAGAAAATTGTGGAGAGCTATGATCGCTAACATCTTGAAGAGACACGGCACATAGAAGAAGAGAAAGATGAAGTAGAAGGACCAGAGAAAAATAATAGAAAAAGATAAAGGAGAGAAAATTGAAGAAGAAGAAGAAGAAGAAGAAGAAGAAGAAGAAGAAGAAGAACGAAGAAGAAGAAGAAGAAGGAGAAGAAGAAGAAGAAGAAGAAGAAGACGAAGAAGAAGAAGAAGAAGAAGAAGAAAACGAAGAAGAAGAAGAAGACGAAGAAGAAGAAGAAGAAGAAGAAGAAGAAAGAAACTGCAGACTTGAGCTAAAGAAAAGATTTCCTCCCAGAACTTTCAAAAGACAATTCAAGTGGATCTACTGTCACCACTGCTAATGAATATGACAAATCTTGAAAGCTTTAACAGACGTAAACAACTAATAAAATCATCATGAAAGTCAGCCACCTAATGCAGGTGTACCGTCTAAAATTGTTCGGGGAAAAATGGAACTGCAGAGAGATAATTAAAATAGAATCTTAGCGATGATACAGGAATGGAATTCAGTTTAGAAAAATACACAAAACTAGTGATGCACAAAGGAATGTCCGTGAAATTAGGCGGAATTGAGTTGCCAAATAACAAAGCAATTAGTACATGAACTACAAAAGCCCGCCACAAATACCAAGTAGTACTTGAATGCGACTCATTAAAGCAGGAGGAAATGAAAGAACGAATAAGAAAGGAGTACCATCAGTAAATAAAGAAATGCATTCAGAAAAGAAAACTAAACGGTCCGAATCTCCAATTCACCGAAACGCATTTGACCCCTTGGTTTCACTTATGTAACCTCTCTGTTTTCTGGTGGTCGTCTTCCTCTGCTATTTGTCCAGTTAAAATTGTCCACATCATAGACAAGCTCATGATCGGGCAATAGTTGTTCCCTAAGGTTTCTTTATCAATGATCTTTGCTTGATTTCTTTTAGAATCCACAATCGTAGATCATAAGAGTGCCATTATGTCATATTTATTACTTGTTGGTGTTCATTTTTCTCCAATATGTACTGATTTACATCGTACCAACAGGAAAGAGAAATCCCTGACCTAATCTATTGTTACAAAATCCACAATCGTAGATCATAAGAGTGCCATTATGTCATATTTATTACGTGTTGGTGTTCATTTTTCTCCAATATGTACTGATTTACATCGTACCAACAGGAAAGAGAAATCCCTGACCTAATCTATTGTTACAAAATGCGAAGGCCAGGGCCACAATGGCCAGAATGCCTCGTGGGTGGAACATTATGACAGTGATGAATTACCTTTGTCTGGATTTTGGATATAAGTCCAATGCGGCGCGATATGCCTCCCGCAGCCAGGTTTGCGACTGACTAATATTCCCCGTGGAGGTATGCTGAAACAACGTGCGACATCAATCAGTTAAATGTCATATGTGATACACTCTTAAGCGGTCATATCTCCAAAAAGATATGACTGACAGGGCAGAAGATTTTCCTGCAGTAGGTCACCATTACTTTCTGAGGTAGTCTAACTGCCAACCCAATCTGTCCTGCTATTTAAGTCATAGCTCGCGGGAGAAGAGACGTATTAACGCAGTTCCCGGAGAAGAAATGAATTCATCTTTTTTTTCCTGCTCTGCCATATATTTACATTAAAAGGTTGGGAAAGAGGAACCACCGAGAACAGTGCAAGCATTTGAACCATGCAATCTATTTATCGAAAAGAATGCAACTTTGGTCTTTGTGATTCAAAAAAAAATTTTTTTTATCATATCCCCCCCCCCCTAGCAAGGCGGTAACGCCACTGATGTGCAGGGGGCTATGTAAGAGTGAAAAGATTGTAAAAGAGAAAGCCAGAAACCACATCCTAAACAGGGAACAAGAGATGAGCCTCTTCAACTGTTCAATAGACGTGGGTGGAGTGTGAACCGGGCGATAGTTCAGTCTATCTACTTCAATTGAAAAAAATAAACAAAAAAGAAAGTGAGAAGATTGGAAAAGAGAAAGCCGGAAACCACATCCTAAACAGGGAACAAGAGATGAGCCTCTTCACCTGTTCAATAGACGTGGGTGGAGTGTGAACCGGGCAATAGTTTAGTCTATCTACTCCAATTAAAAAAAAAAAAAAAAAGGAAAAAGAAAAGAGTAAAGATTGGAAAGGCCAGAAGACGGGTAGTCATTCGTTTCAGCAAGCCGCAAAATAAATTTGAAGAATAGTGAAAAGATAGATACAATTTTATTTAATGTTACGTCTCATTAGGACGTGGCCGTTCATGGCTTTTCACTGCTATTTGTTCTTTGTAGCCCTAAGTAACGTTAGTCTTTTTATCATCTTTCCCATTCCCTGCTATCTTATTCATTTACATAAACTTCCTTCGTAGGTTATTCGCTGCTTCCGTTTACCCTTTTGAGTTCAATCAGTACAACATGAAGAACGGGGTGATGATGATGATGATGATGATGATGATGATGATGATGATGATGATGATGAAAAAGAAAAGAATATGAAGAAAAAACAAGAAGATATAAAAAAGAACAAGAACAGCAAAATGAAAAAAGAAAACAAAAAGATGAAGAAAAAATGAAAAATAAGAATAAGAAGATGAAAAGGGTGAAAAGAAAAGAAAAAGAGACGAAGAAAAAAGCGGAGAAGAACAAAAAAATAAGACGAGAGAATAAAAAGAAAAGAAAAATATGAAGAATTAAGAATGAAGAACTAAAGATTATGAAAAAAAGAAGAAAGAACAAAAAGAACATGAAGATGAAAAAGAATAGAAAAAGATAAAAGAAAACACGCAAAAATGAAGAAAAGAAAATGAACAAAACGACGAAAAGAAAAAGATTAAGAAGGATAATAAGATGAGAAACAACAAAATGAAGAAAGAAGAAAAAAGAATAAAAAAGAATAAAAAGGTGATGAAGGAAAAAAATGAAGAATAACAAGAATAACAAAAATGATAATACGACGAACGCTCTGTTAGAAAATAATGTTTTAAAAATCTAGCAAACTGTCATCAGTTCGATCCTGATTTTATTCCCCAGCCTTGTGTTCGATTAAGCTATGTACCCCATTGTGGGTACCTCTACGTGCTTCGGTTGGTATTTTAGAAGATTATTATTAAGCAATAAGTTCGATCTCCATTGGGTGCACTATGACTGTTGTCTGACGTCTGAGTAAAAGAAGCCTTGTATTTTGTAAGTGCTTCGTGGACTAACCTTTAGCGACGTAGTGTAACAGATTGTTTGTACTGTGTAATGAATTCAATCCTGATCAGGTAAACATATCTTTTTTAAAAATAATTTCACTCCAAATAAGGAAATAAGCTACTAAAACGCAAGGGGTTATTAAGTGTGAGGGAATATGAGAAGAAAAAAAACATTGAGGAGAAAGACCAATTAAATGAAATTCAGAAGACAGAAGATATTGAATTTAAATTTTTGAAGAATAAAGTTCACTAGAAAACAAGAGAATTCGCCAAGCGAGAAGCGCGAGAGAATAAACACATAACATAGAGCTTACGGTTACATCTAGCAATTTCCAAAGTAAAAAGGTGAGACCTTGTCACTAATCTAGCTCTGCGCTTAAATCCCTAAAGTCTACACCCTTGTGAAAATTAATTCAAATAACTGCTTTAGTTTCCTTTTTTTACCATACAGCCAGTTTTAAACGCACTGGAGTCACAGGGTGTAATCGATTTCTATTTTTCTTTCAGATTAGGTCATTTGCAGTGGCGTGCAATATGAAGGCATATACACTCTTGTGTAAATTAATTGAAACAACTGCTTTAGTTCCCTTTCTTTTACCATACTGTCAGTTTTAGACCTACTGGAGTCACAGGGTGTAATCGATTTCTATGTTTTCTTCAGATTAGGTCATTTGCAGTGGCGTGCAGTAATATAAATGCATATACACTCTTGTATAAATTAATTGAAACAACTGCTTTAGTTCCCTTTCTTTTACCATACTGTCAGTTTTAGACCTACTGGAGTCACAGGATGTAATCGATTTCTATTTTTCTTTCAGATTAGGTCATTTGCAGTGGCGTGCAGTAATATGGATGCATATACACTCTTGTGTAAATTAATTGAAACAACTGCTTTAGTTCCCTTTCTTTTACCATACTGTCAGTTTTAGACCTACTGGAGTCACAGGGTGTAATCGATTTCTATGTTTTCTTCAGATTAGGTCATTTGCAGTGGCGTGCAGTAATATAAATGCATATACACTCTTGTATAAATTAATTGAAACAACTGCTTTAGTTCCCTTTCTTTTACCATACTGTCAGTTTTAGACCTACTGGAGTCACAGGGTGTAATCGATTTCTATTTTTCTTTCAGATTAGGTCATTTGCAGTGGCGTGCAGTAATATAAATGCATATACACTCTTGTATAAATTAATTGAAACAACTGCTTTAGTTCCCTTTCTTTTACCATACTGTCAGTTTTAGACCTACTGGAGTCACAGGGTGTAATCGATTTCTATTTTTCTTTCAGATTAGGTCATTTGCAGTGGCGTGCAGTAATATGGAAATGCATATACACTCTTGTATAAATTAATTGAAACAACTGCTTTAGTTCCCTTTCTTTTACCATACTGTCAGTTTTAGACCTACTGGAGTCACAGGGTGTAATCGATTTCTATTTTTCTTTCAGATTAGGTCATTTGCAGTGGCGTGCAGTAATATGGATGCATATACACTCTTGTGTAAATTAATTGAAACAACTGCTTTAGTTCCCTTTCTTTTACCATACTGTCAGTTTTAGACCTACTGGAGTCACAGGGTGTAATCGATTTCTATTTTTCTTTCAGATTAGGTCATTTGCAGTGGTGTGAAGTAATATAAATCTATATTCAGAGTGTATGATGAAATTTCTTTGGCCTCGAAACATATTGCATCATCCATGATTGCATCAGATTTTTATCACGCCCAGACACTATTGTCTCGTCTGACGTTTAGTTTTCCTATGGCCACTGTTTTCGTTGGACGTTACTCCAAGGAAGCGTACAAATATTGCAATGCTACGCGAACACACTGGCAAGCTTTACAGTGTGATCTCAGATATAGTTGGGATCAGCCTTTCAACTGTCAGGTATGTCATCAAGGAGAAGAAACAAACTATATTTATCAGTTCAAAACGTAAAGGAAAATACAGTTGGAAGAGAAAAACAACGCCAAGAGACGACGTATACATGATCGGGGAATGTTTGAAAGATACTACGAAAACATTATTTATTTTGTTTCAATTAATTTTCACAAAGGTGTAGGTACCATAGAGGAAAGTTCATTGAAGCAACTACCATGATAATACTTATAGAGCTGTCACGGAGAAGCTACGTTACAGCGGTGAGAAAGTGACTGAAGCCGAGGTGCCAGGTCAGGACCAGTAACATTCCAAATTCGTCTAACGGCCTTATACAATCCGCAGTCTCATTCCCCATTTTTGGTCTTGTGGCAAACTAATCTTTACGTAGTTAATATCAAACTGCTTGTTTCATACTTGCGCTGATATTAGATTTTAAAAAAGACATGGTGAACTTCCCATGATACTCCTTGAAATTGAGGCAATACAATCTTCTTCCTTCCATTTAGCTATCTGATGTACTAAGATGATTTAAAGTTCAGAGCCCATGTCAGTTAGAGTAACTTGCTCACCGCTTATCGAAGATGGTCAGTGTTACTATGACTATTGCTATTAAAGTATAGAGTGTACGGCCATAACACGTGGAAAAAATCGATTCTCGTCCGATCACCGAAGTTAAGCAACGTTAAACCTGGCCAATACCTAGATGGGTGACCGTTTGGGAATATCAGGTGCTGTAAGCTTGAATGTGTCTGTGGTGTAATGGGTAAAGGCTTGGAACGAGAACTCGCAAAGCTGAGATTGAATTCCAGTCGGATTCGTTATATTCACTTATATGTAAATACCATCGGAAAATGTATGAATCCACCTCTTCTTCTCCTTAAATAGTAAAAATTTTACCAGAAAATTATTATTATCCCCCAGAAAATTCTTAAATCTCGACTTTAAATAACCTGCAAATTGTTGATGAAATAGCTTCAGGAGATCGAACGTGTTTTCAACGAACTAAGGAGGTTTCTGAAAATTCCTCCAAGAATTCGCAAATCACCTGCATCTAATGCAGCTGTTCTGAGGATGAAGAGGATATCTTAGCACATCCCTTCATGATGACTACAAGATTCAAGGCGGAATTGAGGTTAACTGAATTTTTGGGCAATTTGCCAAATCTATCCTTTCGAGAAAAACAAGACTAAAAAATGATGTGTATTAATTTCAATATAACATTAGATTCCATTAAGTGTAATCTGTACGTTTTTGTTTTTTCAGAACGAAGCATTCAGTAAAAATCAGTTTTATTATAAGTTATTTGTAAGACTTTAGGCTTTGTCAAGACGATCGTGTTAATTTGATCTGACGATAAACTGGGTTTACAAAGTTAACTTAGAAAGAAAATTACAATATCAGCTGTTAGCACTGCTGTATGGTACTAGTTTCCATTATGATATAGCAATTGAAATATTGAATTGAACGCCCCCTGTTATAAAATAAAACCTTGGAGAACAAACCTATATTATTTTAATGCAATACCTATAGCCGACTGTAATTATAGCCGACGCGAAAACAGCCGTTCTGCTTGCTTTTGGGGAGACAGCTTTGAAATATGCTGCAGAAAAGGTGAATGCAGGCAATTAGAGAATTCTTCAGATGACGATGATGTTGAAATTGGATACAGTGCTGATGTTACTGCTACTGGTGTTATCACGGAATTCCAGCGCACGGTGGCTTCTTCAAAGGGTAGTATTTTACTTGAGCTTCATGAATGAGATGCCAAAAAGGCAGCCATGTTGCTTTGAAGCACACATAGGTACAAATCAAATCGCCATCTTTGCGAAGCTGTCGACCATTATTGGTTGGTATTCATCTCAGACGTCCAGCCGACAAAGAACACGTATTCTAAGGATGGGAAAACCGGTGGCGACTTGATAAGATTAAGTGTGGTTAAAAAAGATCCATTTATACGCATACAGGCTGCGAGATTTTTTTTCTTTCCTTGACTATCTATACACACACATATAAATAAGGATAGAAAGATTAGCAGAGAATGAAATGAAATAAAAAAAGAATGATAGGCAGAGAGTGAAAGAAATATAGGCAAAGAAAAAAAATAGATAGGAAGTGAAAGAAAGAAAAAAAGGTAGAAAGTGAAAAAAGAAAGATAAGCAGAGAATAAATGAAAGAAATGCAGACAGAGAGTGAAAGAAAGAAACATTGGCAGCGAGGGAAAGAATTATAAGCAGAGAGTGAAATAAATAAAAAAAAGGATATGCAAGGAATGAAAAAATAAAGATAGACAGAAAGTGAAATACAGATAACACAGAGTAAAAAAAAAAGATAGTCAGAGAATAAAAGAAAGAAAGAGATAGCTAGGCAGAGGGTGAAAGAAAGAAAGATTGGCAGAGAGTGAAATGAATATAGAACGATAAGCAGAGTGAAATAAATAAATGAAGATAGATAGATAGATAGATAGATAGATAGATAGATAGATAGATAGATAGATGTGAACAAATTCAGATAGATAGATAGATAGATAGATAGATAGATAGATAGATAGATAGATAGATGTGAACAAATTCAGATAGATAGATAGATAGATAGATAGATAGATAGAGAGGGGGGAGAGAAAGGAAATATAGATAGATAGATAGATAGATAGATAGATAGATAGAGAGAGAGAGAGAGAGAGAAGGAGACAGACAAACAGACAGAGAGAAAGAGAGAGAATGAAATAAATAAAGTTAGGCAGAAAGTGGAAGAAAAAGAGACAGAGAGTGAAATAAATAATGATAGGCAGAGAGTTAAAGAAAGAAAGAGATAGATAGATAGATAGATAGATAGATAGATAGATAGATAGATAGATAGAGAGGAGGGGAGAGAAAGGAAAGAAAATATAGATAGATAGATAGATAGATAGATAGATAGAGAGAGAGAGAGAGAGAGAGAGAGAGAGAGACAGACAAACAGACAGAGAGAAAGAGAGAGAATGAAATAAATAAAGTTAGGCAGAAAGTGGAAGAAAAAGAGACAGAGAGTGAAATAAATAAAGATAGGCAGAGAGTTAAAGAAAGAAAGAGATAGATAGATAGATAGATAGATAGATAGATAGATAGATAGATAGATAGATAGAAGAGAGGGGGGGGGGAGAGAAAGGAAATATAGATAGATAGATAGATAGATAGAGAGAGAGAGAGAGAGAGAGAGAGAGAGAGAGAAGGAGACAGACAAACAGACAGAGAGAAAGAGAGAGAATGTAATAAATAAAGTTAGGCAGAAAGTGGAAGAAAAAGAGACAGAGAGTGAAATAAATAAAGATAGGCAGAGAGTTAAAGAAAGAAAGAGATAGATAGATAGATAGATAGATAGATAGATAGATAGATAGATAGATAGAGAGAGGGGGAGAGAAATATAGATAGATAGATAGATAGATAGAGAGAGAGAGAGAGAGAAGGAGACAGACAAACAGACAGAGAGAAAGAGAGAGAATGTAATAAATAAAGTTAGGCAGAAAGTGGAAGAAAAAGAGACAGAGAGTGAAATAAATAAAGATAGGCAGAGAGTTAAAGAAAGAAAAAGATAGATAGATAGATAGATAGATAGATAGATAGATAGATAGATAGATAGATAGAGAGGGAGGGGAGATAAAGGAAATATAGATAGATAGATAGATAGAGAGAGAGAGAGAGAGAGAGAGAAGGAGACAGACAAACAGACAGAGAGAAAGAGAGAGAATGTAATAAATAAAGTTAGGCAGAAAGTGGAAGAAAAAGAGACAGAGAGTGAAATAAATAAAGATAGGCAGAGAGTTAAAGAAAGAAATAGATAGATAGATAGATAGATAGATAGATAGATAGATAGATAGGGAGTGAGTGCAAAGTAGCATAACTGTTATCGTCATGTAAATTAGAACCGTAAAACGGATTTCGAATTTCAGGTGAGACAATTTTTATTTCTCGCTAATATTATTGAAAAGGTATGAAATTTTGTTCACCTAATTTTATCCATTCAAAAACATCTAGGACAAAAATGTCTTGTTTTTGCTACAATCGTTTATAAAGCATTTTATTAAGCCACTCCCCCATGCATTTTTTTTAATCAATAAAATTTGAAATCTCAGAGAATTTACAGTAATTGTTTAAAAGTTTTCGGTATTTTTTGTATTGTAAATTGTAAATTTAATTCAGGTCACTCTGGCTTACGGACGTTGAATACGTTGAATACTCCGATTCTCGCTCGATCACCGAAGTTAAGCAACGTTGAGCTTGGTCAGTACTTAGATGGGTGACCGCTTGGGAATACCAGGTGCTGTAAGCGTATAGATGTGCGTTGTGGTGCAGTGGATATCGGTTCGGAAAGAGAAATCGGTGAGCCGAGTTGAATACCCTGCATTCACTTAAGCACTGGTACCCTTAATCCGTCCATTCCCTCCAGTTATGGGTTAAATAACAAGGGTAGGACTTGGGCACCCTGCTCTTAAAAACAAATCCCAATGAATCGTGAAAAGAAAAACGTTGTAAAAAATAAAATAACCTTACCCAAAAATCACTGGTTATGACCTCAAAATGATCCCATAAGGATTGATAGGTCGTTAAGCCTAAAAAAACAAAACAAACAATCAGGCCACTCTAGGTATGCTATTGGCAACATATAACACAATACTACCTGTTGTGTTATAGATGACTAAACCAGTTCCCTGGTGAAGAAGCTGGCTTAAAAACAACAGCAGAATTAAAATCAAGACTTGTCAGAAGGGTAAATGATCTTTCTTGTAGGGTAAAAACAACAACAAAAATGGAATACACTGAGATCCATAGCTACGTATACAGCCAGATAGGTGATGACATAGCATTGCTGGGTAGAGTGTTTTCTAGACTAATTAAAGTGACCAGAGTAGTGGGTCCCTTGATGGAATGAATGTCCACTAGTTCCATGACTAAGGTGAGCCTTCAAATTAGAAAACGTCGACAGTGGTTTGACTTGGAGAGGAATAGGCTCCACCAGGTCTACTTCCCTAAGACATGCTATGTATGAATCATGACTTTTCAGCTTTCAACTCAGATATGTGGAAGTAACTGGTAAGGTGTTCAATCGGTCAAGGGTCTGATGAAAAAATAGTGTAATTGGCTTGATTTATCAAATCTTTGTAAATACTTTTCAACCATGACAAAGCCCAGGAGCCACTCATGATAGAGGGTTAGTGAATGAGATTAATAAAGTGCTTTAATGAAAGAGGTGAATATTATGAGGATATGTAGTATAGATATCGGTTGACCCTAGACTTGAAGAGATTAATATTGTTGCAGTCGGGGAAGTAATTCCATAGGGAGACTGTTTCACAAAGTGACAGTTCTGGAAAAGAAGCTGTATGAGTGGAACTACCTTCTTGCCAATTAGATAGGAAAGGCTTGAGGTAGGTTTGTCGCCGTGTACGTGCTATGGCGGGTCCCAGATGTGAAGGTTTGAATTACTGGAACTATAGAATGTAGCTTGTTTGGACATATGCAATTACAATAGCGATAGTGTAGCAAGAGGCTATCAACGTTTCGGCTGTGGGGAAAGGTGTTGCAGGGAAGGAAATAACTAATCACCCACAATGCCGCGTAAACGCTTTTGAACTCTGTCACGATTGGACGATGAGGACTGTACATCAGCAGCCAAGATATGGCAGTAATACTCCATTCTAGATTGGATCAGACTCTTGTAAAGGTAATGTCGGGAGGTTTTGAGAAGTATGGAACTACTTCTTAATTCATATTTTTCCCAACCTGACACGGGATGGTAGCACCTGCTAGGGTCCCAGATATGGGCAAACAGTGAACCCTATCAACAATACAATTTATCTGTTGTTGGAGGCATCTAATTGCGTTCAAAATATATTTAGTTGAAGCCATAATTTTTTTTAAAATTTGATTTCGGTATTAAATAGCTCATCAAGGGTGATTTACTGAGAAACGAAATCAACCAATCACTATGAAAGAACTCTTTTATAACATAATATCCTACAATTTCCGAAAGAAATCAAACTTTATTCCAAAATATAGCTTCAACCAAACTACAACATAAAACACCCATATCATCACTTCAAACAAACGTGTATGCACAAAAGTTGTGTATCATCGACCATGTGTACAACTGTGAAAGCAGAATAACATGTATCATATTTTATTACTTCAAAGCTATCCCAAAAATGAAATTTCAGCATTAAATGACCCATACGCTGTGGATATGCCATTAAACAAACAAATCAATATGAAGATAAGGCAAGGCAGTAGGAATCAGGTATTTCTGGAGCGGTACAAGTGATCGACCATTTTTCCAGATTCTTCAGCTAAAATATACTAGTGTCACAAGGTTTAGAGTGAGTTTCTCTTAAGTTCTGGAGTGAGTCCCAATAGACGTTCGAAGCAAGCAGCCTCATGGAGAGTACAAACACTTATCAGAACTGTAGTAGTGATTGATTCGTTTTTTACGGCTTATTAACCCTATTGTAGTAAGAGCCTCCATACAATCATGAATGGATCAGTCTATTCATGATAAATAGTCCTGGGTAACTGTCTAACGAAGAAAGAAAATAATACTATTGTAGTGACTTGTCTAGTTGAGTAGTGAAATACTACTATCACGGCTGCCTCTGTCGCGTTGTGTTGTATTTTGCCAAATTCCACATCACCACAAACCCTTTACAGGTTATTTAAAATCAAGAAATATTTTTAAACTATTAGAATCTTGTTTTAATTTGTTGTTGCTTCTCCTGTCTTCGAAATGCCCTTTGAGTTTTAAATTCCCCAAGCGTTCTTTCTTCATAATCTATTAGTTTTAAAATAGTTAAGTCAGTGGTTGGTGGGTTGTTTTTGGTTAACGGCATATCAACCTGTATTGGTTATTTAATGCCGAAATCTAAATATTTTGTTCGCAATTTTATTTTATTTTCGGAAATAATAATGATTTAGTGATACAAGTTTTAGTAATTAACCTGTGGCTGGGGGAAGAAATGGATTCATACCTTTCCCAAGAGTATTTACGCGTAAGTGAATATAACGAACCCAATTGAAACTCGACTTTCAGAGTAATAATTCAGACCCATTACCCATTAAATCACCAGCAAATCCAAGCCTACAGCATCTAGTATTTCTAAGCGGTACTCTTAAAGTACTAAACAGACTCGACGTTGCTTAACTTCGGTGATAGTACGGGAACCGGTTTCAATGTGATGTAGCTGTAAGCTAGGATCGTAATAAATTTATGGTCTGTTCGGTAGTGATGAAATGTGGCTGGCTTTGTTTTGGGGTTATTGAATGAGACACGCTTGTCTTTCCCCCACTGAGTTGTGAAAGCTCGGTCAGCGGAGTGATCAGCTGCCAGCTTCTGTATATATAGTAGCCGTCCTGCATCATCTCCTACTATTCAGAACCCCTGCTACACTGCCGGAAAACGCTTCATCTGTAGAAAGTACGACGGGGAACGTTCATGTATAAGTTGGCAATTATTAGAAATTTACAATAACTGGTTAAATTACATCATCACCCATCAGGCCACCGAAATACCATCAGTCATGATGAATGGATGCCCCTCGAGGAAAATATGTGCCTTGAGAGATTATTGGGCCTAAAATTCAACCCTGACTTCACCTGGATCTCGTATATACGATCCATCGCTAGAAATGCAGGAAAAATAGTCGGTACCCTGTACCGCTCCAATAAGTACCTGACTCCTTGTGTTATCCTCTACTTTTACAAGAGGTCAGATCCGGCCTATTGTTGTCGTATTTGAGCAAGAGCTGCTCAGTCTCCCCTTTCCGGTATCGATAGCGGCCAAAAGCGGTTCAGAGTTCTTGTGGGTGACAAATTATTTTCCACCTTCCAACTTTTCTCTCACAGGCAGGATACGGCAAGCCTCTCACTGCTCTGTTGCTACTTCCACGGAAAGTGCTCTGACAAACTGTATTTCTTGGTTACGTTGGTTCTAACCTTTACGGTTAGAACCCGTCACGACACCCACATTATAGCAAACCACCCACATTCTATCTGTATTCCATCGATGAAAAGTAAATTCAACTCAATCAGATTCTTTCCACGGACCACTGCTCCGTGGAACTAAATCCAAAGCAAATGTTTCCCCGATCACTACAATCATAGCTTGTTTAAGTCTAGGCTCAACCGTTACCTTCTCTTCTTAGCAAAATAAACTGCACCCTTACTATAAGCCTCTACCCCCAGTGGTCCCTGGACCTTGTGCAGAATGAACTTCACCATAAAAAGCTTAAAGTCCCCGAAGATTTTACATGCTAATGTATATAGAATATACATTGACAAGAAGGTTTCATCTCCAGATGTTTGAATAATATTATTTTGAATATTTTAAACGAAACATTGTTAATGATTAATTTTGTCTAGTATTTCTTTAATTAATTACAGATGCTTTTATCGCAAATTCCAGATCATTAAGTAGCGGAAATTTACCTATCTCTTTAAGTTGGTTTAATCAATAGACCTAACGTCCTCAATTTACTTTTACTGGTTCTTCTTCGTATTAACACACCAAACTTCCTACCTATCGGCCTAATTATCTATTCCGTTGGCTATTTACCAATTAATTAATCACAGCCATACGCCTTTCTTTCTATCAATCCAGACTTCATGGCTATTTCTGAATTCCTGAATTGTTATTTATGCTTGACTTGTATTTTTTCATCTTCATTTCTCTTGCTTTACATTGCAACTCACATCCATAAGAAGTTGAAGTAGAGAATATAGCTATATGGCAAAATTTGAATGACTCCTTCTGGTTAGTCTACTTGGATGAAGCATTGTCAATTATTATTCATTTTTCACTAGTAATTCTTTCATCTTCATTTCTCTTGTTTTTTATTGCAACTCCCATCCATAAGAAGTAGAAGTAGAGAATATAGCTATATGGCTAAATTTGAATGACTCCTGCTGGTTAGCCTTCTTAGATGAAGCATTGGCAATTATTATTCATTTTTCACTAGTACTTCTTTCATCTTCATTTCTCTTGCTTTTTATTGCAACTCCCATCCATAAGAAGTAGAAGTAGAGAATATAGCTATATGCCTAAATTTGAATGAATCCTTCTGGTTAGCCTTCTTAGATGAAGCATTGGCAATTATTATTCATTTTTCACTAGTACTTCTTTCATCTTCATTTCTCTTGCTTTTTATTGCGACTCCCATCCATAAGAAGTAGAAATAGAGAATATAGCTATATGGCTAAATTTGAATGACACTTGCCTTCTTAGATGAAGCATTTTCAATTATTATTAATTTTTTACTATTATTTTTTAATCTTAATTTCAGATAATCCTTATCTCGTCTCCTGGAGTGTCATTTCACAAATTTCTATGAAAAATACGTGTGATTTTAAGAGCAGCATGTCTTTTTAAACATGATGCCGAATTGTTGTCTCTGCTTGCATAATAGCCATATATTTAAAAAGTAATTGAACTTGTACCAGCATTCCACCTTGTAGTTTATAAATAACAAGAACGAGGTTGTAAGTTAATAAAACACGCATACCCCACTAATCATTGTATTAATAAAACACGCATACCCCACTAATCATTGTACACTGACCATGCATAAGCGACTTTTGAAAGTTTGAATCTTCTCATTTTTTATAATTTTTACTGAAAGGGAAAATTCTATGCGATAGCAAATAAATCCTGTGGATATCAGTGAAAGACGGTGAAAAGTACCCCACTTTGTGTGCGTGGAATGCGTCACATGAGAGTTTTTCTGTTCTAGAACTTATGTAATACAAGGAGGTTGTGTTTCTTCAGCAACCCTGCACTGGTTAGATGAGACATTTCTTAAAATTTGTATAGCATTCAGTTCATTTTTTAAAAGATTTTCACAAATACTTACCATGAAACCAGTAATACCTGCCGCATAGTCAGTTAGTTACTCTATCAGGCTTTTCTTTTTCTTTTTTTTTCATGTCCCACATATATATGATTCAAGAGCCACTCGTGGTATAGGGTTACTGAATGTTGTGTGAAGTGTAAGAGGTAAGAGGCGCAATTTATATGTCGGAAAAGCGACGATTAACTCTAAACTTTAACAGGTTAAGATTGTAGTGGCCTATGAAGTATCCACTCGGGAGTCGATTTCATAAGGGTTCATGAGAAGAAGCTGTTCGAATAATACTTGTTTCTCACTAATGGAATACAACCCGAACAAGGGTAATTCGCTACAGAATACATAGCATAGTGGGTCAGAGCTGTGAATGTTAGAATTAGTGGAACTAAGAAATGTTGCTAGTCTTGTGAAGAGTGTGGCTGGACACACAACAGTAATAAAAAACAAGACTTATCAAAGGGTGAATGAACCTTATTGTAAGGTCAACGGTTAAGTACAATAGGTTCTATAACCAAGTGGTGAGGCCACGGCATTTTTAGGCGGAGGTCTTCCTGGACTAAAGTCAGTTACTATGTCAGAGGGTTTCTCTGATGGAATCAACGACCACATGTCTGAAAGTAAGGTTTACTTTCAAGTTGGAGAACATCGGCTATGGTCTTACTTTCGGAGGGATAGGCTACGCCAGGTTTATCGGAGGAATCTTCTTGTATAATCAACGGCCATTTAGCACGATTTTTTATCCCTCACATTTTCTTAGACACTGTAATTTAAAAAATATACATATTGATCATTTAAAATCCTACATCAATGAATTTTTGCGTTTCATTTTACGGCTCAAGATCATTGAATGTTTAAATACTTGAAGAAATATATGATAAGGCTGCATTTTCATTAGGCATTCACAAACTATGGAATTTGTTGCAATAGTAAATTACAGCTAAGTCTCTCAGGGTTGATGTCAGATTGAAAGCCATTAATGACCATCATCTACTGAAGTCTTTTTGGCGGCAACTGTTGTGTATGAGCATATGTGTGTGGTAAGAATAGAATAGCATGTATTTCATAACGTGTGTGTGTAAGAGAGAAAGAGAGAGAGAGAGAGAGAGAGAGAGAGAGAGAGGGAGAGACAGAGACAGAAAGATAGAGAAAAACTTCAGGAACTAATAATTTATGCAATCATAAAAAAGTGATCTTTCGCCTCACTATTTTGGCTATCAGAATAACTACAAATGAAATCATAAATTTATATATATATATATATATATATATATATATATATATATATATATATACACTGCATAAGTAATTGAAAGATTATCTGGTTTGAAAATTATTTATTTGAAATAATCAACATCTCTTTTAACAAAAGGAAAAATAATTTCCAAAGACACCTTGACCATGCTGTTTTAAACATAAAAGTGTTTGTTAAGTCTGACAAAACATTTAACTTTTATAAAATTACCACTAAGTATTATACCACTTTAATTTAAAAAATTAACAAACAATTTTAAAAAAGCAAATAATAACTCACTTAATTTAGTTGATAAAATAAATGCTATAAGCAAAAATATTACTGAAACCTCAAAATTAGTGACAAAGTTAGTAAACTATGTACTAAAGAAGCTTACATAACTTTAAAAGACTATAAACCTAATTTTTAGACAAATTTATCCACTTGAATCATCAATCCTACCAGGCTAGAAATTGATAAAATCAGTAAAATTGTTCTAGAACGGATTAATAACCAAATCAAACAAGACCTTGGATTACTACAGTGGACTAATACAACTGATGTTATGAATAGGTTTTGCAATATAAAGGATAAAAATAACTGTCCTTTAATCCAATTTGATATAATTGATTGATATCCATTAATTTCCAAGGATTTTGGCACTGGAATTCATCACACATTATTCGAATTTAACTAAGGACGAGTATAATATTATAATGGCCACTAAGACATCCGTTCTTATCCACAACTACGAGCAATGGATAAAACATAAGACTGGTGATCAATTTGACATCACAAGAGGTGCATTAGACTATGCCAATTCTTCCGATCTCATTGGTTTATTTGCTCTATACGACCTAACCGCATACTATGAAATAAATACTCATGACATAGGGTTATATAGAGATGAGGGACTAATGATAGTACAAAATTCCATACATTTTAAAACCGACAAAATTAGAAAACTAATCCAAAGAGGATTCAAAAGTCTAAACCTAAAATTAGTAAACTTCTTTGATGTAACACTAGAATTAGTAAATAATACTTATCAACCATACATAAAACCTAACGAATCCCCGTTATACATCCACCCAAAGTCTAATCACCCACCAAGTATAATCAAACATGTACCCTCCTCCATAGAATACAGAATTAGTAAAAACTATTCTAGTGAAGAAGTATTTTATAAACATAGAAATTTTTATAATAATGCCCTAAGGAATGGTGGGTATAAAACCCATGATATTAAATACATAAAAAATATGGCTATAACAATAAAAATAGAAATAGAAAAATCATTTGGCATACACCCTCTTTTAACCAAATGGTTAGCACCAAGTTAGGGCTGAAGTTCTTCGATTTAAGAAATATTTCTCTAATAATAACTTTCTAAGTAAATTTTTAAATAAAGATACCCTTAAAGTAAGGTATAGTTGTACAAATAATCTATAAAAAATTATAAAAAATCATTTTTTTTTAAATCATATCACCCCAAGCAAGGCGATAACGCCACTGATGCGCAGGGAGCTACGTAAGGCTAAAAAGAATGGAAAAGAGAAAGCCGGAAACCACATCCTAAACTGAGAACAAGGGATGAGCCTCTTCACCTGTTCAATAGACGTGGGTGGAGTGTGAACCGGGCGATAGTTTAGTCTATCTACTCCAATTGAAAAAATAAAAAAAGAAAAGAGTGAAAAGATTGGAAAAGAGAAAACCGGAAACCGCATCCTAAACAGGAAACAAGAGATGGGCCTCTTCACCTGTTCAATAGACGTGGGTGGAGTGTGAACCGGGCGATATTTTAGTCTATCTACTCCAATTGAAAAAAATAAAAAAAGAAAAGAGTGAAAAAGATTGGAAAAGAGAAAACCGGAAACCGCATCCTAAACAGGAAACAAGAGATGGGCCTCTTCACCTGTTCAATAGATGTGGATGGAGTGTGAACCGGGCGATAGTTTAGTTTAGTCTATCTACTCCAATTATAATAATAAAATCTTAAATCAGCAGGTAAACCAAAGTAACAATAATTATCGACATAATGAAAATAATAATAATACAAATTTATATAATTGTCGGAATTCTAACAGTTTCCCACTGGAAAACAGGTGTCTAACAAACTCTATTGAGGTATATTTTGAAATTTTCAGAATCTCAGAAAATTAATTCATCCTTAGGATAAATTAAAGAAAATAAGTGGAACATAATGAAGCCACTTGGTGTGAATAGAAAACACTTAGATATTAAAAAATTTTAGGGTCTTCAATATTTTTCGGAAGTTTGAATATCTCCAAAAATGCAATAGATTTATTACGTAAAATTTGAAAATTTCAAACTTTCAGAAAATTAATTTATCTTTCAAATAAATTAATTAAAATTATTATAATATGATGAAAACATTAGGTAACAATAGCAAACGCTTAGATTTTAAAAAAATTTTCTAAATAACTATTATATTTTCTAAATAAATCATTTTCACTATTTACTTTAAAATATTAGACACGCACACGCACACGCACACACACACACACACACACACACACACACACACACACACATATATATATCGCTCATATATGACATCTCTCATTCAATAATGAATTAGAGCACTCTGGCTATTGTATAATGATATACGCGCTAAAAAGTCTGCCTTCTTCTACCGAACGCTCGTAGCCCAGAGGTAGAATCGCCGACTGACGACAATTCGGTCAGGTTTCAATCCTGGGTAAAAAAGCAATCGGAGTCTAACCGTACTGATGAGCTGTGATTCAGCGAAACAGATCTGTCTGCGAATGACTATAGTATATATATATATATATATATATATATAATGAATGTTTGCGAATGTTTGCGACCATCGGTAATTAATGATTAGTAAATTTCGTACTTTCTTTGGTTTAATTAAGTCCTACTAATTCTAAAACTATTTAACCCATTATTGCAGATTAGACAAAAACTTTAAGGAAACTTTATGCCACAATGAGAAGTTAATAATAATAATAATAATAATAATAATAATAATTATTATTATTATTATTATTGTTGTTGTTGTTGTTGTTGTTGTTGTTGTTGTTGTTGTTGTTGAATATATGATAGAACCATCCAAGTAGACCTTTAGTCTATAAATTAGTTTTGGAAAGGGCATACAACCTTCAAAGTTTTAACAGATCTTTGATTCCAGAGGGTGGATCAAACATTCACCCTATCGTGAAATACACTGAAATTATACTCAAAGACGTTAATTTGATTGTTGTCATATCATTTGCTTGTTGATATTATTTTGATTTATGTCTTAAGAAGTCCTATGCGTATATATATATATTGGTGAAGGTGTCTATAAAATTACAGCTACTGGAATCTGGAATATAAATAGACATCGCAATTCCTTAAGTGTTCTTAAGGAAATGTCAACCCAAATATTAATCGGTAGCTCAAAACATGACCAAAGGGACAATTGTAAAAGTTTGTATAATTAAGCTCTTACTGACCCGCTGAATTAGGATGCATTTTTAAGAAAACGAAAACACACACACACATGCACACGTATACACACACAGAAATCTAAACTTATTTATAAATGGAACTTTGTCGGTGTGTGCGTGTGTGTGTTTGTGTGCGTGTCCGTTACCTATAGACTCCGAAACGGCTGAACCGATTGTCTTAAAAAATTACGCAGTTGTACTATAAGCGTATGCGAGTGTTCTTAGTTAGGTTTTGTGTCGAGGTACCCGCGATAAATATCGAAAATGGATAATCAAAAAAATCGGGTTGTAGAAGGAGTGGTCTGATTTTAATCAAATTTGATACACTCATAGACAAAGACATAAGAAACGATATTCAAAAGTTTCAAGATTGCAGTTCTTACAATAGTGCAGAAAATTTGATATCGATACCAGGAAATCAAAATTTGACTTACATCCATTCATTTTTCTTTCAGTCTATTGCTTTTTAGTCTTTCGTGCCAACGTCCAAAGAGTCTGAGCTCCAGGACCATGGATTAGTTTTAAAGCTTTCATTACACCCGAGCAACGCCGGGCTATACAGCTAGTATATATAGATATATAAGGTATCATCTCAGCAAGACACAAGGGGTTACACGGTGTAAGAATTAGGAACAGAAACATTAATAATGAACGGGAAGTGGAAAGAGTAATCAGGAGGACAGCAGATAGCTATTGACATTGCATTATATTTTTTGAAAATTATAGTTGGCTGGAAAGCATGGAGCCAGAAGGGAGTTCAAGAAGCGAAAAGTGCGAGGAAAAAAGATGTTAACATCAAACTTACTTCTACATCTAGCTTTCACAACAGTAAATTGATGAGATTTCGACACCAGTCTAGTATTGCACTTAAATTCATAAAGACTCGATATCAAAGCGAAGAGCTTATCCGAACAATTACCATGTAAGCACATATAAAATAAAAGGCACAGAGAGGCGACCTTATGGCGGTGCGTAAGTGACTGAATCCGAGCCACCAGATCAGGACCAATAATATTGCTGATTCTTCTTTGGATCTAATCAAGGAGCAGGGTCACCGGTCTATATGTAGCAACAATATTCTAAGCATGGATAAATGGGAGACTTATAGATAAGTAAAATAGATTCTGGAGAGAAAGGTTCTTTCTCACGAAACAGTGAACTGATTTTTAGCAGTTAACCGAGCAATGGATTTAATATAGTATTTACACTTCATGCCAGCTGAGAAAGAGCAACAATCACTTTCCTGGAGGTTAGCATCAGCCAAGCAGACGGAAGGCAGAGAAGGGTCTCATGGAGAGAAGTTTAATTTTTAGAGACGTTAAAAGTGACAAGCCATCATTAGCCCCAGTTAACAACTGTCTTGGGGTCGTTTTGGACATCAGCTGCTATTTTGACTTTGTCGGACTGGTCAGCCTTACTATCGAGACATGTGTAAATGGCTGTGTCTATATATATATAGAGAGAGAGAGAAAGAGAGAGAGAGAGAGAGGAGGGCAGCCTTGTGGACAGTTGTGAGAACGCAGCACCCGCAATTCTACTCTTTAGCCACGTATCAAATTAGATATTTCGAACACTCTTCATTGATTAGGATGAGCACAAAAATAATCCTCCAGACACTTTATTTCATTTTTTCTCTTTCTTCACTATTTTTAACATTTTTTTCTTTTCTTCCACCATTTAAACCAATTCGACTATCCTCCCACTAAATTACTCTACGAATGAACCTAGTACAGAAAAACCTGAAACCTGAACCCTGCCTTGGCCAATATTATTATTTTTGTATTTTCTTTCTTTCCCCTGAGCGATTGCTTTTACGCAAACTTCAGACCTGCCACCCGTTCGGTGGTTGCCTGAAGCACAATATTTGATGCACAAATAAGAAACAAGTTCGGAGCACCATGACTTTGTGAGATAGCGATGCCAAGAATGCGAGGTGAGGAGCAAGAGGACGAACGGATGAGCAAGCTATCAGCTTTCTTCACAATTTAGTTGTCAACGCTCTAAGTGGAATCGATAAGGCGAAATTATGGTGCAACCAGTGAGGATCGAACACACTGCTCAGTCGTAATTGAGCTAGCGATACACGCTGGCTAATCATTACACCACGGGGAAGTAGCCAATGAACACAATAATAAGTCACTCAGTTAAGTGCCATACGCGATACACGCTTTGGGTGATCATGTCTCGAAAGAGACATGAATGACTTGGCAGAAGATTATCCCGCAGTAGGTTGCCATTGCCTTTTGCGGTAGACTGGTTGCCAGTCAAGGATATAGAACCCAATCTGTCCTATTATTTAACCAATAACTGGAGGGAATAGACGGATTAATACCTTTCCCAAGGGTATTTGTGCGTAAGTGAATGCAAATAATTTAGCTGAAATTCGAACTTGGCTTCCCAGTTTGTTGTTTTGAGTCGATATCCACTGCACCACGATGCATATCCACATGAATAAGACAAAGCGAAAAAGAACTTGCAACTCCATACCATTTATAGTTGGCTTCATCTGACCGGAGCAGGAGATAAAAACGAAAAGAACTGGACAGAGTCAATAAATTTTTTATCAGTTACCGCGACCAAAGGATTTTCACATTGAGGTCATTAATAGCCACAGATTTTAAAATATGTCATCCACTAGAAAACTATTTTATATCAAACACTGAGAAATGGATTAATCCATCTTTTCTACTCCCCAGTTGCAGCTTAAATAGCAGAGTAGACTACACTCTGTAGCCTTATCTGGCAACCAGTCTAGGAGAAAGACAACTTTAAATTTAAATGAAAGCAATTGAAAAACACTTTACTATCTTTCCCAAGAAAGCGTGGTCATTAACAGATAATAAAGAAAAAGGAATCTGTAGAGGGTCATAATTTTCTACACCCAGAAGTACATTTGCACTTTTTAAAGAAGTGTTCTTGTAGATAAAAATATTTTTTACTGACTACCAAATTATCATTTTTTTTAAAATTAATTGTTTTTTTATTGTTGTTTTAATATAGATAGAGGAGCAAAAATCTCTTCTCTTTATATATATATATATATATATATATATATATATATATATATATATATATTATGCTCTCATTACGATTGAGCTCTATGGAGAAGAAAATTTTAAAAACAGTTTCCACTTCTGCTATATGCGTGGCTCTTCAGAAATGAATTGAGTTCTTTCGGTGACTGGCGTGTGTATACAGTACTTATATACAAGACGTTAAAATTTCCCTTCTCTGATTCCATGCGTCGATGGCTTAGGGAGTAGCAACTCCGACTGACACCAAATCGGTCGTGTTTCTATCCCGGCCAGAAGCAAGTGGATGCGTCTCGCCACACTGATGAGCTGTGATACAGCGAAACTGGCTTGTATGTGGATGACTAATATATATATATATATATATATTGCGAGAAAAAAAGATGAGGAGCTGAAGGCTAGAGAGAGAGAGAGAGAGAGAGAGAGGAGGACAGTTGTGAGCACGGAGCACCCCACCTCTACTCTCTAGCCACGTATCAAACCTTTGAGTAAAGTTACACAACAAGGCATTGAATTTATCTTCTTCTGAAAATCATGGTTTTCTTTATTAAGTAAATATAAACTGAAGAGCCCCTAAAATTAGAGACACACAATGATATGAAATTCTTCCCATCATCTGAATAACAGCAGTTACGCGACGTGGCATCAGTTTGTATGTTTCTGTTAGAGATGCTTCGGTTCATTAAGTCAATTAAACTGGAGATAATCTAAAATTAGAGACAACTACCTAATAACATATAGATCCTCCTCTCACCTGAAAGACGACAGCTACCCGACGTAACATAGATTTCATTGTGTAGGTATATATAACTAGGAACAGTATAGGGATATCTATGAACATGTATTCGATGAGTGTGGCCGGATGGTTATTAACGGGGTCGAGAACATCTAAACTTATTTATAAATGGAACTTTGTGTATGTCTCCAAACAAAGCGGTACTGCCACTGATGCGAATAAGAGAGTAAAAGTTTAAGTCGGACGAGAACGAAAAGAAAGACGAACCAATTACAGAGGGTGTCCGAGAAAGGGCAAAAGAAGGATGGGAATACAAGTGTGATGACAGTTGCAAAGGTAGAGTGAGAAAGGAAAAGAACCTTATACGCGGGGTGATGTAGAAAGGACGAGGGAAGGACTTAAGTGGATAAGAGATGGGTATTGACGTTGCATTTAAATTCCTAGAGGTTATAGCCGCCAGCAAAGCAAGTATACAGAAGGGAGTACTACAGGCGGGAAGTGCAAGAAAAGAAGCTGCTGGAGTAGAATTGTCGACTGCATTTGGTAGATTTAACTGTAAAAGGGTGGGACCTTGTTGCCAGTCTGTGTCAGGTAGAGCAGTGGAGTAGCTAGGTGTCAGCCAAGGGTTTATGGAATCAGTTTCCTGTCATGATGGGTTGTAGCGTTTATCTTGCAGGAAATACTGTAGACCTCAGGAGATGGAAGTGATTTGCATCAAATTCTGTGTATGACACATCTGTCAAGACAGGCTCTAGTTTCACTAGTGGTCCTTGCGAATTCTAAAACTATTACAAAGATATTAACACTTTTCAGAAATTCCTGCTGATCTCTAACAATTTTTATTCTGCACACGAACTCGTCCATGTTCTCTAAATAACTGGAAAGGTAACGCCAATAGCCAGTGTTCTTTGCAAACTTCAACAGAAGACATACCACACTAGAGTAATTCCCAGTTGGCAGAACATGATACTGATGAGCTGGATCCATAACTATGCTGTTGTCATTTGTACACAAACTCGTCCATGTACTCGAAATAACTGGAAATATAACACCTCTGGCCACTGGTCTTTGGGAACTTCAGCAGAATACTCTCAACACAACTACAGGGTAACCATCAACGTTCAGAACCTCTAACTCGATGCATCCATAGATACATGCGTTTTCCTCCAAATACAAACTTGACTATCTGTCCTGAATAATTGGAAAAGTAACATCCTTGAGCAATGGTCATTGCAAATTTCAGCAGAACACATCCCATAATTTTAGAGGGGTGTATTATATGATTCTATAGACTTGGGTGGTAATAGGTCCAGGAGAAGTAAAAAATCTGAATTCAAAGCGGTATGCAGCCCTGGCGAAGTACATACTATGAATAACAAGACAGACTGGGTTCTATAACTCTGATTAGCAATAAGTCTACCGCCGAAAGAAATGACAACCTACTCCGGGAAAATCTTTTGCCTTGTCAATTATAACTAAAAAGATACATGATCGCCCAAAGTATATCACGTATGAGACTTAAATGAGGGATTATATGATTCTCGACAGAATGGAATTAAATGCCCACCACAAAACTTTTACCAAGAAAAGATGTGGTGACCAAAATATATACGATGGATACGCCAGAGTACCTCACAGGAAGTAGATAGAACGTTTGAATGATTTGCTGAAAAACCACACTCTCTTCTATCAGTCTTAATATACATAGAAATATATATATAGTGTATCGAGGCAGCAGATAATTTTCTAAACATATACTATTAAATATAACAGACAATGAATGTCTATTATATTTAATCATGAGCTGTTCTAAACATCGTATTTTGGCTTTAATTTCAGGTGAAAATAAAGACAAAAATTATCCAACATTTTAATATTTAATATTTTTTATTATGCAGGTTCTAATGTAACATGTAAGCCGAAAGCTTAGAACCAGCATAATAAAAAATATCCAAATGTTGTACAATTTTTGCCTTTATTTTCACCTGAAATTAAAGCCAAAATACGATGTTTAGAACGGCTCATGATTAAACAAATTATAGATATTCATTATCGGTTATATTTTACAGTATATGCTTAGAATATATATATATATATAATATTACACTATATCAAGATTTTGGTGCAATATCTGTGTTGCTTTAAGTTTACACCGGCATTCTTTTATGAATGGTAGGTTTGAAAAATCCTTTAAGCTGAAAATTTAGCTGTCACTGTGATTGCTATTAGCATCTTTTTTATAATTACTTTTCATTTCTCACAAGTCACTGGGTCTAACCAACGCTTTTATCTACTGGGCCATGTGTCCTTGCGGACGAAATTCCAATCATCTGAATAACGTCGTGAATATAGCAATTAAGATGAGGACAACAGTTCAAACAGTGTAAATAATGTTATTACTACCTCATCTCAGAAGTATAGACAAATCGTTAGGAATATCACTCTGTTCAGATCTGCTCCTCCTGTCTTTAATACATCCTATGCGTGTCAAATTCTCTAAGCCCTATTTCCTCATTACGCATCCCAAAAATTTCAATTGACTCTTTTTGATGCGAAGTAAAAGTGTATGTCTGTTTTAATTTTCTTTAAATCTTCCTCATTGCTCACATATTCCGTCTATGCTATTCTCAGTATCCTTCTGTAGAACCACGTTTAACTTCTTGGGACATCAGATAATGTCAGCAGCATCAGAGATATTTTTTTCGGTTTGAAGTAACCCACAACCATTTAATAAAAAAATAAAATCAATCAAAATGTCGGACCACATTTCTGTTGTTTCACTGTCCTTTCCATCTCTGAAGAAATTATCCAACATTCATTGGCATACTGATATCATATAGTTATTCAACGCTATTTTCTTTATTTACACTATTTATATTAAAACGATTGTCCCTATCTCTGTTGTTTTTATCAGAACGTTTCGGTCACAGGTATATATTGATCTGGGTAACTTACAGGGAATTCTTAACTGAACCCGTTATATAATCTACGGAGGTAGAATGGTTTCGTTCCCCTGTCCCTGTCTAGGGATGTGTTATTTTTAGTACTGCTTAGTTATTGCTCGCCCGTTTCCACTGAGTCCAATAATACACTGCCCGACCCAGAGATTGAACTTACAACCCACATGTCACCAAATTCACACATCAATGCTTTAATCTTCTGACGCTTTGATCCCGCAAGAGACTTACAAACAAAGCTACGATGGGTAGAAGATTGTATATTACAAATCAAGGCTGCTGGTCTTAATATAGATTGTTTAGTCTTTGCCTTTTTCCCGCTTTAAATGATGCAGGTGTCTTAAATTTTAATTACTTTAATATCATTATGACACCATACTCTCTACTCATTTTCGTAGAAGGCCATTTGCTCAAAAGGTCTTAAATGATACCCCGAAATTTATTTTATTAGTTAAACACAGGACTGTTTGGAAAATGCAAATCATCTTTCTTTTTTTTTTTTTTATTCAATTGGCCGTTTTTTCAAAAATCTGCTCTAAATAGAATAAACAATGTATTATGACATTATTGAATTAGATAATTGGAGTAGATAGACTAAACTATCGCCCGGTTCACACTCCACCCACGTCTATTGAACAGGTGAAGAGGCTCATCCCTTGTTTCCTGCTTAGGATGCGGTTTCCGGTTTCCTCTTTTCCAATCTTTTCACTCGTTTTTTAATTTTTTATTTTCAATTGGAGTAGATAGACTAAACTATCGCCCGGTTCACACTCCACCCACGTCTGTTGAACAGGTGAAGAGGCTCATCCCTTGTTTCCTGTTTAGGATGCGGTTTCCGGTTTTCTCTTTTCCAATCGTTTTACTTTTACGTAGCCCCCTGCGTATCAGTCATCTGCAAACTGTGAAACTTCGGAGAATGAAGAAGCCTAGTGCAGCATCAAGACGGCAATACAACACGCTCTTGAATGACCTCAACCTGCGGAAAGAATACACTAACGGCGTGAAAAACAAATACAAAGAGCAAATTGGGAAAGAAAACTCGAAATGGAACTCACTAAAGGAAGCGACATCAGCAACCAACATTGCCCCAAAAGAAATCAGACGCAGGAGAAAAAGTGAGTGGATGACTGCAGAGATTATCGACATGATGCAAAGGAGACAGAAAATGATGCCAAGATATGGAATAGAATACAGAAAACTATACAAGTAAATAAAGAGCAAATGCAGACAGGCTAAAGAGGAATGGCTCAACAACAAATGTGCAGAAGTAAAGAGATTGGGCAGGACTAATAAAGCAGGCATGCATAAAGAAATTAGAGAATGCATAAAGTCCAAGGATGGAACGATCATACTGGAGAAAGAGGAAATACTCCAGCTATGGGAAGAATACATAAAAGATTTTTTCCACCGCAAGAGAGAATAACCGATAATACACAAAGATGAGGACGGATCGGAAATATTAAAGTCAGAAGTGGAAGCTGCAATGGCCAAACTAAATAGAAACAAAGCAGCTGGACCAGACGGCATCGTAATAGAGCTGCTGATATCCATGGAAGAATTCTGCATAGAGAAAATTACAGAAATAATAAATGAAATTTATAATAGTTGTGTAATACCAGACAACCTAATCAAGTCGATTTTCATAGTACTGCTTAAAAAGCCAGGTGCAAACGAGTTCGAACACCACCGAACAATCAGTTTAATGAAAGTGAAAGGAGAATTTTCATTCACTTACGCGCAAATAACACTGAGAAAGGTATTAGTCCTTCTTTTCTTGCTCTATGCTATGGATTAACTAGCAGGATAGACTGGGTTCTGTAATCTTGGTTGGCAACCAAACTACTGCAGAAAGAAATGGCAACCTTCTGCGAGAGAATTTTTGGCTTAGTCAGTCATGGATCGAAAGCGACATGATCGCCCAAAGGAGTATTACGTATTGAAATTAACTGACTGAACACTGTTACGGTGCGACAACTTTTTCATCCGATGAATGATATTGGCATATAATACATTTTGGTAGATTGTATTCAAAACTTTAGGAGTTCTCATAACACACTTTGGTAGATCTCAGAGTATACTTCAGAAGATCACATTCTACGTTTAAGTGGGTCATGTACTACAATCTGGTAAATCGCATAATACATTTTAGTTAATCAAATACTACACTTAAGGAAATGCCATACTATAATTTGGTAAATCGCATAATACACTTTCGTTGATCACATACTACACTTAAGGAAATGCCATACTATACTTTAGTAGATCACATAAAACACTTTAGTTGATCACATACTACACTTAAGGAGATGCCATACTATATTTTAGTAGATCGCATAAAACACTTTAGTTGATCACATACTACACTTAAGGAGATGCCATACTATACCTTGGTAGATCGCATAAAACACTTTAGTTGATCACATACTAAGGAGATGCCATACTATATTTTAGTAGATCGCATAAAACACTTTAGTTGATCATATACTACACTTAAGGAGATGCCATACTATATTTTAGTAGATCGCATAAAACACTTTAGTTGATCACATACTACACTTAAGGAGATGCCATACTATACCTTGGTAGATCGCATAAAACACTTTAGTTGATCACATACTAAGGAGATGCCATACTATATTTTAGTAGATCGCATAAAACACTTTAGTTGATCACATACTTCGCTCAGATGAATCACATACTACACTTTGGTAGATTGTTGTGGATTCCGGGTGAGGAACCGCACAAAATAATGAACAAGAAAACAGAGATTTCAGATAGAAACATATATTACGTTAAACGTAAAGATACAAACTGGAACGCAGGTTAGTAACCCAGGAATACGATTAGTAAGAATACACATATAAAAGTCTTTGAAGTGAAACCGTGCTGGAATTAGTATGTCCACGTCGAACTGACGGGTGCTGTGTCATACTATTCTGGCTGAGTGGAGCTCAGAGCTACTGACGCGGTATTCTCTATGAAAATTCGGTATCCTACGGATCTCTTACGATGTCTGACGGTGTTTTCACTATGGCAGGAGTATATGTATACTCAAGTCGAGTCTATTATCATAGAAAAAGGGGAGATCTCACAACACAGATCACATAGTGCACTTCAGTAGATCACATATTACACTTTGGTAGATTGTATACTCCACTTAAGTGAATCAGATACTACACTTTTGTAGACCACATAGTCACCTTTAGAAAATCATATACGACGCTTCAGTGGATTATATACTACCTTTGGTAATTAGCACAGTACACTTTAGTTGGTTACATACTACATTTAAATGAGTCAAGTACTACACTTTAGTAGATCGCATAGTACGCTTTATTACACTATATACTACACTTATGTGGATCACATACTATACTTTAGTATACTTTAATAGATCACATATACCCTTGGATAAATTAATTGAAACCAAACGAATAATGACTTAGGATCTGCCACACTTTCCCTGATCACGTATATATCGTCTCTTGGTTTTGTTTCTCTCTTCCGACCGCATTTTCCATTAAGTTTTGGACTGATGAATCCAGTTTGTTTCTTCGCTTTGATGACACGACGGACAGTTGAAAGGCTAACACCAACAATATCCGCGATCACTCTGTAAGACTTGCCAATGTGTTCGTACAGCGTTACAGTTTTTGTACGCTTCCTTGGAGTAACGTCCATCGCAGACAATGGTCGCAGAACAACTAATCGACAGACGAGACAATAATGCCTGGGCGTGATAAAAATCTGATGCAATCACTTAGGCCGCAATATTTTTTAAGGCCAAACAAATTTTATCATACACCCCGAAAATAGATTCATATTACTGCACACCACTGCAAATGATCTAATCTGAGTAAAAACTAGAAATCAATTACACCCTGTCATTCCAGTGTATCTAAAACTAACCGTGTGTTGAAAGAAAGGAAACTAAAGCACCTGTTCTAATTAATTTATCCAACGGTGTACTAAACTTAATTCGATCGCATACTACACTTTCGTAGATGGCATAGTACGCTTGCTGCGATTTGCTAGATCGCATATTACAGTAGTACCAATAAATATAGTTAGAAAATATTAATCCTTGTAATAAAATAATTTATAGTTGCTTATATTTTTTAAAATGTGTTTACTCTTCTATATCTATATTTCTAGTTTATGTCCTTGACAAAAGCACCTTTCTTTCGCTATTTTCTTATATTTGCTAAACACAGCAAGTGGTCACATGAGAGAAAACAAACGAAGAGAGCGACTGTATTATGCCAAGTGTGACAAGAAGGAAGGCTTAGCTGCTTAGAAAATCAGCAATCAAAATCTGAGGTTTTTATCTGGATTCGATCACAAACCTTTGGCATTGTAGGTTATAATATATAGGACGTGCGTTGTGGTGCAGTGGATATCAGCTCGAGAAATCAAAAAGCTAGTTCGAAATCCAGTTGAATTCGTTGCATTCACTTACGCTCAAATACCCTTGGAAAAGGTATTAATCCTTCCCTTCTATGGGTTAAATAGCAGGGTAGATTAGATTTTATAGCCTTGGTTGGCAACCTACTTTTGAGACCTGATCGCCAAAGCGTCTATCACGTATGGCACTTAGCTAACTACAATATATACACGTACTCACACATGCTCACGTAGGAGCTTACATATGCGTACGCAAACACACACACTCTCTCACACGAATACATATACATACATGTGCATATATGCGCTCACACACTTAATTTGTTATCAAAGTATTACATTATCGAGAATTAACTGCTTTCGAGATGTGCAGTCTTAGCTCAGGAAGATTCTCACCGTTCTGTTAAATTGAGCTATGAAACTCTCAGGAAATGTTTTGTTATAGGACCTGAAATTTTATCAGTGTAGCCATGATACGCATGTGAATGTGCGTCGCAAACCTGTTTGTTTGTAAGAAAGATCGAGAGATATCGAAAAGTTCAGTAAGTTATGGGGGGAAGGAAAGAAGCAGAGGAAACCGGAAAGAGAAACAGAAGAAGAAAGAAAGAAAGAAAGAAAGAAAGAAAGAAAGAAAGAAATAGAAAGAAAGAAAGAAAGAAAGAAAGAAATAGAAAGACAGAGAGAAAGAGAGAGAGAGAGAGAGAGAGAGAAAGAGAAAGAAAGAAAGAAAGAAATAGAAAAAGCAGAAAAAACAAGGAGAAAACGAAAGAAACAGAAATACACATAGAAAGAGAGAGAGAGAGAGAGAGAGAGAGAGAGAGAAAGAGAGAGAAGTGTAATCTATTCTTTTTTAATCGGCACTCGTCCAGCCCTTCTTCAAGATGTCCACCCACTTTTACCCCTTCCCACGTCGACTCTATTCCCTAATTTACATTATTCTCCTATCCGCACACCAAATAGTCCAACCTACACATCCCCAATTCCGGTGCGTCCATTCATATTTCCGACATTTGGTACCCAATCCGTTCACTTCCCGCCTCAAACTGAAAAAGAAAAAGAAAACAAAACGAACCACTCAAAATGAGAAATAAATAATAACAAAAGAAGAAACATTCTTATTTTTTATTTTTAAAGACTCGTATAATCGTTTCTTCCTTGTTTACATTTTGTTCGTTTGCAGGCTAGGGTCGTGGCTTGTATGGTAAATTTATTTATTGGGTTTTCAAGAAGACAATGTTGAAAGGCCGAGAATTACTACACATTGAGCACAGCTGTAGGCGTATAGTCTTAAAACATTCGCAAAAATTCATATATATATATATATATATATATATATATATATATAAGCACGTTTGATTAAATAACTTAGACATATTACGTCTATTTATTTTTATTTTTATCCTCTTGTAGTCACGAATAAGTTTTCTGGTACAGTGATTAAAACAGCAAGAAAGGCTCTGTTTTCCTTGCTAGTTTTAATCAAACATGCTTAAATGGAGATATGTTGCCTAAACACACAGATTCATACACACACACATTAGGACATTGAATAAATCCTCGCTGATTTTTCATGAAGTAATGTTTACAAAAATCAGAAAGAAACATGTCACTGAAAGTATTGTCCATTGCTAGCAAATACTTTTACCTCATCTTTCTGGTAGAATTTAAATTCAACGTTGGATAAACGACAAGTCTTTTGAGGCTAACTACAAGTCGAATGAAAGTGCTGCTCAGCTAGGCTATGTGCCAGCTATCGGAACAAGTGATAACAAGTGAGCAATGTCTAGTTAATCGGCGGGTGTGGTAGTACTTCCCATTTAAGCGTTTCCAGGTAAGTTTTCACCCGTTTTGCAACATGTGGCCTAGAGTTGTTGTAATGTTGCAAAATCATTTGTGTCTCTGCTTGTATAGCAACCGTTTTACCACAATTCTCGGCTCAAAAGCATCGGCTGTAGTCGATAGTGATCGCCCGTGATTGTTTCGGTCGGTTTGAGCAGCTCATAATAAACTATACTAAACTGATCCCACCAAATGCAGAGCAGAAGCTTCGAACCATGGATATTCGGCTTTTTCGTAGATGTTGATGCATGGCCGGAGTTACCCTACGATCTTATAGACTTAGGGTTATCGTAGTGTATCACTTTTACACCGCCGGTCAAGCTACAAGGCAAAAAACATTTCCTTTTCTGCCATTGAAGCAGTTGTTCACACATGACAAAAAACGCCGTTCGATGTCTGTCGGTTTCAACTCGTACGGCACCCAACGTCCTTGTTTTTGAATCATTCCTAATGCTTTCAAACGTTTCGAAAATGTTGTGTGGTCAACTTCAAATGATTCTGCAAGTTCAGCTCACGCTTGACATGGGTCTTCATGAAGTAATGCCTCCAATTCTTCGTCTTTAAACATTTTTGATGCATCAGGGCGTTCTTTATCTTCAACATAATAATCATTATTTTTTAAGCGTCTAAACTAATCTCTGCATATTGTTACCGACAGAGTATGGTCTCCGTAACTCTCAACAAAATTTCTGTCTGCTTCGGCTGCAGATTTCATTTAAATAAAGTAGTGCAGTAAAATTCCCCATAAATACATTTTCTTTGGCACAAAATCCGACATTCCGACATGCTATAAAAAAAAATCGTTTACACATTGGCAAAATGACATAGACTGAATTTCAAGTTTGCTTATATTACTTCCTTATAGATGCATTAAGATCTGAAACTATGCGCACGCAGTTCTGGAAATGCCATCTGTTGAAAAAGAGTAAGAAATTATTATACCATATTTTGTTCAAATCAACTTCTCCACAAAAAAGATATGCTACTCTGAACTAAAAATATTAAGCAGACTCATTAATAATGACTTCCCAAACTACATTGTAGATAAAGAAATAAGACGATATTTCAAAAACCTCAACACACATCAAACAAAATATTGACCCCAAACATATAAAACTCTTCTATTGCAACCAGATGCACGATAACTAAAAAACGGGATAAAAAAATCATAAAAAAATCTCATTCGTACTAATATATCTCCTGTTGATCCTAATAAAAAATAAAAATTAATAATATATCATAAAAAATACAATACTACTAATTTAATTATCCATAATAACTCCTCCCCACCAACTGATGTGTTACGTTAAACCAACATTATATATCAATTCAAATGTCCCTTGGAGTAAATATCTCCGACAAAAAAACAAATATATACTTTGGATTTACAACAACTACATTAACAAGTCGTGATACATTACACTTGTCTGACCATTTGTCCATTTCTAGACATCTACAACAACATTCCTGTCTACATTCACAATATAAAAAAAATAATGATCGATAACACAACTAATTAATAGAATCAGCTATGAATACTGTAGTAATGTTATAAAATGTTTGTAAAAAAAAGAGCAGTATTTTCATGCTTTAACACGTGCATGGCCATGACATTACAACATAAGAAAATTCCATTTGGGATAATTTTCACTTTCTAATGAACGCTAAGCAATTTGTCAACCGTTATATTTGAAGCAAGAAGAAAGTTTACAGTAATTTTTAATAAAACAGTTTCGCGATTATTTTGTGTTACCACAACACACACCTCTGAAGATGATCTCGGAAGGAGACTGAAAGTTGGGAACATTGAGCAATGAATGATAACAACATCTGTCAACGTCACAGTTCATTTCTGACATCTTTCAATTATAATACGCGAAAATTATCCGAGATTATGAACGGATTTTATTAAATATATATATATATATATATATATATATATATATATATATATATATAGTGTCTCGAAATGTACTCAATTAAAAACAAATAGAATATCATTCCAAGTACTCGAGAAAAAAGTACATATACACATATAGATATATAGATATACATACATTGTATATTTGAGCAGCAATCAATCTTTTAAAAATTAAATAAAATTATCAACGAGTATATATGGATTGATTTGGTAGGTCTCCATGTGTATTTAAATTAAACCTAATTGGGCTATTGTCAGATAGATGTAACGTGTATCTTCCGATTAGGCATGTTGTATATCCAGTATAATTATTTACGAATCTGGATTGATCAAGAACACATTTACTTAACAGACATGTGAAATTGTAGATAATATTGGTCCTCTGTAATTTAGTTAATAAAGATGAATTATTTATTTTTGATAATCAGGTTAAACGTTTTAATATATTTATAGTAGATAATTCAATATTCTTGTTTATATATATATATATATATATATATATATATATATATATATATATATATATAATATTAACTATAATAATAACAATGCCAATAGTAACATAACTAACTCTGCCGAAACTAGTTTTTTTATTAAGCTATAATTTAAATCGTCTTGTACAACCCACCGAGAACGAACTCGGAGGGAAAAGATGGGGAAGTAAAAAAAGAAACAAACGAAGTACATGACCAAAATGTCAAGCACTCGTAAGAAAGAAAAACCCGAAGACGAAAACCATAACACTAAAGCGCTCAATACGAAAGTAGAGCAAACAAAGACAGAAAATCTAAGCAAGAGCCAACAACCTACCACGGTTTCGCTCTACGGCTCGTCATGGAAATTGGCTGACAACAAATATTTAAAGTAGCAAATATATAGGTACTCAAATTAAAACAAAGAAGACACCAAAACAATGCAATTGTAGAGTCAAATCCACTTGTCCCTTAAACGGTAAATGCCAGCAATCTTGCGTGGTATATAAAGTTAACGTATATAAAAATGAAAATGACGTACAACCTAAAATGTATATCGGTACCACGCAAGACTCCTTCAAAATTAGGTTTTATAACCACTCCAGTACCTTTAAACATGTAAATATAGCCGTAATACATCGTTAGCGTCCTATGTATGGGAAATTAAAAAAAAAACTACGAATACTGATCCCATTTTGAAATGGGAAATACTAAAACGATGTTCGAAATATAAACCAGGTAGTAAATTCTGTAATTTATGAGGGGAGGAAAAATTAGCTATTGCATTATTTGGACCCGCACAGAATTTACTAAATTCTAAAACCGAAATCCTACATAAATGCAAGCATCTGAAAAATTGGCTACTGAATTAGCCTTTCGCTTAATTGTTTTCGTTTTTCTTTTTCTTCACCCCCCCCCCCCCCACCATTCTCGTGTTTGGGTGTCTTCTTTGTTTTAATTTGAGTACCTATATATTTGCTATTTTAAATCTTTGTTGTCAGCCAATTTCCCTGACGAGGCGTAGGGCGTAACCGTGGTAGGTTGTTGGCTCTTGCTTAGATTTTCTGTCTTTGTCTATATATATATATATATATATATATATATATATATATATATATAAACAAGAATATTCCTCACAGATGAAGATCATGTTCTTTTTTATCTGTCGTGTCCCCTCAGGACATAAACGATCATGTTTTGCCACAACTTCCTTTTCTATATAGCTCTTAATAAATTTTATCTTTCTGTTATTTTTCCAAAACTCTATTCCACCATATAAATTTTATCTTTCTGTTATTTTCCTAAAACCCTATTCTGCCATCTGTTTACTCAAACTAAGTAAATTATGCGTTGTTTCCACTGCCTCTCTTGCCTTCAATCTGCTCTGTGAGTATCAAATTTTTCAAGCACTATTTCCTCATTTCCTAGTGCTCTAGAAACCTCAACTGTCTCTTCTTAATGTTAACTATAAGTTACCGTTATGTTTACATTTTCTCTAAAACTTCGTCATTGCTCACATATTCGGACAATAATATACCCAGCAGAACCACATTTCTGTTGCTTCAAGTTTCTTCATTTTTAAGCACATTGTCCAGCACTGACCGGAGGACAGATATCATGTAACAGTTTAGTACTCGTTTCCTTGTTTCTTGTGAAGTCTTTCTATTTTTTAGTACTCTGCTTAATTCTTGGAAGGCATCTTTGGCTATCCCGTTAGCCTTCGGATCTCAGTGTTACACGTTCCGTCCTTTGTTAAAACACTTCCCATATAATTAAATTTTCTAACTTGTTTAATCTTGACATCTCCGTCGCACTTTAAAATCATGATTTTGCTAAAACTTATGCGTTCTGTTTTCTTGCAGTTGACGTTTAGTCATTTCTTACCGTCTTCTTTCAATACCTTCTGGAGGAGTTTCTGTAGTTTTTTACTATGTCTGCTATCAACACTATGATATCTGCATACGATTGTGGCTGCCAATAATGAATCCTAGTATGACTTCTAGCTTTCTCAGAATCGCCTCCCGGTTGAATAAATCCGGGGAGAAGACGCACACTTGTTTTACAAGGTTAGCAATCGTAAAAGTCATAGATTTAATTTTATCAGTAGTCGATCAGACTACTGATAAAAGAGAATACGTATGCAGATAAAAATAACGGTATTTAGAGAATACGTATGCAGATAAAAGAACAGTACAGAGGTGCACCTAAAAAAAGCTGGACGACTGGAGACTGGAAGCTGTTCTCTTCACTGATCTAGCTCTAACAGCTCAACGGGGAGAAATCTGTCTTGTAACATTCAATACCACCAAAACAAAACTAGCAACTTTTCATCGCCATTTAGCAGTCCCTAAATCTGCTCTAATGCTAACCAGCGGTTATATTATTGAATATAGATCCTTGCCTCGAATGTTTCGCCCCACACCACAAATGGAACTCATAAATTTGTGCCATAGCAAGAAGTGCTGGAAAAATGGTTGGTTCTTTGAATCGTCCCAGAAAAAACTGACATCAAGATTTATATTGACAAGAGTCAGAACAGAATGCTGCCATTTCTTGTTTGATGCTTTCTTTCCTCACTTTCCCAACAGGGTAGAATTCAAAAGCGTTTATGCAGCATAATGGGCGATAAATTTTTTACTGGAGCCCTTCATACACAGATGGAGCGCAAAATATTTTTATACTAGAGCGCTTCATATACAGACGCAGCGCTAATTTTTTCCATACTACTGACCTTCACATACAGATGCAGCGTTAATTATGTCCATAATAAAGCCCTTCATACACAGATGAAACGCTAATTTTTTCCATAATAAAGCCCTTCATACAGATGCAGCGCAAAATTTTGTTTCATATTAAAGCCCTCCATATACAGATGCAGCACTATTTTTTTCCGTACTAGACCCCTTTCATATACATATGCAGCGCTAATTCTTTTTCACACCATAGCCCTTCATATACAGAAGCAGCGATAATTGTTTCCATACTAGAGCCCTTCATATACAGTTGCAGCGCTAAATTTCTTTCATAGTAGAGCCCTTCATATACAGATGAAGCGCAAAATTTCTTTCATACTAGAGCCTTTCTTATACAGTCGAAGCGCTAAATTTTTTCCATACTAGAACCCTACATATACTGATGGAACGCTAATTTTTTTTCCATACAAGAGCCCTTTATATACAGCTGCAGCGCTATTTTTTTCATACACTAAAGCACTACATATACAGTAGCAGCGCTAATTTTTTTCCATACTAAAGCCTTTCATATACAGATGTAGCGCTAATTTTTTTTCCATACTAGAACCCTTTATATACAGCTACAGTGCTAATGTTTTTCATACACTAGAGTCCTACATATACAGTAACAGCGCTAATTTTCTTTCATGCTAGAGCCCTTCATATACTAATGCATCGCTAAATTTGTTCCATACTAGATCTCTTCATATACAGTGGCAGCTCTAATGCTTTCCATATTAGAGCACTTCATATACAGATGCAGCGCTAGTTTTTTACATACTGGCATTCCACTGCCACTATTGCGCATGGGGTTATATAGGGGAAGGTAAAGAGAAAGAGTGGTTAGATATAAAAAATGTCAGAAGGAGGGTGATAGATGGGTAAGGATACCGAGGCTGGGGGTTGGGTAGATGGGAAGAGTGTTTGAAAGAATGGATGCGAGTTAGTGTGTTAGGAGGTGTCTATTGACCTTACATTTAAACTCCTGGAGATTGTAGCCATCGGGGAAGCAATCATGTGGAAGGGAATTCCACAGTCGGGAAGTGCGAGAAAAGAAACTGTTGTAGTAGAAATTGCGGTTGCATTTTATCGGTTTCACTGTAAAAGGGTGGGATCTAGTTGCTAATCTAGTATCACATGCAAATTCGTACCTAGGGGGCACCAGTGATCTAAGTTCATCGGAGCAGAAGCCGTGAAAATATTTATAGAAGAGACACAGGGAAGCCACGTCACGCCGGTGAGAGAGAGAGTGTAGCCGGTCTGCCAAGTCGGTATCGATCACATTCTCCGTTGTACTTTGTCAAGAAGCCCTAGGAGAATAGCAGGGGCACCCGATCAGATGTGGCAGCAGTATTGAATGCACGGGCGGATGGTAGATTTATATATGTGCAGGATAGATTCAGACGGAAAAAACTTCCGGGCCCTGCGCAGAGAACCGACTTTCATAGCAGCGGATTTAGCAATGGATTCGATATAGTCATTCCACTTGAGGTCCGCTGAAAGTGTGAAACCAAGGAGGCGTAGTATTTTACTCTCTGGGAGGCAAGCCTGGTCCATGCTAATAGGAGGTAGGTGAGATTGTCTATGATGATAGAAGCTTCGTTTTAGAAGCATTAAAATTTCGAGCCCTTTCTTACCCCAGTCCACTAAGGATTGGAGGTCCTTTTCAAGCTCTGCTGCAAGGTTAGCCTTGTCGTCCACACCAGATTTTTGATCAAGTCGAGAGTAAACTGGGGTGTCATCGGCGTACATACCTATTTGGGATCTTATGATATCAGGGAGATCATTACTGTAGATCAGAAAGAGTGTAGGACTTAGGATAGAGCCTTGAGGGACACCCGCTTACGTATGGTAATTCTGGGAGGCATGTCCGTTTAATACCACCTTCAATGTGCGGTTAGAGAGGAAAGACTGGATTAGTTCAAACAAATGTCCAGTTATACCATAGCTCCGCAGTTTGCATAGAAGGCCAGCATGCCAAACTCTGTCGAACGCTTTAGAGATATCCAAGGCAACGGTTCGAGCTTCGCCATTCTTGTTGAGAGCCTGGTATATATACTCGGTGATGGTCGTTAGCATATCAGCAGTAGACCTGGTGAAGCGGAAACCATACTGCTTGTCCGAGAGGAGCCTGTGTGCTGTGAGATGCTGAACCACCTCGGCGTTGATAATGGCTTCGAACACTTTGCCAAAGATCAGAAGAAGGCTGATAGTGTGGTAATTTGCGGGTTCCGATGGTTCTCCGGTGTTTTTAAATATAGGAACTACAGAGGAAGATTTCCAACAGACAGGAAAGCAGGAAGCAGATAGGCAGAAATTTTAGAGCGTAGAAAGGACAGAGGAGAGTTCTGGGGCACATTTCTTTAAGATTATGATTGCGATTCCGTCTCCTCCGCTCGCTTTGTGAGGTCAAGTTTTGAGATTATGTTAGAGACCAGCGAGGGTGTAATGTGGACGTCATTCAGTTGAGCCTCTGTTCTAGATGAGAAGTCGGGTGTAGAAACTCCAGACGAGTCCAGTCTCGAATTGTTCGAGAATCTGCGGGCAAAGCATTCAGCCTTGTCCGCTGAGGAGGTGAGGACCTCAAATTTATTGATTAGTGGGGGTATTGAGGACTTGCTCTTGTTAAGCACTCTTTTACAGAGTCGCCAGTAGTCTTTGGCTCCGAACTTAGAGGATGCTATGCGTTGCTTCATTCTGGCAGCAAACAACATCTTAGCTTTGTTAAGTATCTTTTTACACTTATTACGAGCTAAAGCGAAAAGGCGCCTGTGTTGGTCCGACGCGTAGCTACGATAGAGTCGGAAGAAATGATTCCTGGCAGGGATGAAAGCATCGATTCCAGCCTTAACCCAGGAGGAGACCTCGGATGCACATTCTTCGACGGGAAGACTAAAAACGTTGTTCCATGGGACGTCACAGAGGAAGTCTCGGAACGAATCCCAGTCTGCTCTTTGGTAGCAGTAGGATATTCTACTGGTCTGGGTTTCCTGGGTCGGGTGGGAGTGGAATGAAATGTTGACGGAAACTACGGTGTGGTCAGAGTTTCCGAGAGAGCAGAGCTGTCTGGTAGTGCAAGAGTCTGGGATGGAAGTGAAGCAAAGGTCTAGTAGTGAGTCCCTTCCGTTAGGGTTGTCGGAGAAACGCGTGGGGAAGTCTACCACTTGCGTAACGGATTGGGTAATTGAAAAACTCAGAAGAGGGCATAGAAGGGTCAAGGTTAGTTTCACATAGGGCTAAGATATCAGGTGAGTTAGTGTGAAGAATGATTCTACGCTGAGAAAGTTAGTGCGGATACCACGTATGTTAGTGAAAGAGACGCAGACAGATTTGAGCGTTTTCAGATTAGCTGGTTTAGTTTTGCTATTATGTTTGCTGTTTTTCATAGTGATTTAGTTACGGAGAGGTCTAGAGTAGAATCAGTCGGTCACTTGTTTGCAGTATGTGAAGGATGGAGACTGGCGCGGCCTACAACATAATGTGGCCTCGGGGTTGCCCACCGAACGTTAATGCAGGGACGCCCGTCCATGCGCGATATGGCACTACAAGAACCCTGGTATTATTCAACTGTTGATCAGAGCAGCCTCTCAAGACGCTACGCAAGAGCTCGGGCTCCTAACTACCAGTCGGAAGCAGCAACCAGGAAACTGCCAACCCGGTACCCTCAGAATGAAAAGACGTTACCACCATACTCAGTAACTGCAAAGAGCTTCCAGCTAAACTAACACTAAGACCGACGAAGGGGGATGAACCGGGAACCCCTTCCTAAACAAGAAACAAGGCGATCACCTCTACTCTTGTTCAAAAGAAGGGGGTGGAGTGTGAGACCGGGCGATAGTAGGAACTATCTACTCCAATTAAGAAAAAAGAAAAAGAAAAGAGTAACCGAAATTTACTAAGTTTTAACTTAGTATAAGTCGAAACGAACCTTGAATGCCAAAATAATTTACACAAACTACTTCAGTTAGTAACAAAAAACAAAAATAAAATAAACATTCAATAAACAAAAGGAACCCAAAAAAACCCAAAGATAAAGTTAAATAAAATAAAAGAAAAACACACTTGGTTCAAGTGAACTTACCACGTAAAGATAACACTGAAAAGTTGGTTTAAAAAATTTCAGAAGACAGTCTTTACCAAAATAAAATTTGCAGCGTTTTTTTCTATACTAGAGCCTATCAAATACAGATGCAGCGCTAAATGTTTTTCAAAACTAGATCTTTTCATGTACATATGCAGCGATAATTTTTTTCCATTATAAAGCACTTCATATACGGACGCAGCGCTAATTTTTTTCCATACTAGAGCCATTCATATACAGATGCAGCGCTAATTTGTTTTCATAGCACAGCCTTTTATATACAAATGCAGGGCTAATTTCTTTTTCCATGCCAAAGACCTTCATATACAGATGCAGCGCAAATTTTTTCCATACTAGAGCCCTTCATATACAGATACATCGCTAAATTTTTTTCATACTAGAGCCCTTTATATACTGATGCAGCGCTAAATTTTTTCCATACTAGAGTCCTTCATATACAGATGCAACGCAGGTTTTTTCCATACTGAAGCTCTTCTTATACAGATGCAGCAGTAATTTTTTTTCATACTAGAGCCCTTCATATACAGATGCAGCGCTATTTTTTCCATACTAGAACCCTTAATATACAGATGAAGCGTTAATTTTTTCCATACTAGAGCCCTTTATATACAGATGCAGCGCTATTTTAAAAAAAAAACTAGATCCCTTCATGTACATATGCAGCCCTAATATTTTCCATGCTAGAGCCTTTCATATACAGATGCAGCGCTAATTCTTTTCATACTACAGCCCTTCATATACAGATGTCGCGCTAATTTCTTTCATACTAGAGCCCTTTATACACAGATGCAGCGATAAATTTGTTTTCATGCAAGATCCTTTCACATACAGATGCAGCGCGAAACTTTTTTCACACGAGAGCACTTATATACAGATGCAGCGCTAATTCTTTTTCATAATAGAGCCCTTCATATACAGATGCAGGTCAAATTTTTCCATACTAGAGCCCTTCATATACAGATGCAGCGCAAAATTTCTTTCTATACTAGAGCCCCTCATATACATATGCAGCGCTAAATCTTTTCCATAATAGAACCCTTCATATAAAGATGCAGCGCTAATCTTTCCCATATTAGAACCCTTCATATACAGATTCAGTGCTAATTTTTTTTCCATACACAAGCCCTTCATATACAGATGCAGCGCAAAATTTCTTTCTATACTAGAGCCCCTCATATACATATGCAGCGCTAAATCTTTTCCATAATAGAACCCTTCATATAAAGATGCAGCGCTAATCTTTCCCATATTAGAACCCTTCATATACAGATTCAGTGCTAATTTTTTTTCCATACACAAGCCCTTCATATACAGATGCAGCGCAAAATTTCTTTCTATACTAGAGCCCCTCATATACATATGCAGCGCTAAATCTTTTCCATAATAGAACCCTTCATATAAAGATGCAGCGCTAATCTTTCCCATATTAGAACCCTTCATATACAGATTCAGTGCTAATTTTTTTTCCATACACAAGCCCTTCATATACAGATGCAGCGCAAAATTTCTTTCTATACTAGAGCCCCTCATATACATATGCAGCGCTAAATCTTTTCCATAATAGAACCCTTCATATAAAGATGCAGCGCTAATCTTTCCCATATTAGAACCCTTCATATACAGATTCAGTGCTAATTTTTTTTCCATACACAAGCCCTTCATATACAGATGCAGCGCAAAATTTCTTTCTATACTAGAGCCCCTCATATACATATGCAGCGCTAAATCTTTTCCATAATAGAACCCTTCATATAAAGATGCAGCGCTAATCTTTCCCATATTAGAACCCTTCATATACAGATTCAGTGCTAATTTTTTTTCCATACACAAGCCCTTCATATACAGATGTAGCACTAAATTTTTTTCATACCAGAGCCTTTCATACACAGATGCAACGCTAAATCTTTTTCACACTAGATCTCTTCATATACAGATGCAGCGCTAATTTTTTTCCATACTAGAGCTCTTCATATACAGATGCAGCGCAAATTTTTTTCATACTAGAGTCCTTTAATATACAGTTTCAGCGCTAATTTTTTATTCCATACTAGAACACCTCATATACAGATGCAGCGTTATTTTTTTCTCTAATAGAGCCCTACATATACATATGCAGCGCTAATTTGTTTTCATACTAGAGCCCGTTATATACAGATGCAGCGGTATTTTTTTAAAAACTAGATCCCTTCATGTACATATGCAGCTCTAATTTTTTCCATGCTACTGCCCTTCATATACAGAGGCAGCGCTAATTTCTTTCATACTAGAGCCCTTCATATACAGATGCAGCGCTAAATTCTTTTTCCATACTAGAGCCTTTCATATACAGATGCAGCGCGAAACTTTTTTCACACGAGAGCCCTTCATATACAGATGCAGCGCGAAATCTTTTTCATTCTAGAGCCCTTCATATACAGATACAACGCTAATTTTTTCTATACTAATGCCCTTCATATAAAAATGCAGCGCTAAATCATTTTCCATACTAGGGTCTTTCATATACAGATGCAGCGCTAAATATTTTAATACTAGAGCCCCTCATATACATATGCAGCGCCAATTTTTTTTTCCATAATAGAGCCCTTCATAAAAAGATGCAGCGCTAATTATTCTCCATTCTAGAGCCCTTTCATATACAGCTGCAGCGCTAAATTTTTGTCATACTAGAGCCCTTTATATACTGTTGCAGCGCTAAATTTTTGTCATACTAGAGCCCTTCATATACTGTTGCAGCGCTAAATTTTTGTCATACTAGAGCGCTTTTTATATACTGTTGCAGCGCTAAATTTTTGTCATACTAGAGCCCTTCATATACTGTTGCAGCGCTAAATTTTTGTCATACTAGAGCCCTTTATATACTGTTGCAGCGCTAAATTTTTGTCATACTAGAGCCCTTCATATACTGTTGCAGCGCTAAATTTTTGTCATACTAGAGCCCTTTATATACTGTTGCAGCGCTAAATTTTTGTCATACTAGAGCGCTTTTTATATACTGTTGCAGCGCTAAATTTTTGTCATACTAGAGCCCTTTATATACAGATGCAGCGCTAATTTCTTTTTCATACTAGAGCCTTTGATATACAGATGCACTGCTAGATAGATAGAAAACAATTAATCCATTTGGCAAGGGGAAGTTAGTTACACGGTCAGATAATTAATTAGCTACCGATTCAAGCAGATAGGAAAGAGGGATTGGAAAATCTGAAAGTCACAAGACAGATTGAAGTCAGGTGGAACATAGAAAACAATAGATAACCAACTATGAAGAGCAGATAGATGTGGAAAGTCATGCTCACCTTCGTACTAATTAATACGGCGTATAGAATAAGAACGTTCAATCGCCACTAAGCAGATATTGAAATTGTAAAATTGATGATTAGTGGTTATACAGCCACAACAAAGCTCTTTGCCATGAAAGACTGTTGGTTCGAAACCTCTATCCCAACCTAAAATGGAACTCATATAATCGTTCAATCGCTAAGGATGTTGCAATATTGATTAATTCTTATGATAACTCCAAAAAATACAATATTTTTGCTGCCATGCTCAATCTTTATAAGACACAGATCAGATTAAGAATGGAGTATTGCTACCATATCTGGGTTGGTACAGCCCAATCCTCACCGTCTAGCCTCGATAGAGATCAAAAGCGCCCACGATTATATCGCTGAATACTATAAAATGGTCGGTCGTTTTTATCACTTCAAAAAATACCAAATACCCGCTGCTATGCTCTATCTTTACAAGAAAAAGATTAGACAAAGAATGGAGTATTGCTACCATATCTGAGCTGGTACAAGCAACTCCTCACTGTCTATACTTTATAGAGATCACAATTGCTCAATACTATATCGCTATATACTATAAGAATTGTCGGTACTGTTTATCATTCCAGAAAATACCAAAGTCCTGCTGCCAGAGTCAGATCATATTAAGAGTGCAGTATCGCTAACTTATCTGGGCTGGTACAGCTCTATCATTACCGTATAGATTTGATCGAGTTCTAAGCGCTCACTACTATATCGCTATTTGCTATAAAAATGATCAGTTGATTGTCTCACTCCAGAAAATACCTCTTTACAAAAGTCGGAGTAGACTAAGAATAGCATATTGCTGCCATATCTGGAATGATACTGCCTAATCCTCACCGTCTTGCCTAGATATCCTCACAAACTGCATTTATTCTCTCTTACTCTTACCGCTGATACAAACAATCTCCTTCAGAATTTGAGTGTCTTTTCGGTCTTGTATTGGGTGATGGTACGTACACAGGAATGAACCATCTTCATTTCCTTCGTATTCTATAAAAACAATGAAAGTTCACCTCGAACAAATTCTTCCCATTGAGGAACACACTCCCGACAAGATTCTTTCTCCAACACTACATCTTAACCTTTTCAAGTGTAAGGTAAACCGTTATTATACAACTGCAATTCTTACCTTTTACTCTTACAGCTCATACAATAACATCCTACAGTTAATTCTATATTAAGTGGCTCTTGTGCCATCTATAGTAAAACATAAAGCATTACGGTATGGATCCAAACATTATTCTTTACACTGCAAAGATAAATTTGTTGCATCGACGTCAATGGGCAAATGACCAAAATCTAAAAGACTGCTTCTTGTTATTTTGTTTTTCCAAAGATTTTTGGTGTTGGTGTCTAATTGGTAGTTTATATGGTTCTGGCTGGTATGTAGAAATATATAAGAAATCTCTGGCAGGCGATGCCCTAGCATTTGGACCATACGTTCATGAATTCACATCTTAAGCGAGACAACATACCTGCCTGCTCTATCACACATTGCTAGCTTGTTAGTTGGTTTATGCCTCATCATACGCATCGTTCATTCAGCAATGAATTAGAACACTCTCGGCTATTGGGCGTGTATAATAATAATATACACGCTAAAAAGTCTGCCTCCTACCGAGCGCCCGTAGCTCAGAGGAACAATTGCCGACAGACGCCAATTCAGTCGGGTTTCAATACTGGGTAAAAACAATCGGCTGTCTAACCGTATTGATGAGCTGTGATACAGCGAAACAGATCTATCTGAGGATGACTACGCTCTCACACCCGGATTGAGCACTTTGGAAGAATGGTAGGCTTTGAAAAACAGTAGCTACTTTAGCATCTACGCATCGTTCATTCAGCAATGACTTAGAACACTCTCAGCTAAAAAGTCTGCCTCTTTCTACCGAGCGCCCGTAGCTCAGAGGTAGGATCGCCGACTGACGTCAATTCAGTCGGGTTTCAATCCTGGGTAACCGTACTGATGAGCTGTGATACAGCGAAACAGATCTGTCTGCCGATGACTAGAGAAAGAGAGAGAGAGAGAGAGAAATAGAGATTTATGTACATGTATATTCCATATTTAATTAGACAAGACAATCTTGACTGTTCATTTAATTCAAATCAAAACTGCCATAGATATACTTACATAGATTACATAAAACAAAGCTTAAGTCATAAACCAGCGACAGGATAACAAGAAAACATGCAAAGCTACTTATTATATATATATATATATATATATATATGTGTGTGTGTGTGTGTGTGTGTGTGTGTTTTGTCAGATTAAATAAATTGCAAACATTGTGCCTGTTTATTTTTAATAAAATCCGTTCCTACTCACGGATAATCTTTCGCGTATTATAATTGAAAGATGTAAAAAATGAGCTGTAACTTTGACACATGATTTTATTATTCATTTCTCCATGTTCCCAAGTACTTTCAATCACCTTCCGAGATCATCTTCAGGGATGTGAGTTGTGGTAACAAAAAATAATCGCAAAACTGAGTTGCTAAAAATTACTGTAAATTTTCTTCTTGCTTCAAATATAACGGTTGACAAATTGCTTAGCGTTCATTAGAATGTGAAAGTTATCCAAAATGGAATTTTTTAATGTTTTAATGTCATGGCCATGCACGTGTTAAAGCATGAAAAAACTGTTCTTTTTTATAAACATTTTAGAACATTACTACAGTATTCATAGCTGATTCTATTAATTGATCGCTTATGTTTTTTAAATAAATATTGCCTCGAATGACACACGTTTTCGCAACAAAATTTCTCGTAAATAATCAGACCGGTAGAAATAAATATATAAGAAAAGGCATCTTTTGCAGGAAGAAATCATAAATGGCGAAGAAGAAAAACGAATAGCAATCCAAGTCGGGATGAGACAGCAAGGTGCATGGACCAAATGGCTCTTTGAGTCGCCAGATCAAATGGTCCTAAATATGGCACGGGGACTAAAATTAAAATTTCTGATTTGGGCGGTATACGACACCCTACCAAGCCCCGCAAATTTACAATTATGGTATAAAACCCAGTCGCCAAATTGTCATTTTTGTGGATGTAAAGGTACTCTAAAACATATTCTGAGCAGCTGTAAATCTGCACTGACTGATGGGCGTTACAGATGGCGCCAAGACGAAATTTTAAAAGAGATTGTGAACATAGTTAAAAATGCCATCGAAGATAATGTTTACAACCTAGACACAAGGCAAATAAAATTTATTAAAGCGGGCGCGAATACCCTACAAAATAGAAAGGCAAATCCAAACCTGTTATCTCCTGCAACAGACTGGGAATTAAGGGTCGATATAGGCTCGAGATTGAAATTCCCAGAGCAAATTACCACTACAAAACTTCGTCCAGATATAGTTTACTGCTCACATAATTTAAAGAGGATAGTTTTGTGGGAACTGACAGTCCCCTGGGAAGAAAACGCCGAAGAAGCCCATGAAAGGAAAACGTGGAAATACGATGAACTGCTGGAGAGTTGCAGGGATAAAGGCTGGAAGGCTAGCTGCACTCTGATAGGAGTAGGGACTAGAGGATTTGCAGCAAGATCCTAAAGGAAAGCACTCAAGTCCGTAACCGAAACAGCGGAAAGGACAGCTAATTGGTTATGGATTAAAAGGGCGAGTACCAGGATTTCGCAAAAATAAATGAGTAGCTAAAATTCCTCGAAATTCTGCATTTCTGATTTCTCATTTTTCGATAGTACTTGTAAACATGATAAAACGTACAGATAGGTTTTAAATCAGTGTATATAACTATAATTGGTATTTATTTATTTTTTATGCTATTTGGTTAACCTTTCCTCTTTTAATTGTACATAACTTATTATATATTTAAAACGTTTTTAAATTACCTTTATATATAGATATTTATATTTTCATAATCATTTTGGAAACAATTTTTAAATTATACATATTTGTAGATATTTGCATTCCTTTTAAACGAATTTAGATAAATTCTTAGACGGATTATTTTTTATAAACGACAAATTATATACAATTGTAGATTTGTATTTATTTTAAACGAACCGTGATTAATTCTTAATCGAGTTTTTTTTTTTCACAAGTAAATAGCTTCATACTTTTATTTTGTTTATTTTTTTATTTATTTTTTTAAATTTAGGACGAGTTCATGTACGGTTCGCCTCTTTATGCAAACTGGTTTTGACTGTCGCCAATCGGAAGCGTGTGCAAGACTTTCTATGGGGCCTAATCTTTATAAATTTTGTTTCTAATGTCTGAAAGCGCTCATTGAGGGTGGACCAGAGACTGATCATTTCTGGTCGGATCGGCGTGGTGAGGGGGGTATGATGTTGAGAGACCCGAAACCCCCTAGAGATCCACGTAAAGACATCACTGACGACACCCTCTAGCGCCCCCATTACGGTGCGTATGTTTGGAAAGTATACTGTTTGATTAAAAACATAATATTTACTCAGATACGAGTATCGATTAAAAAATAATGTTGAAACAAATAAACTAAATATGTCGGTTGTTAAAACGAATTCGGTAATCTTCGGAACTTTCCGTAACTTATTAATATATATATATATATATATATATATATATATATATATATATATATATACACAGCACTGCACTAAACTACGCACTAACTTTAGCAAAACAATATATAAATATCACCAACGAATATAATTAAACACTGTCAAAAATCATTATTATACCACACAAAAAAATATAGACAAATAATAATAACAATAATAATAATAATAATAATAATAATGGTTACAATGATGATGTAAAAAATGGGCAAATATGATGGCACAAAGCATGCGAATTTATAGGCATATGCATTATCAATAAATTAACAAATATTATTAAGAATATATAAATAGGCCTATATAATTAATTCTAAGAAACTGTAACGGGAGAACTGCAGGAAAAATAAGAAAACAACTAATAAAAACCTTTAAGCCTTAGGGTTTTCAATAGATAGCCAAATTAGGTTAGCCAAATGCAGACGACAATTCTACTCATGCAGCTTCTTCTCTCGCACTTCCCGCCTGTGGAACTCGCTCTCATATTCTTGCTTTCCTGACGGCTACAACCTCCAGGAATTTAAATGCAATGTCTCTAATCATCTATTAACCACTTGACTCTAGCTCTCTCCCCACCCCGTATATCCTTTCCTTTCTCTATACCTTTGAAACTGTCATCATACCTGCATTCTCATCTTTCTATTGCTCCTTTCTAACTGGTTCGTATTCATCGTCACTCTCTTCTAATTAATCGTTTTACACTTATGTACCCCCCCCCCTCCGCACATCAGTGGCATTTCTGTCTTGCTCGGGGTGAAATGATTAAAATTTTTTTTTAAAAAATGCAAAATCTAAAGAAAAATAAATATTTCCAAGATTCATCTTAAACAACGGAACCTATAAACCATACAACAACAATCTAGTATAAATTTATAGAAACTTCAGCCACACCCTAATGTATTCAAGCAAACATCCGTATCTATAAATAAAGAATTCCAACAAATTCTAAACAAAAATAAACATATAAATCAGCACTAAAAACAGCGGATTTTTAAACAAACTAGAATACAAAAGCTAAAACAATTAAAAACAAAAAAAGAACAGAAAATGAAAAACAATTTGACTCATCCCCACCCCACAGCAACACAATAAGAACAAGAATAGGAAAACTATTTTTCAAAGTAATTGATATCGCCCGGATCGCACTCCACCCACGCCTGCTGTACAGGTGTAGAGGCACATCCCTTGTTCCCTGTTCGGGATGTGGTTTCCGGCTTTCTCTTTTCCAATCTTTTCACTTTTCTTTTTTTTTTCTGTTTCCTTTTTTTTTTCTCAATTGAAGTAGATAGACTAAACTATCGCCCGGTTCACACTCCACCCACGTCTATTGTACAGGTGTAGATGCTCATCCCTTGTTCCCTGTTCGGGATATGGTTTGCGACTTTCTCTTTTCTAATCTTTGCACTTTTCTTTTTCATTTTTTTTTCCTCAATTGGAGTAGATAGACTAAACTATCGCTAGGTTCACACTCCACCCACGTCTATTGTACAGGTGTAGAGGCTCATCCCCTTTTCCCTGTTCAGGATGTGGTTTTCGGCTTTCTATTTTCCAATCTATTCACTCTTACGTATCCCCCTGCACATCAGTGGCCTTACCGCCTTGCTCGGGGTGATATGATTAAAAAAAATGGTCTTAAAATAATAAGCATCATCATTATTATTACTATGATGCTTCGTATCTGTAATATACGCCTTATTTATATATATATATCATACAGTGTGCATCGCGTATATCGGCCTTCGAATTCGAGAAATCTTGTTAGTGAAAAATATACGTATATATAATGATAGGAGAGCTTGATTTTACGTCCGCTCGTGGAACGTGCCTTTCAACGAATGGTCATCTTTCTCTGCTCCGGCTGTCATTAATTTTAGTGAGTGTGTGTGAGTATGTGAGCCTGTAAGAGTGCTTGTGCATGTATGTGTGTGTGTTTATGGTTTATATATGTGTGCGTTGACCGGTGTTTAAGATGCGAAAACACCTAATCCTACTACTATTGCAGTGAACA
>JBBBDQ010001918.1:572500-592500 GCA_037127315.1 Ascarosepion bandense | reverse complement strand
CGACCAAGGCTATAGAATCCAATCTGTCCTGTTATTTAACCCATAACTGGAAGGAAGAGTCGGATAAATACTTTTCCCAAGGGTATTTGCGCGTAAGTCAATACAATGGATTCAACTGGAATTCGAACTCGGCTCTCCAGTTTCTCGTTCCGAGCCGATATCCACCGTACCTCAACGCACATCCAAAATACATATGGAGCCAAAAAGATAATAATATCCTTGTCAAAATCAAATGGGAAATCATAAAAAGATCAGTCTCCCACAATATTAATAGTACAAATTGTAAATTATGCTTAGAGGAAAAACTAGTAATTGTTAGTTGTAAACAATAAAAACGAAAATGGGTAAATATAGGAACATGAGCACTTACTTTGCTACTTTAGCACTAATTAAAATAAAACATTAAAATAAAATAAATATAACATAAACTTCAAATAAATAAACAAACAAATAAATGTAATATAAAGTAGAAACATACACACATATACCAAAACAACAAATAATAAATAAAAATTTAAATATAAATCCAACTTTCTACAATTAACACTTATTATTTTTCTAATTGCAACATCACAAAGCCAGATAAGATAAACAAAAATCTACAAAAACATGTATATGTGTGTGTATGCGCGTATATGTACATATGCGTGCGTGCGTACATGCAGCTATGTGTATAGGCATGTATATATGTGCATGTACATATACATGTATTATGTCGTTGAAGATAAGAAAATATTTTTAATGCTATAATACGATTTTGTACCGTCAAAAAATTATATATATATATATAGAAGCATTCAGCATTCAAACATTGGAAAACAATGACACATCTACGAACAATAACTCAACACATGACAAATTCCAAAAGAAAAGAGGTAAAAAAGTGGGAAAAAGAGAAAAAAACTAAAAAGTGAGGACAAATGACTATGCAAAACTAGGAAATACGCACGTACATAAACAACTTGGAAAATTGGGAGATATTAGCAGTAAACTTTGAAATAACTCTGTAAATTAGACAGTTAAAATCTGCCTATGAAACTCTGGAGTTGGGATGTTGAAGGAAATATTAATCTGCTAATAGACAACCTTTTACTTAAATCGGAAGTATAGGGCCTATTTCAGGTGAACCATCATCAGTTTCCGTCTGTATAGTACAAAGGATTTTATATATATATGTGTGTGTGTGTGTGTGTGTGTGTGTGTGTGTGTGTGTGTGTGTGTGTGTGTACACAGAAATGGCAGTTTGTTTCATGCCAACTGCAATCGTCAGGCTGTGACGATATTGTTTAGCATGAAATTTGAATTCCTGCTACGCTCAACATGGCTCGGAATAAACGCACCTATTCAAAACAACGCAAAAATAAAATATAACTCAAAGAGTCAAAACATAAGGAAAAGCTGACAACATCAAAAACAAAAACCGCCTTGATAATGGCTAAAGAATTCACCGAAAACGCTTGTGACAATGGAAGTGGCCACTGGAAAAAAAAACTAAATAAAAATAAATTAAACCTTCCTTGTCTGCCATATTTAATGAAAGGTGTTTACAAGAAAGGTTGCTGCTCAAATATACATTAATATGTGTGTGTGTGTGTGTGTGTGTTCTTTGTCTTCTTTATATATATATATATATATATATATATATATATATATATATATATTGTAAGGCTAAATTTATTCAGACATCACTAGATTAATAAAAGTTACCGAAGGTCTCTGCAGCTACGAAAGATACTTAAAATGGTGGCCTTTTGCTTCCAGACATTTAATAATACGGCAAACTACTTCTTCGGCAACGTTCACCAAAGTGTTATCTGTGGTGGTTGCACATGCATTTTCAATTTCTTCTCTCAGAAAATATCGCGCTACAGTAATATATATATATATATATATATATTGTTTTTATTGTCATCTGCACACAGATCTGTTTCGCCGTATCACAGCTCATCAGAACGTTTAGACTCCGATTGCTTTCTTACCCGAGATTGAAACCCGACCGAAATGGTGTCAGTCGGCGAATATATATATATATTACTGTTATCACGTTGAATACACCGGTTCCCGCTCCATTAGAGAAATTAAGCAACGTTGAGCTCGGTCAGTACTTAGATGGGTGACCGTATGGGAATATCAGGTGCTGTAAGCGTTTATTGGCGGATGTGCATGGTGGTGCGGTGGATGGCAGCTTGGAAGGGGAAATCGGTGAGCCGAGTTCCAATTCCAATTATGGATTAAATAACTGAGGTCTTCTGCACCGATTGTTTGTTATTAGCAGTTACAAAAAGTGTGGATGGTGCTTCACAAGCCTTCATCACTCTAAACAATTCTTTGTGTGGCAGTCTGAGTTAGACACTCATACGTCGAAATCGACGGGAGGGAGAGTCCATTATATATATATATATATATATATATATATATATATATATATATATATATATATACGCGATCCGATGATAGACTACCCACTTCACAGTGTTCGTTCACTTGAAGCCATTTTAAACAGTGATCTCAGTAAACGATAGTATCTTCAAGAGATGTGCTTTTTGTTGTTGCTCGAAGTTCTTTTATTGTGATTATGTAGGAGCATCCATTGAGATCTGATGAGGCATAGACTGCTCTAAATCATTCGCTTGAAATTCTTTTTAATTACTGATCGCACAAAGACAGTTATATGTAACTAATAGTTTACAGCTCCAGCTCTTGCCAAACACGCAAATGTCTTGGGTAACATTCTCCAACGCCTCAGTGCGCACTTATCTATCGGGAAGATGGATCAGACGTACCAGTGATAATGACAATGTACTGTTGAAATGGCCACCATGTTCACCTGACTTGACCTCTTGTGTTTCTTTTTTGTTTGTTTTTCTACAGGCTTTTTCTGAAAGGCTAGAGAATCTTAAGCAAAGAACACCTGAAGCACTGGAGAATGTTACGCATTACATGCTACAGCGTGTTTGGCAGAAGTTGGACGACCCACTTAGAGTGTGTCATGCCACAGGTGGTACGTATATTGAACATCTGTGAAGCATTGGGAAATCGGTTATAAAATCTACATCTCTTTACATATCTTTTATCATATATTCAAATTTTGATGAATAAATCTGTTATTGTTCAATATGAAGACTATTCAATTTTGTTTGTCTGTGATATGTAAGTACTAACATATTCTGATTTTTAATTATGTCCATTTTGGGGAACATCCTGTATTTATAATTAAGACATTGATTTTGGTAAAAATGCTCGTATATAATTTTGTTTGTATCAGTAAAATATCATCTGACTTACAACTATTATATCTATCAATATTTTTAAAAAATATTCATAAATATATAAGAAAGGTAAGTGTTTATTCTACAAATAAATTAAATATAATATAAATACTTACAAATACATCTGAATCGATTGATTTTTTACGACTTATCAACCTTTTACGGGTTATTTAAAGGCAGGAAATATTTTTAGAGTGTAAGAATTCTTTATGAAAAAATTATGATTTACATGTCTTACTTGGAGATTTTTTGCCGATAATGATGATTTAACTGTCTTATAAATTAACCTAGAGTTTTGTGGGGAAGAAGTGGATTCATACCTTTCTTTAAGGGTATTTGCGACTAAGTGAATATAAAGAACTCCACTGGAACTGAGACCCTGCTCTGCGATTTCCAATTCCGATGAATTATCCACTAAACCACCCGCACATCCACACTTACAGCATCTGACATTCCCTAGTGGTCACCCATTAAGATTCTAATCAAGATTGACCTTGCTTAACTTTGCTGATCGTAAGAGAAAATAACTTTAAAAGATAAAAGAAGGAGAGACATTTAATTAAAAATAATATCCTATTATAGGATAGTTAGAAGTACATCAGATAAATGTTGAGAATATTTTTTCATTTCATCTCCTAAGTGGCTCAGATTTATTACAGTGATTTATGTGCCATGAGCCTTAGCAAAGTATAAGAATCAGTTGTGTTGATTCACAATGATATACATCTAGCTTCTGAATCGCTAAAACATCCTCTATATTACACTGTCTAAATCTAAACCTATTTATAAATGGAACTGTGTGTGTGTGTGTGTGTGTGTGTGTGTGTGTGTGTGTGTGTGCGTGTGTGTGTCCGTTACCTATAGACCCCGAAACTATTGAACTGATTTTCTTAAAAATTTACACAGTTGTACTATAAGCGTCTACGAGTGTTCTTAGCTAGGTTTTGTGTCGAGGTACCCCTGATAAATATCGAAAATCGATAATCGAAAAAATGGGGTTATAGAAGGAGTGGTCCGATTTTAATCCAGTTTGATACACTCATAGACAAAGACATAAGAAACGATATTCAGAAGTTTCAAGGTTGCAGTTCTTACAATAGTGCAGAAAATCGATAATATATATATATATATATATATATATATATATATATATATATATATAAGGCAAGATGTTTGTGTGCGTGTGTCTGTTTATCTGCCTGTATTTCTGTATTTTTTTCAGCCGTTTTATTTTAGTTTTTGCTTCGGGTTTGGGTCAAAGTAGGTATAATTGTAGTTCTTAGTCTCGGCCATGGTACCATTTACTCAGAGGACTTATTTAGCTTTCAAAATTCAGTTTACGACGAAAAAAACTTATTTGATATCGATACCAGGAAATCAAAATTTGACTTACATCCATTCATTTTTCTTTCAGTTTACGGTTTCGCTTTAACTGGAAACAACTATTGCTTTTTTATCTTTCGTGCCAACGTCCAGGACCATGGATTAGTTTTAAAGCTTTCATTACATCCGAGCAACGCCGGTCTATACTGCTAGTATAATACTAGCAGTATAATAACACTAATCTTGCATCTATGTGTGTGTGCTATCGTGTTACAAATTAAACGATACAGAATACACCAACTAATTCAATGGTATAGTCTACCTTTAAACCCTGCCGATTGCAGTGCCTAAATTCATTAAATTTAGAAAAAGGGGTTATTGAACAAGGGTCGTCTTCCTGGGCGGGGGTGTTATTATTAATAGGAAACTCGGATTTTTTTTCGATATACGTTCTTATATCAATCCTCGTATATAAATAAACCCGTGCATGTTATATTCCAACTATTAAATACAACTAGGTTTCATCCTTTTATTATTGAAATAGCTAGATAAAACCAGAAGTTCTATTCTAATAGTTTTTTTTCGTGCACTTCTCACCTGTCGAACTCCCTTCCTATTTCTTGCTTCGCTGTCACCTGCAATATTCAAAACTTAAATGCAACGTCAATCGCTATCTTCTGCCTTCCTGAATTCTGTTTTATTCTCCTTTCTACTCACTGAAGTTTTCTCGTTCTTTTTCACACGTAGAACCCTCATTGAGTCTTAGTGGCATTTTCGCCTTGCTTGGGGGGGGGGGGGGTGAATTTTTTTTTTTTAAGTCGATATTCCAAATTTGTTCAAAGGAGTTCACGATACATTTGAACGTATTTTTTAATAATATTTTTTTATGTTTGTTGAACCGTATTTTGACAGTTATTATTTTACCTCCAATCGAGACCAAAAGTCATGAGAGGGAAGGCTGGAGTTGCATCAGGTCATTATTATTATTATTATTATTATTATTATTATACTAATCACATCAACATAAATGTAGTTGTTCTGTATGTTCTGACACTGTGAAAAATTTGATAAAATTTGAGAAAACCATTAGGCGTAACATATATAGATTTGCTAGGTTAAAAATTCAAACCTATTATTAACTGAACAGGAACACTGAGTTCTCTTACTAATTAGGAATATCTTAAATATCTTAAAAATAACATAAAAGTTCAGTCTGGCACAAGGACACGATTGTCGGGTGCCGAGTAAGGATCGAAGGCACAAAACTTTCGAATTCATCTGAAAACCAAGTTTGTGATTATGTAGGCGATTGCCTTTGGGATTTTTTCTGTTCAAGCTGCCCTTTCTTTCTTTCTTTCTTTCTTTCTTTCTTTCTTTCTCGAAATTTTAGGATCAAAACGTTTCTTTCTCTTAAAATATTTCTCTTTTCTTTCTAAATATTTTTCTATGTAAATCCTCCTTTTTTTCAAGATTACATCCTTTTTTTTTTGTTTCTAATCATTTCTTTTCCCTTCTTTATTTCATTTTATTTCTATCTTACCTCTGTAAATATTTTTACGTTTCTCTTTCTTTTTTTCTCAACATTTCTTTCTCAAAATTTATATCTAAATAGCTTTCTTTCTTTCTTTCTTTCTTTCTTTCTTGTTCGTTTGTTTGTCCATTTATCTTTTAGAATATATTTTTTTTCTAAATATTTAATTTCTTTCTTATTAAAAATTGTCTTTTTCTTTCTTTTTCCTTTCTTTCTTTCTTAGTATTTCCATCTAAACATTATTCCCTTCTTTCTTTCTTTCTTTCTTTCTTTTTTCTTTCTTTTAATAGCTGTGTACTTTTTATTTTCAAATTTGAATTTCTTCTTCTTCTTCTTCTTCTTCTTCTTCTTCTTCTTCTTTCTCTCGACCTTTTTCTCTTTGCATTTTTCCTTCCTTCGTCGCCATTTTATTTAATCATATCTTTCTATTTGTAAACATTTGCGTTTTTCTTTCATTCTTTCTCGAAATTTATATCTAAACATTTTTCTTTTTTTTCTTGTTTTCTAAACATTTTTCTTTTTTTCTTTCTTTTTAAGTATATATTTTTCTAATTCCTCTCTCAACATTTTCATCTAAACATTCTTTATTTCTGTCTTTATTTCTGTCTTTATTTCTGTATTTCTTTCTTTCTTTCTTTCTTTCTTTCTTTCAATCCCTATCTACTTTTTATTTTCAATTTTTTCTTTTTTTCCCATTCTTCTTTTTGTTCGCATTTTTTTCTTTCGACCTTTCTCTCTTTGCATTTTTTCCTTCCATGTTCGTCTTACTCCCAACCAATACCAATTAAAATACACACACTCACACACACGCGCACACACGCAAACACATACTTCTCCACTGTATGTTCACCTGCATCTCAAAATAAAACTAATTATAGAATAAATAAGCAAACACGTAAAAATAAAATTTATGAATTAACAACAAAAGAAAAGAAAATACAAATATATATAGTCAGTAGTTTTAGTACAAGAATTGCTATAACCGACTAAACACAAAAACTATCAAATGATTACAATCAATTCTACAAGAGTAACAAATTCTACCAAACATTTTTTTTCAGATTAACTACTACTAGTACGTACAACTACTAATACAATTACTACTACTATTTCTCCTAATAATACCACTGCTGTTGGCTGGTGCTAGTGTTCCTACTTAGCTTTTTACCTAAGGCACCTCCATCATCCCTCCAAAGAGCACACGTGGGATGCTCTACTCGCCTTGTAAGCTATGCGTTTGTTGAAGACCTTGCCGGGCTGGGCAGAGCAATATCTGGCATAGTATTTCTCGGAAAACCATATCTATCTATATGAAAGCCCCTCTCCATATATAGTCAACTGAGTGGAGCCCATCCTGTACTCAACCCATACCGTCCCGGCTACCAAGCGATTTTTGTCTGCTAAGTGGGAAAAGAAGACGATACGAGCGAGGTGTTAATCTCTTACCCCGCTCTCATTATATTTTCTATTTCTCTCTCTTTCTACTCTCTTTCGCCATTTTATAAGCTCGTCTGCCTGTTTCGTTTTTCTAAACCCCACCCGAAGCCCAAAAATCTTTACATCATGTCGTCTGCTTCTTGGTTTTTATTTTTAATATTATTTTCGCGCTACTTCTTATTCGTTTATCGCCTTTAAATAATTATAATCATTCGCTTTTTGATTGTCTCGTGTTTAATAGATATTGCCTTTCTTTTCTGTTTAATTTTGTCTGTAATTAATTCTTTTTTTCATTCATTCTTTCTTCTTTTTACTTCATTCTTTTTTCATTATTGTTTTTTTTATCCTAAAAGCCCTTTTCCTTCTTTTTTTTACTTTATTTTTTCTTTTATCTTCCTTTAGTTTAATATTTTTCTTTCTTTTATATTTCTGTATAATCAGTTATCGATACCATCCTGAGAATTTGAAAGTTTTTCTTTTTCTTTCTTTCTTATTTCTTAGATTATTTTCTTCTTTTTCTTTTTGATTCTTTTTGTTTTGTCTTTCTTTCTTTCTTTCCTTCTTTCTTTCTTTCTTTCTTTCTTTCTTTCTTTCTTTATTTATTTATTTATTTATTTCTCAGTCAGTACGTTATTTTTCTTACTCTTTTTCCTTTCTTTCTTTCTTTCTTTCTTTCTTTCTTTATTTATTTATTTATTTCTCAGTCAGTACGTTATTTTTCTTACTCTTTTTCCTTTCTTTCTTTATTTCTTTCTTTCTTTTTTTCAAATTTCCGTATATATTTATTTATTTTCCTCTTTCAATTTTTCTTACATCTATATTTTTCATTTTTCTTAGATTTTATCCCATTTTGTGAAATGGGTGGATAGGTGAGTAGGTATCATTTTCCTGGTGTCTTTTTTTCCTTTTCAATTTTGTAGCCTTTTACTAATATGTCCTCTCTCTCTCTCTCTCTCTCTCTCTCTCTCGTTGGTTTTTTTTTTCGTGTCTTTTTAGAAAATACACTTTTGTTTCGTTTTCATTCCAAAACGTTTTTCTTTAGTTCTTTCTCCCTTTTCTTCTTTTTCACCTAATTTCCTTCCTAAATATTCCTTTCATGAAAAAAAAAAAAAAAAAAACCCGTTAACTTCGAATTCAAACATACGCACCGTGATGGGGGCGCTAGAGGGTGTCGTCAGTGATGTCATCGCGAGGATCACTAGGGGGTTTCGGGTCTTTTAACATCATACCCGCCTCACCGCGCCGATCCGACCAGAGATGATCAGCCTCCGGCCCACCCTCGATAAGCGCTTTCAGACACTGGAAAATTACGTTTAGGTCCGGTACGAAACCCTGCAAATGCTTCCGATTGGCGACAGTCAGAGCCACTTTCCATTTAGAGGCGAACCGCACATGAGCTCGTCCGAAACATTAATTTAGACGCAGAATTTCGGGGAATTTTAGCTAACAATTTGGAATCCAGGCACTCTCTCTTTTGATCCATAACCAATTAGCTGTTCTTTCTGCTGTTTCGGTTATGGACTTGAGTGCTTTTCTTTTATTTACTCCCACTATCCCAATATCTGTTAAGGCTTTGCATAAGGACCTTGCTGCAAATCCTCTAGTCCTCACTTCTATAGGAGTGCAGCTAGCCCTCCAGCCTTTAACCCTGCAACTCTCCAGCAGTTCATCATATTTTAACTTCTTCCTTTCATGAGCTTCCTCTGCGTTTTCTTCCCAGGGGACCGTCAGTAAATTTACTTGTTTCTTATATTTCTTCTCTTTCTATCTCTCTTTTATGTTGAACTTTCATTCAACTTGTTTTTTATTCATTCCTTCATTTTCACCGATTTTATTCCTCACACTATAATTATTTCTTTCATTAAAAACTCTTTCACCGATTTCTTATTTTTCTTTCTTTTTCCCTTATTCCTTTTTTCGTTTTTCAAATCGCATTCTTCTTTCTTTTTTATTTATTTTTCTTTCACTTAGCATAACTATATTCATATTTTATGTCTGTGATCATGGCTCTCAACAACTTCCTTTTCCTCTTAATTCTAAGTAATGTTTAACTCTTTGCTATCCCTCTACTTCGCTTGCCATTTATTTGCATAAACCCATTAGGTAGGTTACTCACTATTTGCCACTCGCACTCCTGCCTTCAATATATCCTGTGAGTGTTAAAATTTCCAAACCAGCTTTTTCTTAATATTACCTAGAAAGTTCTACTCTTTCTTTTTGTTTTCACGTATAAGTGTCCTTCTAGTTCCCTTTTGTATTTTTTTAAAATTTCGCTGTTGCTGACATGTACTGCCCAAGGTATTCTCTTGATCGATCTGAAGTGATAATGTTCAACCAGACTAGCGTAGAGGCACCCAAAGCGTAATGGGGGTCGGTCGGAGATAGTAGAGATTGTATTTGTAGATTTAAGTGTGGCAAATAGATTAATTAGTAATCGCTAATGACACATTTCCTCTTCTTGCCTCTCAGAGTCCTGTGTATGACGATAAACTACATCCGGCAGCAAGGCCTCTAATCGGAAGATTCGAGGTTTTGAGGAGAGAGTGGAATCACATCTTAACTACTGTTGTTTTCAGGCCCACCATGACCCCGGTAGTAGCGTCTGTTAGCTATGGAAAAATAGTGAAACCTTAAACAAAACAGTATGAAAATATAAAAATACATTTGTTATAGTAAATTTACTAGCAATACATTTTTATATAAAAAATGATCAATAATACATATTTATAGCAAAATAAATAACAGTCAGGATGTGCGGTGTGGTGCAGTGGATATCGACTCGGAACAACAAATCGGGGCGCCGAGTTCGAATTCCAGTTGAATTCATTGCATTCACTTACGCACAAATACCCCGAAGAAAGTTATTAATCCATCTCTTCCCTCCAGTTATGGGTTAAATAGTAGGACAGATTGGATTCTATAGCCTTGGCTGGCAACCAGTCTACAGCAGAAAGCAATGGCAACCTACTACGGGATAATGTTCTTCCCAGTCAGTCATGTCTCTTTCGAGACATGATCGCCCAAAGTGTGTATCACTTATGGCACTTAACTGACTGAAATAATCGTACATTTTTAAAACAAAATAACCAGCTATACATTTTATCTGTGATTGAAATATACAATTAAGTTCAAAATGCATTTAGATGAAGCTATAAAGTTGTATTTAGATGTTGACATTATATGACCCACAGAGGTTGATATACTGCTAAACAAAATCAACCAATGAAACCTACCTCTCTGCTGGCACGCTTCCTCTCGGTCATATAGTTACGTGCCATACGTGATACTTGCTTGGGTGATCATATATATTTCAATCCATGACTGATTTTCCCGCAGTAGTTTGCCATTACTTCCTGCAGTAGGTTGGTCGCCAACCAAGGCTATAGAATCCAATCTGTACTATTTTTCAACCCATAGCTGGAGGGAGAAAACATGGATTCATACTTTTCTTAAGGGTATTTGAGCGTAAGTGCAATCATATATAAAGCCAGGTTTTCTTCATGGCTGTACCCGTCACCTGATCAGTCATTAAACTTTTTGTTAAGTAATTTTAATTCTACTACCACCACCAGTAGAAATATAATCCTGAAACTTTTTTCTTTCTAAACTCATGACGATACAGATAGTAAACTTAATTTATTTTGTTACAAAGCTAATGTGCGTTGTGGTGCATTGGATATCGGCTCGGAACGAGAAATCCGGGAGCCGAGTTCGAATTCCAGCCGAATTCATTGCATTCACTTACACGCAAATACCCTTGGGAAAGGTATTAATCCATCTCTTCCTGCCAGTTATGGGTTAAATAACAGGACAGATTGGGTTCTATAGCCTTGGTCGGCAACCAGTCTAGCGCAGAAAGCAACGGCAACCTACTGCGGGATAATCCTCTGCCGAGTCAGTAATGTCTCTTTCGAGACATGATCGCCCAAGCGTGTATCACGTATGGCACTTAACTGACTGACAAGGCTAATAATATTGTTCAAAACAGTGACAGCAAAGATGATTACGATAATAAGTAGCGCTAATTTAGCACGGGTTTCGAACGCTCGGTGAGGCTCAAACTCAATATATTAATCATATTTACTGAACTTAACTTACACTCAGTCAGTTAGTTAAGGGCCATACGTGATATATATATATCGCTTGGGCGATCATGTCTCTTTCGATTCATGATTGACTAGGCAGAAGATTTCTCAGAGTAGGTTATCATTTCTTTCTGCGGTAGACTGGTTGCCAACCAAGACTACAGGAACCAGTCTCTCTTGCTATTTAACCCATAGCTGGAGGGAGAAGAGATGGATTAATACTTTTCCCAGACGTATTTGTGTGTTAGTGAAAATTAAAATAAAATTAACTACTGCCGAAATCACTGCGAATATTTCACATATTCGAGAGGCAATGCATGTAATGCGGGATGCCGCATGGCTCTTTTCAAGAATCAATACTCTTTCTTATTTTTATCAACGACCTTCCCAATGTAGTCTTTCTCAACCAGGTATTTACACTGATGACATAACTATTTACTCCTGTCTTAATAGCAAATTCAATAGATCCAACAAAATAAAAGTGGCAACAGCTCTTCAAAATGGACGTAACCCTGCCAATCAGTGGTTAACTGAGGCAAGGAATGGCTTATAATTTTTTATGCCGCCAAAGCAAAACATTTTGCAGTTAATCATCTAAGAGATCCCTTTCTGTCCTCCATAAGTATGGCTGGTGCTAACCTCCACGAGAGAAACCTATTACAATAATATTTAAATTCATTGTTTACCTCATTCGCATTCTTCGGTTTCTGTCTCCACTGACGTAAAGTGGAATAATTATATTGATTTCATTTGAGTACTTGATATACCACAGCGGTCACCCATCTATGTATTAACCAGGTCTAAAATTGCTTAACATCGTCTTAACTTCGATGATTGGTGCATTAGAACTTTCTTTGTCAGAAAAGTATCAGATGCAAATTCAACAAGACACTCCCCTATCATATTGTTTCTATTCGTGTGAGGCCATTTTTGGATTAAACATTTCCAGACGATTGATCGGAACATGTGATACAGTTAAATGATGTTCTTTTCATATTTCCCATAATATCATATAAAATCGGTGTTCTACAAAAATTAGACGAAAACAATGTATGGACTCCCGGTGTGGATCGACGTCACTGCATAGCAATAAAGTTCAACTAGACTAACACGCTCAACGTTACCGTACGCCGACGCGTTTAACGCGTAATGGTAGTCGGTCAGAGATGGCTGGGATTATATTTGTCGATTGAGAATGGATTGATTAGCAAATAGCTAATTACACACTTCCTCTCGCCACCTCCTAATTATCTTCATCAACCTCTTCACATACACAGCTAAATTTCCTACACAGCCGTCCCCATCACCTCATCTTTCACAACAATTATATATTTTTTTAATAATTTTCTGATTTAATACCATAGTTAGGAGACACGGAAGAAAAATAGTTGTACGTAAGTGAATGTAACGAACCCGACTGGAATTCAAACTTGACTCTCTGATTTCTCATTCCGTGCCTTTATCCGTTGCATCACAGGCACACCCAAGCTTACAGCAGCTTGTATATCACAGCGGTAACCCATTTAGGTATTGACCAGGTTCAACGTTGCTTAACTTCAATGATTGATGCATTAGATGAACTTTTTCAGAAAGGCCTTAGAAGTACATTAAAAAAGACAGCACTTCATCATAATTTTCTATTTGCATGAGGCTATTTTTGAATGAAATATTTTAAGACGATTGATCGGAAGATGTTGTCCAGGTGAATGTGGGCCTCTTCATATTTTCCCCTGATATCATATAAAATCAATGTCATCTAAAAATCGGAAGAAAACAATTCAGGTCTAAAATATGACGATGCATGGGTTCTTGATGTCGATCGACATAGTGATAATTTCAATCAGACTAGCTTGTTCAATCAATATTATTCTCAACATCTGCCTGTAGAGCCACATTTCTATCGTTCCGTGTCTCTTCATTTGTAAGAAAATCGATAAGCAGTTACTGTCATATCGGTATGATTTAGTATCCTTTTTTTTTCTTAATGAAATTTTTTTTTCACTTATTACTTTGTCGCGTTTCTTCAACGCATTTCCACCTATTCTAATTCACTAACGGATTTCGAAGTCACATTTTCCATTATTTGTAATTACACAACATAATTTTTTTTTTAATCGTATCACCCCGAGCAAGGCGGTAACGCCACTGATGTGCAGGGGGCTACGTAATAGTGAAAAGATTGGAAAAGAGAAAGCCGGAAACCACATCCTAAACAGGGAACAACTTAACCTGTTCAATAGACTTGGGTGGAGTGTGAACCGGCCGTAGATAGATCTATTTACTCCAATTGAAAAAAACAAAAAAACAAAGTGAGAAGATTGGAGAAGAGAAAGCCGGAAATCACATCCTAAACAGGGAACAAGGGATGAGCCTCTTAACCTGTAACTTGTTGGATCTTCTTCATTTCAAGGACACACTTCAGTACACAGTTTTAATTAATTAACAAAAAATTGCATAAATTAATAAAAGTATATATCCGTTTATTTTTCCTTTAATGTTCAAAATAGCTATTATGCTTCTAAACCTTGTGCATGTAATTCCGACCCCCACATTTTAAGTTGAAAATAAGATTTTAAAATTCAGAAAATTAAATAACAGATATGCAGGTATCACTGATGTAATAAATTGTGTGTGCTTTTTTAAAAATCATTTCAACCCGAGCAAGGCGATAAAGCCGTTAATGTTATTTAGAGTGAAAGAATCTGCAAAAAGGTTATCGAAGAGAAGGAGACAATTAAAAGAACAGGAATGAATGATGATTGACAATGCATTTAAACTTTTGAAGATCACAATTGACAGGAAAGCAATAAACCAAAAGAAAGCTCCACACGCGAGAAGTGCGAGAGAAAACATAAAACTTTGGATTCTGTCATATAGGAACAGTGGTCTATAGTCGGAAAGATCATTTATTGTTGACAGCAAACAAATACAGACATTACTCGAGATAGCCAACAAAATAAAAATAAACCGATCGCCGAATATCATTTGCACCAGGTGGTTTATTTTGGCAGCTTCGCTATGTGGCTTCTGCATCAATAAAAAAAATTACGGTTAATATTTAATATGCGATTCGTTACTTAAACTTTAAAAAATTGTACTCCCTTTAAAAATACATATTATAATGGCTGATATTAACTGGATCCTGTATAACAACCTTGAGCCCAATAATTCATGTGATAACCGGAGTGAATCTCCATTAACCGTATGAAAGGCCGATATTCATCCAAAATATAATTTTATGTATCTAAACTTATTTATAAATGGAACTTTGTCTGTGTGTGTGTATGTGTGTGTGTCCGTTACCTATAGACTCCGAAACGTCTGAACCGATTTTCTTGAAAATTTACACATTTGTACTATAAGCGTCTGCGAGTGTTTTTAATTAGGTTTTGTGTCGAGGTACCCCCGATAAATATCGAAAATCGAAAAAATCAGGATATAGGAGTGGTCCGATTTTAATCAAATTTGATACACTCATAGACAAAGACATAAGAAACGATATTCAGAAGTTTCAAGGTTGCAGTTCTTACAATAGTGCAGAAAATCGATAATATATATATATATATATATATATATATATATATATATATATATATATATAAAAGGCAAGATGTTTGTGTGTGTCTGTTTATCTGCCTGTATGTCTGTATTTTTTCAGCCCTTTTATTTTAGTTTTTGCTTCGGGTTTGGCTCTAAGTAGGTATAATTGAAGTTCTTAGTCTCAGCCATGATACCATTTACTCAGAGGACTTATTTAGCCTTCCAAATTCAGTTTACGACGAAAAAAACTTATTTGATATCGATACCAGGAAATTTGACTTACATCCATTCATTTTTCTTTCAGTCTACGATTTCGCTTTAACTGGAAGCAACTATTGCTTTTTAGTCTTTCGTGCCAACGTCCAAAGAGTCTGAACTCCAGGACCATGGATTAGTTTTAAAGCTTTCATTACACCCAAGCAACGCCGGGCTATACTGCTAGTATAGTATAACTTAAGTTAATCTTCTATTATTGAGAGCCAAATGACTGATCTTAAAAAATACTGCTCTTCGTGTTTTTTTTTAATTTTTTACTTACTTAAACCGATCGAAGTTTATCGGTTACTGAATATATTCGTCAGAAGCCAGTAATGAAGTAATTCAATAACAGTGGCTTTGAGACTAGTAAACACGCCATCGCTCCGAATGATATTGAATTTTTTTGTATTTATTGATTGATTCGTTTTTCAACAGGTTATCAATCCTTTGGAGTTTATTTAAAGCCAGAAAATATTTTTAGATTGTAAGAATATTTTTAGATAATAATTGTTTAAGACACGTATTACAAAATTAACGCTTAGCTGGGGAAGTGGGAAGAGGTAGATTCATATCTTTCACGGGGGGTGGGGATTGGCGCGTAAGTGAATATAACGAACCCATCAAGGACTGGAACTAGAATCTCCGATTAACAATTCCGAGCCATTATCCATTACACCACCCGCACATCCAAACTTACATCATCAGGTATTCTCAAGCAATCACCCAATGATACATTTTAAAAGTAGAAAGTTAAATCCTTCATAGAGATTTTTATGAGTTGTGTCAGAAAAGAAACGGGACTGAAAAAAAATATCAAATCCAAACAAATTATAAGTTTTTCTCTTCGAAATTATCTCCCTTCGAAACTAATGCAATTTACCATCTTTCTCCGCCAAACTTCCATGCACTCCTGGAAGGATTCTCCCAGCATATGGGTACCCTTGATGAACATCGTCGTGCTGGAGTAACGTTTATACCCATTCGACCTGGCATCGTATGATTTTTTTCCTTTTCCTTTTCCCTTTCCCCAAGCTCAAGTGGGTAATCAAGTAGGTATGATTTTGCAGCTGTTTAAAGAGCATTATAAAAAAGGTAAGAAATTTTAGAATTGTAAACACAGTAAAAGTTTATTGCATTTTTTTTATTTGCTAACTATACGAAACAACTTGGATCTGCATTTAAACATTCGAAATTAATCTGATTTCCAGTTATTTACCAGAACGGAAGGAAACATTTTTATTACACCAAATGTCGTAAAAACTTTCAGTTGATTGTAATGCCTTCTTATTAAGGAGATGAAATATACACCATCGAACCAGACCAAGAATGTAACGTATCCTCTTCTTCTATGTGCCGTGTCCCTTCAGAAAGTAGGCGATCATGGCCTTCCAAATTTCCCTATTCCATGTAGCTCTTAACAGCCATTCTCTTATTATTACTCCCAAAACCTGGTCCGCCATCTATTTGCTCAAGCCCATCAGGTATGTCATCTGCTGCGTTTCTCTGTCTCTATTCCCCTCTATCTGTTCTGTGAGTATCAGATTCTCCAAGTCCTCCTTCCTCATTATATGTCCAAGAAATTCAGCTGTCTCTTCCTGATGTTAAATATAAGTTTCCTTTTCGTTTAGATCCTCTCCAAAACTTCGTTGTTGCTAACATGTTCGGTCCATGGTATCCTTAGCATCCTTCTGTAGAACCACATTTCGGTTGCTTCAAGTCTTTCCTTCATCTTTGATGAGATTGTCCAACATTCACTGCCATACTGAAAGACATCACATAACAATCCAGTAATCTCTTCTTTGTTTCCAATTGAAATTTTCCTGTCTCTCAATACTCTATTTAACCTTTGAAATGCAAATTTAGCCATGTCAATACGCCTTCGAATCTCAGAGTCGCATTTTCCATCCTTAAAACATCTCCTATGTATTTAATTTTCTGTACCTAGTTGATTTCAGTATTGCCGACTTGTAGTTGGCATTTTGAGCTCTTTCCTTTTTTATATACTGATGACCATGTATTCAACTTTCTTGTAGTTTATGTTTAGTCCTTTCTTTTTGCTTTCTTTAGATATCTTCTGTAGGAGGTCTTGGAGTTTCCTTTCAGTGTCTGCTACCAGCACTGTATCATCTGCGTATCTTATATTGTTCAGATTGTAATCACCAATGACAAATCGTGACAGGACTTGTAGTTCTCTCTAAATCTAGTGAAAAGGCACATTCTTGTCTTATAACTTTTTTTATTTTTGTATATTTGCTGAACTAATTTCCTGTCCGTATGCAGGCGATTTGCTAACAGTAATGGTTCTTGATTATTCTGTCTTTTCTGAATATGTCTAGGTTGCCGAGCATCTGTACCAAGTCTTTGTGGGGTACTTTGTCGAATGCCTTTGCGTAGTCTATGAAACACATGTACACGTCCTGCTGCATTTGTATTGCCCTTTTCGATACCATTCTGAGCATACATATTGCATTCCTTCTTCCATTGCCCCTGGTGAAACCGCACAGTTTTTCTCCTATCTCTGGTGTGATTCTACCGCGCGCTCTATTCATCAGAATTCGGATGAGGAGTTTTATTATGTGGCTCATTACGCTGATTGTTCGGTGGAGCTCACATTTCTTTTGCACTTGGCTTCTTAGGCAATGCTATGAAAACCTATCTGCTTAGATCTTCCTGTATATTGTCACTATTGTAGATTTCATTTATTATATTTGTATTTTTGTCTACACTGCGTGCCAGAATTCTATGAAAATCGATTTTTTTTGTTCTAACTCCGATAGTATTTAATAAAAATTAGTGAAACTTGACACGTTATATGACAACACTAACACATGCGCAGATCTAAAATTCTAAGCTAATCTGCGCAATAGTAAACAAACGGCATCATTTTGGTGACTAGTAGCCTGTTTTAGCGTGCCAACTTTATATGCAAATCATTGCTAAAGTGTCAAATATGGTGAAGTGGTGATGGAAAATTAAAACATTCATTATTTTAAGAATATGTAATTTGAGAACAACAATAATACAGAGCAAACATCTTCAATATAGTTTCATAGTACGATCAATATTGTATATAATTGCCATTTTTATTAACAAGAGAAAAAAGCCTTTGGTCCATTGAAGATGTCAAACTTTCGATTTCATCTGATGAAATTTCTTTGGCAGCAGTCAGAACGGTATTCCAGAGGTCATCCTTGGAGATGTACTGCCTTCCTCCGGAGTAAATCTTCCTTTTCAAGATGCTCCACAGATTTTCGATGGGATTTAAATCTGGAGAACAGGCAGGCCATTGCATGTCTGGGAAAAACACTCTCCAAATATTCAGTGGTTATTCTTGCAGCATGAGACGGCTCATCATCATGCATGAACACCATCTTTTTCCGGAATGAAAAATTTTTCTTCTTGTGCCAGGGTTCGAGGTGTTCCTTAATGAAATCAATGTAGAGTTTGGCGGTCATTTTCACTCCATCTGCGATTCTGAATGGTCCTACCAGCTCATTACCAATGATTGCACCCCCAAACATCATACCACCACCTCCTTGTTGACGCCTGATCCGGTGGGGATGTGGACCCTCATTACGGTACCATCCTCTCCTCCACCCATCGAGTCCATGAAAGTCGCTCGACACTCATCGTCGAACAAAACAGTTTGAAAATTTACTTTCATGTGATTTCTTGCCCACTCCGTCCTCTTTTTCTTGTGGATATCCTTTAATGGATGGCGAACATCTGTTTTTCCACATTTTGCAACCGTCCTCAGGATACGGCATCAAGTTGATTTTGGAACATCAGGAACGCCAGCGTTTTCAAAAACTTTTTTTGCTAGTTTCAAAAGGGTTACGGCGGATTTGATGCTACTTATGGCTCGATTCGACACAGGTGCTTTCTTACGATTTTTCCCTTTGTCAGAACGTCCGTTGCAAAGTTCAGGGTTAGTAACAAATTTTTTAATTGTACGATGATCACGGTTCAATTCTTTGGCTATTTCTAAGGTTGATATCTTATTACGAATCCTTTGGACAATTTTAGATTTCTCAGCTTGACTCAAAGCACCTTTACGTCCCACCTTGCATATAAAGTTGGCACGCTGAAACAGGCTGCAAGTCACCAAAATGGCTGCCGTTTGTTTACTATTCCGCAGATTAGCTTAGAATTTTAGATCTGCGCATGTGTTAGTGTTGCCATATAACGTGCCAAGTTTCACTAAATTTTATTAAAAACTATCGGAGTTAGAACAAAAAATCGATTTTCATATAATTCTGGCACGCAGTGTATGCCGAATTCGTCTAAAGTTGTCAGCATCTAAATTACAATACTATCAGGTCTTGCTCCTTTGTTTATATTAAATTTGGCGAATGCAGCTTCCACTTCGGTTTTCAATATTTCCGGTCCGTAGGTATTTCTACGTATTGTCGGTTGCTCTCTCTTGTCGTGGAAGATATCTCTGATATATCCTTACCTTCGCTTAAGTATTTTCTCTTTCTCTAATAAGAGCGTTAAATCCTTATATTTTATACATCCAGTTGATGAGTATGTCTTTTTTCCTGTTAACTCTCCTAT
>JBBBDQ010001918.1:345000-567500 GCA_037127315.1 Ascarosepion bandense | reverse complement strand
ATTGGTTTGGGAGAAAATGAGAAAATACGTGTAAAAAGTGAGTATGGCCGAGATATAAGATCATAGATAATTTTATTTGTTCCATTATAACAGATTGTTATAATATTGCCTCGAATATCAGAATTGGTTTGGGAGAAACTGAGAAAATACGTGTAAAAGTGAAAAGGCCAGCCCAGAATAAGATCACCAGATAATTTTATTTGTTCCATTGTAACAGATTGTTATAATATTGCCACGAATATCAAATTGGTTTGGGAGAAACTGAAAAATACATTAACAAAAATGAGAATGGCCCGAATATAGGTCATAGATAATTTTATTTATTACATTGCAGCTTGATTGTTATAAATATTGCCACGAATATAAATTGGTTTGGGAGAAAAATGAGAAAGTACATTGTAAAAAGTGAGAATGGCCGAGATATAAGGATATACGTCATTATTGTTCAGTAATTTTAACGATTTATTTATAATATTGCCACGAATATGAAATTGGTTTGGGAGAAAATGAGAAAATACTTGTAAAAAGTGAGAATGGCCGAGATATAAGATCATAGATAATTTTATTTGTTCCATTGTAACAGATTGTTATAATATTGCCACGAATATCAGAATTGGTTTGGGAGAAACTGAGAAAATACGTGTAAAAGTGAGAATGGCCGAGATATAAGATCATGAGCAAGTTTTATTTGTTCATTGTAACAGACTGTTATAATATTGCCACGAATATCAGAATTGGTTGGGAGAAAATGAGAAAATACGTGTAAAAAAGTGAGTATGGCAAGATATAAGATCATAGATAATTTTATTTGTTCCATTGTAACAGATTGTTATAATATTGCCACGAATATCAGAATTGGTTTGGGAGAAAATGAGAAAATACGTGTAAAAGTGAGAATGGCCGAGATATAAGATCATAGATAATTTTATTTGTTCCATTGTCAACAGATTGTTATAATATTGCCACGAATATCAGAATTGGTTTGGGAGAAACTAGAAAATACGTGTAAAAAGTGAGAATGGCCGAGATATAAGATCACTTAGATAATTTTATTTGTTCCATTGTAATAGTTGTTTATAATATTGCCACGAATATCAGAATTGGTTTGGGGAGAAACTGAGAAAATACGTGTAAAAAGTGAGAATGGCCGAGATATGAATCCATAGATAATTTATTTGTTCCATTGTAACAGATTGTTACTGTAGCCCTTACGAATATCAGAATTGGTTTGGGAGAAAATGAGAAAATACGTGTAAAAAGTGAGAATGGCCGGAATATATAAGATCATAGATAATTTTATTTGTTCCATTGTAACAGATTGTTATAATATTGCCACGAATATCAGAATTGGTTTAGGAGAAACTGAGAAAATACGTGTAAAAGTGAGAATGGCCGAGATAGATCATAGATAATTTTTATTTGTTCCATTGTAACAGATTGTGTAATATTGCCACGAATATCAGAATTGGTTTGGGAGAAAATGAGAAAATACGTGTAAAGTGAGAATGGCCGAGATATAAGATCATAGATAATTTTATTTGTTCCATTGTAACAGATTGTTATAATATTGCCACGAATATCAGAATTGGTTTTGGGAGAAACTGAGAAAATACGTGTAAAAGTGAGGGTAAGCGAGATATAAGATCATAGATAATTTTATTTGTTCCATTGTAACAGGTTGTTATAATATTGCCACGAATATCAAATTGGTTTGGGAGAAAAATGAGAAATACGTGTAAAAAGTGAGTATGGCCGAGATATAAGATCATAGATAATTTTATTTGTTCCATTATAACGGGTGTTATAATATTGCCTCGAATATCAGAATTGGTTTGGGAGAAACTGAGAAAATACGTGTAAAGTGAGAACGGCCGAGATATAAGATCATAGATAATTTTATTTGTTCCATTACTTAACCAGTTGTTATAATATTGCCACGAATATCAAATTGGTTTGGGAGAAACTGAGAAAATACGTGTAAAAAGTAGAGTAATAGAATATAAGATCATAGATAATTTTATTTGTTCCATTGTAACGAATTGTTATAATATTGCCACGAATATCAGAATTGGTTTGGGAGAAACTGAAAAATGCAGTGTAAAAAGTGAGAATGGCCGAGATATAACATCATAGATAATTTTATTTGTTCCATTGTAACGATTGTTATAATATTGCCACGAATATCAGAATTGGTTGGGAAAATGAAAATACTTGTAAAAGTAGGGAATGGCCGAGATATAAGATCATAGATAATTTTATTTGTTCCATTGTAACAGATTGTTATAATATTGCCACGAATATCAGAATTGGTTTGGGAGAAACTGAGAAAATACGTGTAAAAAGTGAGAATGGCCGAGATATAAGATCATAGATGTTTATTTGTTCCATTGTAACAGATTGTTATAATATTGCCACGAATATCAGAATTGGTTTGGAAGCGAGAAATACGTGTAAAAAGTAGTATGGCCGAGATATAAGATCATAGATAATTTTATTTGTTCCATTGTAACAGATTGTTATAATATTACCACGAATATCAAGAATTGGTTTGGGAGAAAATGAGAAAATACGTGTAAAAAGTGAGAATGGCCGAGATATGAATATAGATAATTTTATTTGTTCCATTGTAACAGATTGTTATAATATTGCCACGATATCAGAATTGGTTTGGGAGAAACTGAGAAAATACGTGTAAAAAGTGAGAATGGCCGAGATATAGGTCGATAATTTCTTGTTCCATTGTAACAGATTGTTATAATATTGCACGATATCAGAATTGGTTTTGGGGGACTTCGAAATACGTGAAAGTGAGAATGGCCGAGATATAAGATCATAGATAATTTTATTTGTTCCATTGTAACAGATTGTTATAATATTACCACGAATATCAGAATTGGTTTGGGAGAAACTGAAAATACGTGTAAAAAGTGAGAATGGCCGAGATATAAGATCATAGATAATTTTATTTGTTCCATTGTAACAGATTGTTATAATATTGCCTCGAATATCAGAATTGGTTTGGGAGAAACTGAGAAAATACGTGTAAAAAGTGAGAATGGCCGAGATATAAGATCATAGATAATTTTATTTGTTCCATTGTAACAGATTGTTATAATATTGCCACGAATATCAGAATTGGTTTGGGAGAAAATGAGAAAATGCGTGTAAAAAGTGAGAATGGCTGAGATATAACATCATAGATAATTTTATTTGTTCCATTGTAACAGATTGTTATAATATTGCCACGAATATCAGAATTGGTTTGGGAGAAACTGAGAAAATACGTGTAAAAAGTGAGAATGGCCGAGATATAAGATCATAGATAATTTTATTTGTTCCATTGTAACAGATTGTTATAATATTGCCACGAATATCAGAATTGGTTTGGGAGAAAATGAGAAAATACGTGTAAAAAGTGAGAATGGCCGAGATATAAGATCATAGATAATTTTATTTGTTCCATTGTAACAGATTGTTATAATATTGCCACGAATATCAGAATTGGTTTGGGAGAAAATGAGAAAATACGTGTAAAAAGTGAGAATGGCCGAGATATAAGATCATAGATAATTTTATTTGTTCCATTGTAACAGATTGTTATAATATTGCCACGAATATCAGAATTGGTTTGGGAGAAACTGAGAAAATACGTGTAAAAAGTGAGAATGGCCGAGATATAAGATCATAGATAATTTTATTTGTTCCATTGTAACAGATTGTTATAATATTGCCACGAATATCAGAATTGGTTTGGGAGAAAATGAGAAAATACGTGTAAAAAGTGAGAATGGCCGAGATATAAGATCATAGATAATTTTATTTATTTGGTTTGAGAGAAAATGAGAAAATGCGTGTAAAAAGTTAGAATGGCCGAGATATCATAGATAATTTTATTTATTCCATGGTTACAGATTGTTATAATATTGCCACGAATATCAGAATTAGTTTGAGAGAAAATGAGAAAATGCGTGTAAAAAGTGAGAATGGCCGAGATATAAGATCATAGATAATTTTATTTGTTCCATTGTAACAGATTGTTATAATTTTCCCACAAAGATCAGAATTGATTTGGGAGAAAATGAGAAAATACGTGTAAAAAGTGAAAATGGCCGAGATATAACATCATAGATAATTTTATTTGTTCCATTGTAACAGATTGTTATAATATTGCCACGAAGATCAGAATTGGTTTGGGAGAAAATGAGAAAATACGTGTAAAAAGTGAGAATGGCCGAGATATAAGATCATAGATAATTTTATTTGTTCCATTGTAACAGATTGTTATAATATTGCCACGAAGATCAGAATTGGTTTGGGAGAAAATGAGAAAATACGTGTAAAAAATGAGAATGGCCGAGATATAATATCATAGATAATTTTATTTATTCCATGGTTACAGATTGTTATAATATTGCCACGAAGATCAGAATTGGTTTGGGAGAAAATGAGAAAATACGTGTAAAAAGTGAGAATGGCCAAGATATGAGATCATAGATAATTTTATTTGTTCCATTGTAACAGATTGTTATAATATTGCCACGAATATCAGAATTGGTTTGGGAGAAAATGAGAAAATACGTGTAAATGTGAGAATGGTCGAGATATAACATCATAGATAATTTTATTTGTTCCATTGTAACAGATTGTTATAATATTGCCACGAATATCAGAATTGGTTTGGGAGAAACTGAGAAAATGCGTGTAAAAAGAGAGAATGGCCGAGATATAAGATCATAGATAATTTTATTTATTTGGTTTGAGAGAAAATGAGAAAATGCGTGTAAAAAGTGAGAATGGCCGAGATATCATAGATAATTTTATTTATTCCATGGTTACAGATTGTTATAATATTGCCACGAATATCAGAATTAGTTTGAGAGAAAATGCGTGTAAAAAGTGAGAATGGCCGAGATATAAGATCATAGATAATTTTATTTGTTCCATTGTAACAGATTGTTATAATATTCCCACAAAGATCAGAATTGATTTGGGAGAAAATGAGAAAATACGTGTAAAAAGTGAGAATGGCCGAGATATAAGATCATAGATAATTTTATTTGTTCCATTGTAACAGATTGTTATAATATTGCCACGAAGATCAGAATTGGTTTGGGAGAAAATGAGAAAATACGTGTAAAAAGTGAGAATGGCCGAGATATAAGATCATAGATAATTTTATTTGTTCCATTGTAACAGATTGTTATAATATTGCCACGAAGATCAGAATTGGTTTGGGAGAAAATGAGAAAATACGTGTAAAAAATGAGAATGGCCGAGATATAATATCATAGATAATTTTATTTATTCCATGGTTACAGATTGTTATAATATTGCCACGAAGATCAGAATTGGTTTGGGAGAAAATGAGAAAATACGTGTAAAAAGTGAGAATGGCCAAGATATGAGATCATAGATAATTTTATTTGTTCCATTGTAACAGATTGTTATAATATTGCCACGAATATCAGAATTGGTTTGGGAGAAAATGAGAAAATACGTGTAAATGTGAGAATGGTCGAGATATAACATCATAGATAATTTTATTTGTTCCATTGTAACAGATTGTTATAATATTGCCACGAATATCAGAATTGGTTTGGGAGAAACTGAGAAAATGCGTGTAAAAAGAGAGAATGGCCGAGATATAAGATCATAGATAATTTTATTTATTTGGTTTGAGAGAAAATGAGAAAATGCGTGTAAAAAGTGAGAATGGCCGAGATATAAGATCATCGATAATTTTAATTGTCCCATTAACTTAACTCGTTATTATAATGTCACAATGAAGATTAGAATGGATTTGAATGGAAATGAGAAGATACAGTTCAATGGTGAGGAAATGACCGATGTATTAGATCATCGATTATTTTAGTTGTTTCTTGCGCCCAGCTCATTATTATAATATTGCAAAGAAAGTTTTTAATAATAATCTTTATAAGATTATAATAGATTAGGAAGAAAATGAGGAGATACAGTTCAAGAGTGAGGAAATGATCGAAAGATGAGATTATCTATAAGTTTAATTTTTTTCATGAGCTTAGCTCCTTTTTATCATATGGCAACGAAGATTATAATCATTATAATTGGTCATGGATGAGCTGTGATCAAAAGATCGGTCTCATCCCGCTGCCCTTGGATTAGGAAGAAATTAAGAAGATACATGTAAAGTGAGTGAGTAGCGGTATGATATAACGAATTATCTTCCATTCATATAATTTCCATAGGTCTAGTGCGACATTATTATTGCCGTTTACTCATGAGATGTTCCCACCAGTATGAGCCAGTGGCTCACACAAGCCTGCCGCTCAGAAAGTTCGTTCACTGTGTCTTGCGTGACAATTTTTCTGGTAACAATCAAGCTTATATATTTATATATCTACTATTCGTTCATATTTGCTGTTGTTTCCTTTAAAGATATTACAAACAGACAAGGTGGTACTCGAGTGAAAGAACAGCAACAAGGGCATAGACGGAAAAAGAGAGGTTTATTGTAAAAATACACTACGACCAGGACAATAAATCTGTTGACAGGCTAGTAATTGCAGGCAGGCGTGACACAAGGTCGATTTACGTGGGATTCCAAGCCCGTAAGCTCAGTCAAAAATATCCCGCAAATCCAGCTGAAAGCTGAGTCGGGCACTTGTTTTATCAACCCAAGCAAGACTCTACCCTTCGGCGGAGCGCCGCTTGACTTCCTCTCTGCTTGAACGCAGAGGTGAACGAGAATGTTTGCTCAAGACTCATATTTTAGTCTCTATGCAAACCTCGTTGCTAGGGCAACGGTATTTGCTGCCTTCTCACGGAGGCAGATGTGACACAAGGACGATTTATGTGGGAACTCTGGGCTCTTAAGCTCAACCAAAAATATTACGTAGACTCAGCTTAAGACTGGGTCGGTCTCTTTTTTTTTCAACCCAAGCGAGACTAACTTTTCGGCGAAGCCTCGCTTGGGTCCCTCTCAGCTCGGACGCAGAGAGGTGAACTAGAGTGCTTGATCCGGACTGATTTCTCAGGCAAGGGTATTTGCCGCCTTTCCGCAAAGGCAGATGTGATACAAAGTTTATTTAAATCGGATTCCGATCCCTTGGGCTCTTTCAAAAATACCCTGTAGACGCAGCTTAAGACCGGGTCGGGCTTCTGTTTTATCAACCCAAGCTAGAATCTATCCTTGGACAGAGCCTCGCTCCCATAGTTGCTAGCGTCAGATGCTGCAATTATTTCTATTTTAGGGTTAAAATGCGCTAATGATAAATCTGATACCAAACAGCTTTTTATTTTCTGGAAAGCTAAGATGCCTCTTTTACACCCTTGGCCATTACTCAGTTGGTCTTTTCTGTTTACAACGGACACAGGAGCCTTTAAATTAAAATATAATTATTTTTAACATTTTTTAATCCCTTCTAATTTTTGGATTAACAACATAATTTTATCCTCCACAAACCATTGTTCACGCCTTTTAGAACAAATCGCCTCGCACCTACGAAAATAGGTAAGAAAAATTACTCCATTGTCTGGGTCATACTTAAATTCTGATAATGAATTGGATATTCCTTCCGGGTGAAAAATCTGTAGCGTGTAATTCTTTAATCAATTCAGCCAGCTGAATTTTTGGAGAGTAATTTCACTGAGTATTTTCAACATAAGTTGATCAAATCCGTAATTACTACTGTTGCATGTTTTACAAACAGTGTCTTGGGGTCTTTTTCGCTGTGAGTTGGCATCGAATCTCTCGTCGCCACTGTTGTATCATTTAATGAGTTTACAAACAAACAAGGTGGTACACGAGTGAAAGAACAGCAACGCGTGTGTAGATAAATGAAGAGAGGTTTATTGTAAAGAGAACTACGCAAAACAGGAAATCTTGTGGCAGGCTAGTAATTGCTGAAGCAAATCACAGGTATCTCCTGTGCTCACTATATATGGCTACTAACATAGTCAGTCTACATAGGTGATAGAGAATGTGAGACATTCCATTATGACACTTAGAATAGTATCACAACTGGTCTGGTGTTCCTGCTATATATTTAGATATTATTGATAAAATCCCCAAAAGAATCTGCAATGTTATTGGTCTTGACTTACCATCTCGGTTTCTGTAATTTTCTCACTGTTGCAACGTTGCTTCTCTGAGTCTTTTTCATAAATACTTTCATAATAATTGTTTTGATTAACTTACCTCAGTGGTACCTAGATATTATCAATTTAAGCGAAATTTTGCATCTCGGTCTCATCATTTTATAATTGAATAGATTTAGCGTATCCATAATGTCTATACTAACAGTTTCTTCTCCAACACTTCTTGTTACATGACACCATTAGAAAGTGTCTAAAAACTATACCATGAGTTAACCGAATCCTTGTTAGAGAAAATGTGCGCACAAAACTGTTCAGAAGCTGTCAATATATTTCTTCTACATACTTTATGAATTAGATTGACAATACTAGATTGGCAGAAAGATCACGCATCTTTACAGTTGAAATCATACATGTAACCGTAATTTCTATGTTAGTAATTTCTTCTCTTCTTCTCTCGCTTGTTAAACTCTCTTCCAGCTTCTTGCGTTCCTGCCAACTTTGATCTTCAAAAATTTAAATGCTACCATAATCTCCTGTCCCCTTGAAACCCGTACTTTTATTGTCCTCTCACCTTAATGTTTTGCCTAACATTTTTTCATTCTCAGTAACACCTTGTGTTTTAGTAACCGTGTCACCTTGTTTGGAGTTAAATGATTGTTTTAAAGAGTGTCTCCGAAAACACTCTTTTGAGTATCCTAGCTATTTGCAATAATGCTGTTATCTGGATAGCCCCAACTCTTCCCTTGGTTTTGTTTTACCATCCATTTCTTTCTTTCTTTTTTTTTTTCATAGACTCTTCAGAAACGTTTCTACTGCCCCGACAATGACTGGGGCGACTGTTATCTTCATGTTATACAAATTCCTCAGCTTCCTAGATAAGATTGAGATATATTTTCACTTTCTATTAGATTTACCCTGTGGTCGACCAGATCAGCTAAATTTCTGAACTGATATGATTTCTTCTTGTTGTTGGGCATATCACGTTAAAACATAGGTTCCCGTACGGTCATCGAAGTTAAGCAACGTTGAATCTGGTCTGTATCTAGATGGGATTGACTGCTTGGAAATACTAGGGGCTGCAAGCTTGGAGGTGCGGGTGGTGTAATGGATAACGGCACGGAATCGGAAATAGTAGAGCCGAGTTTCAATTCAAGCCGGGTTCGTTATATTTACTTACACAGAAATACCCTTAGAAAAGGTATGAATCCATCTCTTCTCCCAAACTATTGGTTAACTACTAGTGTCATTATCATTACCAACAAATTCTTATAATTTAATATATTTTCTATTTTAAAATAACCTGTAAAAAGTTGATAATCCGTAAAAAAACAAGTCAATCAACATTATGACTAACGTATCCAGTATTCTGGCATGGATTAGGTGAAAGATTAATATGTTACATTCTTTCAAACATATTCAGGATTGTATTATTATTATTATTATTATTATTATTATTGTGCAGCACGCCAATAAAGATTCATTTCCTCCTACAGTGCTGGGTTAAATAGTAGAACTTTTATCTGGAAAATTATTGTTAATCTTTTAAAAAGTCTTATTGTAAAAAATTAATTATTCTTACAACCCCAAATGTTTGTTTTAAATAACCCACAAAGGGTGTAAAAAATAATATTTTGGCTGAGACTTAAGTTAAATAGGGAATTTTCTGAAGAAATTATTGAACAAATTTAATAATGGATAGGAAGGGTTTTCTGTGCTTTTCTTTTGCTTATTTATCAGTCTTGAATTTTGGTTGATATGGGCGATCATTTCGAAGCATCCGCTGTTGATTTTTTTTCATCAGTATGATTATTAATAATCATATAATAATTCTGCTTGTTCCTTCCTTAGTTAGTTAGTTCGTTCGTCCGTTACGCCACTTACTCTCTATACGAGCTTTTCCTTCACCTATATCTTTTGAAACGCAACTCTCCTCAGCCTTTCTCTCACCTTTGCCAAACGGAAGGATAGTAAAGAGTGGGAGAGTAGGAGGATAAAGTCTATAACATTACCGTAGCAGCAGCAGCTTAAGCTGTGTGTATATGTGTGTGTACTGTAGAATATAGTAAAAATAGGTAGGTTTGTTGTCGTATCCCGCGACCTATTAACGAAATTTCTGGCCTCTTTTACACCCTTGGCTATTACTCAGTTGGTCTTTTCTGTTTACAATGGACACATGAGCCTTTAAAGTAAAATTAATTATTTTTAACATTTTTTAATCCCTTCTTTTTTTTTTTTAACCAGCGTCTTTCTCCTTGAATTCCAATCGCGTCTATGTCAGATGTTGCTTGGCAGCCCATTTAGGAGAAGGAAAACTCCGAACAACAACCCGCAACTCAAGGTATTAATCGTGCCGAGGAGTGAATGGCTACTGCGTTATGAGGTCACAAACGATCCCCTACAGGCTTCGGGACCCTGTTTGTAAAAGATCGTTACCCAACGTGCCGGGCAACTTTGGGTGGACTTTTGGACCCGTGCGTCACTCGTGGGAAAAACATGAAAAATACAAATAGAAATAAAAAGTCCAGTATGGCTCTTCCAGTGGATAAACAGGGAGCCCGTCCTTCAGGAGGGAACCTACCTGAGGTCGAAAAATCTGCCATAGGAACAAACTCCTACACAAAGAATGAATCTTCAGGTCCCCACAACCAGGATAATCCTAACGATGGTCCTGAAAATTCACCAGCTAGATCTACAACCGTATATTTAAAGAAAGAAAAAATAAAATGGTCTCGTGAGGAGTACAAAGTCGTTATGACGGCATTTCATGAAGCGTTACTCAAACCTCAAAAAAACGTGACTCGCCAAACATATGTCATTTGGCGTGAAAAAGTTGGTCAAGCAAATAGAAAGTATATTGACGAAAATAAATTAGCCAATGTACGTAGGTACATTATTCGTAATAACCGACTGACAGAGGCTGAAATCAATGAAATTAAAAGAATTGTAACAAGAAGAGACGAATCAACAAAATATGAAAAGAAACCGGAATCAGAAATAAAAAGTAATAACATCAAACAAGCCACAGGTCATAATGTAGAAACCGTGAAACACGCAAATCACTGCGAAGATAATGCTGTAAGTTTAAAAGTGCTGGAAAGGTGTGATCTGAGTCAGTTAAAAGACAAAAATAAAACGAGTTCAGAACACATCGAAGATAATTATTTGACGGAAAATAAGAACAATATACAGGAAGCCAAGATAGAAATAAAAAACCATCTAAGTCAAATACAAAATATTACAATGGAGGAACGTGAACAGCTCCCAAAATTACAACCAACAAAACATAACCTCCGTACTATTAAACTCTACAATGCAGCACTGAAATCAATACTGGATGAAGACCCTCATACAAATCTTAACGAAATAATATATGCATCAGCAACAGCAGCAACAAAAAAATTGAATATCAAAATAAAAACAAGGCAGTCTCATAGACGTGAAGATCCACCTTGGAAAAGAAAAATAGAAAAAGAAATCGAACAACTTAGAAGTGAACTGTCAGTACTGGATGAACTGAGTAGAGGAATAAATGTAAGAACTAGGAAAAGCAGAAGAGCCGAAAGAAAATATAACATCAGGAATGAAAATGACGTCTTATCAAATAAAGAAAAAATAAAGCAAAAAATCCAACTGAAGGCTCAAAGAATAAGATGCTATGAAAAAAGAGCAAGATTTTACAGAGAAAACAAGATTTTTCAGACTGATACAAAGAGATTTTACAGGGAAATAGGTAAAAAAAGAATTGAAGTGACAGTACCCCCCAGAATGGAAGAAGTCACACAGTTCTGGGAAAAGATATGGGCTTGCCCTAAAGAACTTAGCAAGGAAGTACATTGGATTACGCAAGAGATAGAACGAATGAAAAATAAACCCGAACAGACATGGTCTGGAATTACAGAAGATGATGTTAAATATGCACTAAAAAAAGCACACAATTGGAAATTCCCAGGTATAGATAAAATTCCTAACTTTTGGCTATATTATTTAAATGCAGCACATAAAAAACTAGCCAAAGAACTTCAAGAAATGGTTGACGATCCCACTAAAATTCCTGCATGGATGACCAAAGGAATTACATTTCTTCTACCCAAGAATGGTGACACAAACAACCCGAAAAACTACAGACCAATTACATGTCTTCCGACAACATATAAACTATTAACATCTATTTTAACAAAACAGACATATTTATTCTTAGAAAGAAATGACACGATACCGCTTGAACAAAAAGGGTGCAAACGTGGCTGTTATGGTTGTAAAGACCAATTGCTGATTAACAAAATGATCCTGGAAAACTGCTACAGTACAAAGAAAAATCTTAGTACAGCCTGGATAGACTATCGAAAGGCATTCGATAGTGTGCCACATGACTGGATTTTAAAGACTTTAAATATATACAAGATATCGCCCGTCATCATCAATTTCATCAAACAGTGCATGTCTATATGGAAAACAACCCTTTACCTCAATCATATAAATGGAACCTATAAGTCTGATGAAATAAACATCAAAAGAGGTATATTTCAAGGTGATTCTTTATCTCCTTTACTATTCTGCATATCATTAATAGCACTAACCAGTCAACTTAATAAGACAGAATGTGGTTATAAAATAGGACAAAAGAAAATAAGCCATCTATTTTACATGGATGACTTAAAGTTATATGCTAAGAATGATAATGAGCTGGAAGGTCTTCTGCAAACTGTAAAATGCTTCAGCGAAGACATTGGAATGAAATTTAATTTGAATAAATGTGCTAAAGCTACAGTTTTACGTGGATCAATACAACAAACATCCTCAATTAGCCTAGACCCTGCTGTAACAATAAAAGAATTGAAACCAGAAGAAGCTTATAAATACCTAGGTGTAAATGAGAGCGAAAACATTCACCATAAAAAAATGAAAGAAATAGTGCGTAAAGAGTACTATAGAAGGCTACGAATGATATTAAAAACTGAATTAAATTCACAGAACAGAGTTATGGCCATTAATAGCCTTGCAATCCCAGTTGTCCAATATAGCTTTAACATCTTAAACTGGACTCTAAACGACATCAGGCGAATGGATGCTAAAACAAGAAAGCTTCTTTCTAAGCATAAGATGCATCATCCAAAGGCTGATGTAGACCGTCTATACATACCCCGTAAAGAAGGTGGAAGAGGTGTTATTCAGCTGGAATTGTCATACAAGACAACAACTATTGGCTTACTAACATACATAGAAACAACAAAGGATTGGATGATACAATTAGTAAGGCAACATGAAGAAAGAAAGAAAAAATATTCAATAATAAAAGAAGGCAGTAAATTCAAACAAGATTTACAGTTAGTAGATTCTGTAGAAAAGCAGAACGGAAGCCAAGAGCCGGCTATTGCGGCAAAGAATATGAAAATGAAAGCCAAAGATAAAGCTCTTGAAAAGATGAAACAGCGCTGGCAAGACAAACCTCTGCATGGCCAATATCCAGTACGTGCCAATAAATCCAATGTTGACAAAGTTAATACTCATCGATGGTTACGTGCATCTGGATTAAAGTCTGAAACTGAAGGCTTTATTCTTGCAGCACAAGACCAAAGTCTTTTCACGAGAAACTTTCAGGCAAATATTATGCATAATAATATGGATCCAAAATGCAGGTTTTGTGATAAACACCAAGAAACAATAGACCACCTAATCTCAGGCTGTTCTGTGCTTGCCCCAAATGAATATAAAAATCGCCACGATAGAGTTGGGCAATATTTACATTGGGCAATATGCAAACATTATGGAAAAGCTGTAGGCAAACACTGGTATGAACATCACCCAGCACCGGTTACAGAAATAGAAGATGTAACCATTCTATGGGATTACACCATCTACACAGACAGAAAAATTGAAGCAAACAGGCCAGACATTATTGTTAAAAACCAGAAGGAGAAAACTTGTCTATTAATTGATATGGCTTGTCCAGCGGATTGTAACATAGCAATCAAGGAATTTGAAAAACTGTCAAAATATAAAGACCTGGAAATTGAAATAGAAAAAATGTGGAAATTGAAAACAAGAGTTGTGCCAGTGATAGTAGGTGCACTTGGAATGATAAAAAATGGAACAAAACAACACATTGAAAGAATCCCTGGAAACCCCAGCTTAAGAGATATACAAAAAATTGTCTTATTAAGTACAGCCCACACACTAAGGAAAACTTTATCTATGTAATGCTGGAGATGATAGGGAAGATAGAAAAACATGAAATGGAGCCATAACAACACGCCACTACCTGCCTTAGGTCTCCCCGCAGACTTGGTTGGTAGTGAGACCAAAGCAGAAATCGAAATATGATGAAAAATGACATAATAATAATAATGAAAACAATTCTTTTAAAATTTTGTTATTTTATTAATTTATTTTATTAAGACGTTACTATCATTTGTAGTATGACAAAGTAAAATTTCTCCAGGAAATCATAATTATCCTTCCGTGGAAATTTCACGGGTTCCGATAATATTATTATTATTATTATTATTATTATTATTATTATTATTATTATTATTAAGCGAGAGAGCAGCATGCCAACAAAGCGACGCTAGGGTACAAATATCTGAATCCCAATTTACCCATCGTGACAACCGATTTAATAAGGATGTATCAGGTACATTCCAATCTATTAAGAAGCTATGAGAGCCATGCCTAGTGTGGTATCAGATTATTATTATTATTGATTTCTGTTAATACTTATTTCCATCTGGGTCGCAGAGACCTAATGTCAGAAATGGCATTATGACATTTTCCACTAATTATTTTTGTAAAAAAAAAAAACATGAAGCAGCCTAAGATCACGTACATTTTACATAGATAAATCCCTTTGTAAGATGTTAATAGTACTTGTTAATTCTTTTTATATTTCTTTAAATTATGGGTTCCCAGGGTTCCCTTCAATGAATGTATTAGAACCTAGAGCCCCAATCACAATTGGAATTATTGCCTTCATGTGCCACATTTTTTAGATGAACACTTCTAGATTCTTGTATTTTTATATATTTTTGAAGATCTTCAAAAATGCATTACAGTCTGTACACACTTCCATATCAATAAGAAAGCACATTGTTTTTGTGGTGTTTGATCACGATGTCTAGCCGATTCGCTTTGTTTGCTTTGTCTGTGTATTGAATAGTTCCGTTATTACAGGTTCTATGTCTGTAACGAGTTTTGATTGGTGTTCACATCAATTTCTTGCAGTTTCCTTCCGGTAAAAGTTGCAAATTTTCTAGTGGAGATATTGGCCCACCCTGTCATGTCAAGTTCTATATGAACTGAATGTTAACACCGTCCACTCTGATACATTATCAATTGTTTTTAATATTTATTATATAGGCTGTATTTCTGGTTCGTGTGTTTGCTTGATAATTGGTTATGAAGAGGTTTATCGCACCATCGTTTCTGCATTTGGGCCATTGCATTTGCTTTTGCCCTCTCTTTTAAGCATTTTGCAGCTATAGCAGGTGTATTATAGTTTATACTGAATAAAGTTTCTTATTTCTTTCATGTTGACTCAGATCATCGTCTAGTCTTCTGTAAATTCAAGCAATCTTTGAAGACCGACTGCTGTAGTTTTGTAAGACAGTTTTAGTTGAACTAATCCTCTCTCTCCTTCGGATCTAGACGATCAGTATCATAGGCAGAGTATGAGTTTAGCTGGAACTGTCTTGCTATTATTAGTATTTGCATGAGCTTTCTATAGCCTTTTCAAGGGATTGAGTGACATAACATCTAGATTTCCAGTACTTTCCTCACTTCTCTTATTAATTCAAACAATGCTGCTAATCTTTCCCCATATCTAAAGTTCCCTTGATCTTGCTTCTCGAGTTTTTCAGGAAAATTCTCAGTGAATCAATTATTATAGATATATCGAGTCAATATATATATATATATATATATATATATATGTTTGGATTTAATATATATATATGTTTGGATTTAATACAGACTGGGCCTAAATTCAGCAGGAGATTTTAAAATCTAATTTTACTGTAAAACATCTTAATTCATATCCTTTACTTTAATTCACAATACAATGGTATTTTCTAGAGTAGATATAGGAACACTATTTACACTACTTGAGAAAGATTACATCCATTTTCAACTTCGCGGGAACATGCCCTTTCTAAGGCATTTTCTATCGCAGCATTCAGTGTTTAGGCTTTAGTGCTCTGATGTCTGTCTGAATTTTGTCTTTCTGTTGTTGGAGAGTTTGGGGCTTCTTGACATAACCTTTTCATAGGAAAAACTAAGGGCTTGTCAGATCCGGTGAATATGGTGACCAGTTTATGCTACAACCGCGAGAAATTCTTTTCCCCGAAATATGCCTGAGAAGCTAAATTGTGGCACTTGTATGAAATGAGCCCTATCTTGTAAGGAAACTATGCATTCTTTGGAATGATATTCGAGAGATCCAAACTTGTTGAGACCGCTTTCGAGTTGATGCGCTTGAATTGTCTTCGATACTCTCCCTTACTCACTCAAATCCTCTTCCGTTCTCTAATTGAATGTGCTACTTCAAGGAAAGCCACTTACTGAAACTTTAACTCACAAAACTTGGAGTATTTCTTACACAGTAATGGCGACGGTATTCTTGAATTACGAGTTTGAATTACTGATCCTTAGTTTTGTTAGAAAGATTTCACTACTTGTGTTCGTTTTTCAGTTGTATATTTTTACAGGATTAATTTCCGAAGCCTCTTTTATAAAAGAAAAACTGAAAGAAAAGTAAAAAAATTTTAATAAACAAAAAGTTATTAAATCTTTAACTACTTTGGTGAATTTTTGCTCCCTCCCTCTATATCTATTATCATTATTGAAAGAGAGAACCACATGCCAACCAAGTAATATAAACAACTACACGAAACCCAATATATCCACCACGACAATCAGTTTGATAATGACATACCAAGCACATGCATCACAGCCAAGTGTGCACAATATTTTCACAAATACTGATAAAAGAATAGACTTGTAGGTGGGGCCCAATAAGAAATAACTTCTGGTTGTGTAAACCAGTTCACTCGAATGGTTTCCTATTGAGGGTGTTCCCAAATATCTAAATGTGCCCCCCAAGTTGCCTTCTTTGACTCATCCTTCACCCCCCAAAATAAATGCACCATCTCGATAGTCAGCCATGATGCTCTCTGGCTAATTCCACTCTTGAACAGTGCATCAGCCCCTGAGGGAAATGTCCAAATGTTTAAGATCAGCGGGAGTGGACATTTCATCACCGCCGACCCAATACTATCGACTTCCCACCAGTGTTTAATTTTTTAACTTTTCAACATATCGAAAATAGAAATTCTTAGTCAAAGAGAAAAATAAAACTTTTCACACGAAGGTCATTTATTTGTATTTGATAAGATTGGCAAAAGAAACAGCAACATAGTATTTGGGCGTTGTGACCAAGGCTCTAGGTGCAATGTAAAGGAACCAGTAGTAGACCATCTCCCCTCCCCAGGAGGCACCTCGGGTGGTATAATGGTTAGCCAGCATGTCTCGCTAGAACCTATTGCAACTGATTAGTGAGTTCGATCCTCACAGGATGCCCCATACTTTCGACTTTGTGTCACATCTAAACGGCGATTAGAAAATCTCTCTCCCGGAAATGTGGAATATTTACGAGAGAACGTTGCACAAGAAATATCGGACAAATAACCACGCTGAAGGGTCAAAGAGAAGAATTCACACAGTGCTGGTAATAGAGCACCCCACAATATGAAGATTCATTACAGGGTTACCAAAAGTGCAAGGAAACAGGGGTGTATTTTTCGGGTAGTTAATTGGAGGACATCCTCTTCCCAGCTTACATTGAAGAAGTAAATGAAGGCAGATGAAAGACTTTTGAAGATTGCTTCATCTTTTTCACAACGATCTACAACTGAATATTTGAGGGGAACTGCGTACAATTTTCAGCCGATTTTTAAATTAAAAATAAAGTCATGTATTAAACATGATCCTTAATAAATTATATTTATTCGGTTTTAAAAAGTTTTTTTGTTAAATGATCCTAAATAAATTACTTTTATTTGTTTTTAAAAAGTCGACAAAAAAATTTCATAGTTGAGTCGGCGGTGTTGAGTTGGCTGTGGCGAGTCGGCCGCACTGAGTTGGTAATAATAAGTTGTCTTGCACCATAAGGTCAGGTAACTAACAAGAAAATCTATGATAGTGAAAGGTATTTTTACTGTAACACATCTTAATTCATCAAAACAAAACTCCACTCAATTAAGATCAGAAACCACAGGAGCCATGCTTGGCGTAGCGTGAGATAATTTTTATGATAGGTTGAGTATTTTTTATTCGAAATTCCAAAAACCGAACACCTCCAAAGTCGCTAGAGAATGTTTTAGTGGAGAGAGTTGAATTAAATGGAGATAATTAAACATCCGGAAGTGGCATGACTCATGGAACGGGAACAATCTATACCAGATATATAAATAAAGGGTTCAGTTCAAAATTTCAGTCACCTGATGAAGGTCGGAGCGTACAATGGTCAAAACGTAGTGAATAAGACAATAAAGACGAGGACAATGAATTTGTTATTCTTGGCACCGGTTGGTTCTAGTTATTTTAAATATCGCCCTTAATTTCCCACATCCTTACTCTTGAAACAAAGAAATAGTACTTATTTTTTTATCTTCAACTAGAGGTCCGCCGTTAATGATTTGTCTTCAATTTAAAATTCTTCTTTATCTTGCTTATAATAACCAGGCGAATACTTCCAAGTCCCAAATAAAGTTCCCCTGCAACCTCCCTAGTACCATTATACTCACCTGCCATCTGGCGGGTAGGGATCATCATCTCTCAGTCGCGTCCTCGGGCATAGTGTGGCTTTACAGTGTTTCTGTCCTGGAACATATACGGTTTTGAGAAAAATAAATACTGGAAGGTCTCGAAGAATAGATGCCCGAAACTGAACCACTCCACCATTACGGTAGATCGGCGGTCGCCACCTAGGCCAGCGCAACCGATGGTTGAGGGGGACAGGCAGTTTTTAACCCTGGCCCGAGCGCACGTGCTAGGGTTCTTCCACTCTAAACTCAACTTTGTGTCACATTGCGCCTCAGTAGAGAGATGCGGTAATATCTATACCCACCTGCAGAAAATAGGGACACAGCTTCATCAGGTGTTGCTACTGCAGTCTGTGTAGTAATTAGGTTTTTACGATGTGTAATTGCTGGCCACACGGTTTTTAAAGAATCTGGTATTTTTTATGAATGTGGTTGTATTTTTATCCTCTTATTTACAACTACCCACAAAAAGGTATATTTTCGTTGACTTACAGAATCTCCACCAGAAATTTTAAAAAATATATTATGCAATATCTAAAATGCATTCTTATTTTTTTTACCTGCACGCCAAACAGTCATATACGCACTGATAACATTGTAGACTTGTTTGTACAACATGAGGTCAAAGTCTCGCCTTTATGGCTATTCCTGCTAGTGCATTTTTTTTTCAATCATATCACCCTGAGCAAGGCGGTAACGCCACTGATGTGCAAGGGGCTACGCAAGAGTGAAAAGATTTGGAAAAGAGAAAGCCAGAAACCACATCCTAAACAGGGAACACCTGTACAATAGACGTGGGTGGAGTGTGAACCGGGCGATAGTTTAGTCTATCTACTCCAATTGAAAAAAAAAATAAAATAAAAACCTAGTAAGTAGCGTTCTACAGCGTGGCGTTGTGTAAACCCTACACCCATGTCAGACTCAGTCTGATGAAAGAGACAAATTTGTGGAGACTTACTGTCATTCGGGCTTTTCGAACAACTACCAGATATATTTTGATTCCACTATTTACATTATTCGGACTATTGTCCTCATCTTGGTTGCTATTTGTACGATGTTTCGGCCGCTGTGCCCTCCGGCCTTCTTCAGGTGCTAGGAAATTCAAACCGAACCCTTTATTACGATCACTGGGATATATCATTTCCATTTCTTTTAGTAGTCGTGAGTTATCTCCCTCTAACCAGACCTTTTAAGTTGCCTGTTTACCACTGCTGTAGAGGGAGATAACTCATGACTACCAGAAGAGGCTTCGTACAAGGAATGAGAATGATATACCTTAGTGATCGTAATAAAGGAGTCGGTTCGAAATTCTCAGGACCTGAAGAAGGCCGGTGCGTACAACAGCTGAAACGTCATACATATGGCAACCAAGATGAGGACAATAGTCCAAATGAAGTAAATAGTGTAACTACTACCTCATCTCAGTAATATCGATAATATTTTGATTAATTTTGTTAAATTGCTTTTATCGATTATATATAGATGCCAAGATTTTCTTTTCGGCTGCTCTTATTCCGCAGGCAGTAGCTATCAATATATATTTTTTATAATCACCCCCCCACGCCGCCGCCAAGCAAGGCAGTACTGCCACCGGTGTACAGGAGATTAGAGTGAGAGGAGAGCAAAAAAAAAAGGAAGAACAAGATACAGGAAACGTTAGAGAACGGATAAAAGAAAGACAAGAAGCAAGGAGATAAAAGATGGCAATTGACGTTGCACTTAAACTTTTGGAGATTGTAGGTATCTGGCAAGCAAGTATGCGGAAAGGAGTTTCACAATCGGGAATGGCAAGAAAAAAACCGATAGCGTAGAAGTGGAGGTTATATACTCCACCCACGTCTATTGAACAGGTGAAGAGGCTCATCCCTTGTTTCCTGTTTAGGATGCGGTTTCCGGTTTTTTTCTTTTCTAACCTTCTCACTTTTTTTTCTCAATTGGAGTAGATAGACTATACTATCGCCCGGTTCACACTCCACCCACGTCTATTGAACAGGTGAAGAGGCTCATCCCTTGTTTCCTGCTTAGGATGTGGTTTCCGGTTTTCTCTTTTCTAATCTTCTCACTCTTATGTAGCCCCCTGCACATCAGTGGCATTACCGCCTTGTTTGGGGTGATATGATTAAAAAAAAAAAGGGTGGGACATTGTTGCCAATCTAGTAATACGAGTAGTCAAAGCACAAGGGAGATAAACTCGTCAGAGCAGAAGCCGTGAAAATATTTACAAAAAAATAAAAAATAAACAGAGGGAAGCCACATCTCGTTGGTAAAAAAGTAACTGAAGTCGAGTTGCTAAATCGGGATCGATTACATTTGCGAGAACCTCTGGATTTTATCGACACCCGACCATATGGCAACAATATTCAATGCGCGGGGGAAAAGCAGATTTGTAAACGTGCAAGATGGATTCTGACGAGAAAAAACTTTCTGGCCCGACATAGTAACCTCCTTCCTAGCAGTAGATGTAGCTATTGCTGTTTTCTTTTATGACGAGCTGATATCAACTTGTGAACAAGGAATTTGGTTTGTGGTTAAAATTCGTGTTAAAATTTTATGTATCCGGATGCCTTCGTCTTTCACGATAAGAGACGAATATTTTGCTGAAGATACACCATATTTGCTAATTGCTTTCCTTACAAACGAAACAATAAATAAACAAAAACAAGCCGGAAATTCTCCATTATCTTTCGACATCTTTAGTTTAAGGTCGGATTTACACACACACCAGAGTAGACATGCATTAATCCACCCACACCTAAAATTAATGCTAGTGCATCGGTTAGAATGCTAAGTTCTTTAGTTAAAAATTCTTATTTTTATTTTTTTACCTTAGGTTTATTTGTTTTCGTTTAAAATATTTCAAAAGATAGTCGTTGTCAGCAAATTTATGAACGCCTCTTGGATACACTGTCTACTCGAAAAATATAAACGTCGGAATTCATCTTATCTTAATATTCTAAATGCCAACTACAGGTCGGAGAAACTAAAACAAGTAAAGAAATTGAAGTACCTGATAAGTGTTCTAAGAGAGGATGGAAAGTGCAACACCCAGATCCGAAGACGCATTGGCATGGTCAAAGACGCATTTGAAAAGATAACCAGTGTACTGAGGGACAGAAAATTCTTATTGGAAACAGCGAAAATAGTGCTGAACTTCTACGTGATATATTTCTTTCTGTGTGGCAATGAATGTTGGACAATCTTCTCAAAGATGAAGGAGAGATTTGAGGCAGCAGAAATGTGGTTCTACAGAAGAGGATACCATGGACTGAGCACATGAGCAACGATGAGGTGTTCGAAATGATGGAAACGAGGAGAAAACTCATACATAACATCAGGAAGAGACAGGTGAAGTTGCTGGGACACGTAATGAGGAAGGAGAGCCTGGATAATTTAATACTCACAGGACGGATAGAAGGAAAAAGAGACAGAGGAAAGCAGCATGAGGCATATTTGACAGGCTTGAGCAAATGGATAGATGGCGGAGCGAGGCTTGGGAGAGATACTAAGAGGAAAAATATTGAGAGCGACAAGAGGCAGCGGCAGCGCCAAGTGGAATTCTATGATCACCTACGTTCTTAAGGGACACGGTACATGAAGATTTGTTTGTTTTTGAGGCTTAACGACCTATCAATCCTTGTGGGATCATTTTAAGGTCATAACCAGTGATTTTTGGGTAAGGTTTTTTTTCTTTTCACGATTCATTGGGATTTGTTTTTAAGAGCAGGGTCCCCAAGTCCTACCCTTGTTATTTAACCCATAACTGGAGGGAAGTGACGGATTAATACCTTTCCCAAGGGTACCAGTGCTTAAGTGAATGCAGGGTATTCAACTGGAATTCGAACTCGGCTCACTGATTTCTCTTTCCGAACCGATATCCACTGCACCACAACGCACATCCATCACTATACGCTTACAGCACCTGGTATTCCCAAGCGGTCACCCATCTAAGTACTGACCAGGCTCAACGTTGCTTAACTTCGGTGATCGAGCGAGAACCGGTGTATTCAACATGATAGGCAGCGAACCACCTACCTGACGAGATTCATAGATGTGAGAACAGTGTTAGCAAAAGTATAAAAATGCTAAGGCAAGAAATAGGAAGTTGTGGCGAGCCATGATCGCCCATGTCATGAACAGAAGTAGTAAGATGGCGCAAAAATTGAAGAGTGTGTCCTCCCATTTATTGTATACTTTGAAGTTGTGGAGAGTCATGATTTGATACCATATAGCCCTCCAATCACTAGTCTTGCCCTTCATAATAGCTAAAAAAAATCTCCTTAGAAATAAAGAAAAGAGTGCTGTATTGCTATGTGAACTCCATTCGTTTATGAAGCAGTGACTGCTAGACAATTTCCCCACATATGCAGAAAAACTAGATGCAGTAGAAATGTTGTTCTGCAGATAGATGCTGAGAAATGAACGGGGCAAATAGACCAAGAGAAAATTTTAAAGAATATGGCCACAAAAATGCACACTTATGCCCAGTATCTGGAAGAAACAGCTGGAATTCCTTGGACACATTATAAGAAAGGAGGGCTTGTAAAACTTAATACTCACGGAGCATATTAAGGGCAAAACATATTGTGATACACTTACCTGACGAGATTTTTTTTCTGTGAAACTATGTAAGGTCAGAACAGCGTTAGCAAAATTAGAAAAAAACACTGGTAAGGCTCTCAAGAAACAGAAATCTTTGGAGAACCTATGTCCTGGGGTGACAGAAGAAGAAGAAAAATTAAAACAAAGAAAGCGACAAGAAGAAAAACTGTACATAGCCGAGGCGTTTCGTCCTCTGAGGGTCTTTATTAAGACAATATATATATATATATATGAAATGAATTGTTTGAACATTATTTTTTATCGATACTCGTATTTAAGTAGATATTCTGTTTTTAATGAAACAGTATTATATATTTATTTCTACCGGCCTGATTATTTACGATAAATTTTTATTACGAAAATGTGTGCCATTCGGTAGGATTCGAACCTGCGACCCCTATCTAGATAGGGGAAGCTACCATTTGATCTAGTAACGTGTTAGACCTCTCGACCACGAATAGCCTCCAGTCTAAACGAGGTTTTTATCAAGCCTATATAACACAATTTTCGATCCATCATAAACAAACATATCTGCTCTGAAATGTATCGTAATGTCAACAAATGTAAACATGTTACGGAAATCAAACAATTCATTTCAAATTGTCGGTTGCTTATAACCAAGTTTTGTTAAAATTCGTTGATTTCCGTAACATGTTTATATTTTTATATAGATTTCCGTAACATGTTTACATTTGTATATATATATATATATATATATATATATATATATATATATATAATTCCAGGTGAAGAGGACTCAAAGTTTTTTTTATTTTGAGTGCTCTGGCATTTATTGTATTATGAACAGTGCTCAATATAATGAGTATTATAGAGCTTAATATAATTATGTAGTTATGAATTAATTGTAAATTGCGACACGGAAATTTCTATGTTTCGAGATAGATTCTCATCATCAGGCAATATTGCTGTTGGTTGTGCAGATGATTTACATTTAAATTACAAAAGCATTTGGTTTGCTGTGTATGTATGTGGGAAGATATAAAAATTTACATGTGTATGTTTCTTTTGGCTAATCAGAGTGGAGATTCATTTTGGGATTTGGCCCCAAAGAATACATACTAATCAACTTTTTCTCTTTTTTCTTTTTTCCTCCCTCATCCTACCCTTTTCCCTTGTTTCTTTTCCCTCCTTGATAGTCAAGATGTTAACCTGCCTTTAACCTGATCTTATCATTTTCCCTTCTTTCCCTTTAGTTTTATTACTTTTGATGTAGTATTCTCATTCAGCACCGATTCCATATTTTTTTACTTACTTATCATTTTTAGTCTATTTATTTATTTGTTATAAAGTTTTCTTTTTACAAAGAAAAGATTTTTTTTATAAACTATAATTTTTTGGTCTATCTATTCATTTGTTGTAAAGTTTGTTTTTTTTATATAAAAGGAAAGATTTGTTTTAAAAAATAATTTTATGTTCCAATTTATTTTTATATAGTTCGTCAGTAAATATTTTCTTTAAGTATTTATTGGTCATATGCATGTTTCCATTTAGGTTTTATCCATTTTCTAATGTGAATAATTTGCAATGTTTACATATGATATTTATTTCGTTGCGTTTATTTAATAAATTTTTATTCTTAAGGGATTTAATAATAAATAGTTTTTCGTATAAACATAGTGAACATGGTTCATTTAAGAACTAACATGTTTTAGCTTCATTTAGAATTTTCCACTTTATTGTGGGTGTTTTTTTCTTTGTTTCCTTTAGGTACCAATGATATTTCGATAGGGATTTTCTATTTTTGTATTTGGTATTATTAAATGAAAAGTGTACTGGTAAATTCGCTGCTTTAGAGTGTTTTTAGTACTCCTTATATAAATTTTTATATTATTTGGATTTTCCTTTGAGAATATTTCGCATTGATATATTATTGATTCCGTTAAGTACCTATTTTCTAACGGACAGTCTATGGGGTTTTTACAATTACATTTTTTTCTTGTCTAAATTGTTATTTTCTGTTATCCGGTTGTTTTTATTGATTTTGTTGTGAAGTTTTTTAGAATATTATTATGTGTTTTTTAATAATTTTTTCTAGATTCTTCATACAGCTGTAACTTAATTTAATATTGTTTTTATTAAAGATCTTACTTAGTGGATTTTTTTCTGGAAAGTGTTTCTTAATTAAAGCGAGGAATTTTTTCCCCAATTTACTACTAGTCATCGGGTTGAAGGGGGTGTGTACCAGATGATATTCCTATTCCTATTTTTTCTTCGAGGGTTACTTTTCTCGTTTACATATTTAATATTTTGGTTTTTGTATCCACTATTTTTTAATGCAGTATTATAAAAATTGCTATGCTTATTAAATACTTCCTCATTAGCTGAATTCCTACTAATTCTGTATTCTATTGATGAGGGCATATGCTTGATGATAGATGAAGGATGGTTAGACTTTCGGAGGATGTATAAAGGATTAGTATTTGGTTTTTTGTATGGTTGGTGTATATTTTTCTCTAGATCTAAGGTTACATCGAGGAAATATACTTTTTTATATAAGTTTTAATTGCTATTTTTAAATTGAGATTTTTAAACCCTTTATGTATCATTTTTCTAATTCTATCTATTTTGAAATTTGTGGCATTTCTTATTATCATAAGTCCATCGTCTCTATATAGTCCAATGTCTTTAGTATTTACTTCTTTGTAGCCCGTGAGATTATATAATAATAATCCTACCAGATTTGGAGATTACGTAGAGTCCATAGATCCCATGGTAATATCAAAATTGTCCTCTTTTGAATTAATTTTTTTCTACTGTTCTTCTTTTATGAATGAGCACAGATGTTTTTGCATTCATTATTTTTTCCTCCTCCGTTATATCTGAGTAAAGAGTGGCGAATTCAAAGGCTGTAACAAATGTTTTTTTTTTATATCGATGGATAGTACTCCTCGATATCAAATTGAATAAAAGAGCAGTTGTTGTTTTTTCTTTTATAATATAAAAAAATTTGTTACATCTTAATTCCAAGTATTCTATGATTTGTTTGTTGATTCTTTCTAAAATGCTCTTACTAATTTTTCCGATCTCTGGTCTGGTGAGATTTATCATTCTCGTGGTGGGATTTATATTAAAGTTTTCCTTATGATCCTTTATGGTCATGTAGCACTCCATCGTGTTGAGTTTTGCTACTCTGTTGCTTATTTTTAATTTATCTTTGATTTTTTTTACTAGCTATGTTAATTTTATCAACTAAGTCCATCTTATTCCTATCAACTTTTTTATAGTTTTTTGTCAGGTTTTTCATGATTAGCGTATTATATTCTTTAGGTGTTACTTTTGAGGCGTAACAAACAATAAAACAAAGCTCATTGTAGTATAAACAGAGCTATTAATTATATTTTAATAGATATACATATTATCCTACGTCGGTGGCGCGACTCGGAGTTTCATGCATTTTGCAATCATCAGGTGCATATTTCGAACTTTATTTGAAATATGCACATGATGATTACGAAATGCATGAAACTCCGAGTCGTGCCACCGATGTAGGATAATATATATATATATATATATATATATATATATATATATATATATATATATAGTGTTGAGTTTTGATAATGTTTAGCGTCAGGGTTGTTGTTTGTTCAGTGGGGTTTTACTGATAAAATGTATTTTGGCAAGCAGGTTTTTTATTATAAAGTGCTCTATATCGGGGTAGAGATAGAGCGTTGTTAAGCACAAAGAGTTTGTCACTTTCCCTGAGCGGGTTCCTGTCGACTTCGAAGTTTCCTGAGGACATCTTTATGATGTTCCCAGACCTGTCGAGTGTCATAACGATCTCCTCACAATACTTCGAAGTATGAACCAGCTCAGTTGAAGTGACAAACTCTTTGTACTTATACATATATACACATACATATGTGTGTGTGTGTGTGTGTGTGTGTGTGTGTGTGTGTGTGTGTGTGTGTGTGGTAAGTTAGGATTAATCTAAACTTATTTATAAATGGAACTTTGTCTCTGTGTGTGTGTCTGTTTTTGTGTGTCCGTTAACTATAGACTCCGAAACGGTTGAACCGATTTTCTTGAAAATTTACACAGTTGTACTATAAGCGTCTGCGAGTGTTCTTAGCTAGGTTTTGTGTCGAGGTACCCCCGATAAATATCGAAAAAATCAGGATATAGGAGTGATCCGATTTTAATCAAATTTGATACACTCATAGACAAAAACATAAGAAACGATATTCAGAAGTTTCGAGGTTGCAGTTCTTACAATAGTGCAAAAAATTTGATATCGATACCAAGAAATCAAAATTAGACTTACATCCATTCATTTTTTTTTTCAGTTTAGGGTTTCGCTTTAACTGGGAACAACTATTGCTTTTTAGTCTTTCGTGCCAACGTCCAAAGAGTCTGAGCTCCAGGACCATGGATTAGTTTTAAAGCTTTCAATACACCCGAGCAACGCCGGGCTATACTGCTAGTATAAAATAGAATAAGAAAAATGGATTCTAGTCGGTACTGCTAGAACAAGCTTACAATGAAATTAATTCTCTCACTTTATACTTGATTTCGATCTCGTTTGAAAGTAAATCGTAAGAAATATCTTATAAACCTTAATACCAAAACTACAAATCTTTTCTTTTCTTTCACTTTTATAGGAGAAAAGATGCTGAATAGGTCTCAGTTCGACCAACTTCTTAAAATCAGTATTTCAATTACTAAACCGTTAACGCTTAACAGAACACGTAATCCAATAAATTCAGTCAGTTAAATGCCATACGTGATACACGCTTGGGCGATCAGGTCTCGAAAGAGACATGACTGACTGGGCAGAAGATTATCCCGCAGTAGGTTGCCATTGCTTTCTGCGGTAGATTGGTTGCCGACCAAGGCTATAGAACCCAATCTGTCCTGTTATTTAACCCATAACTAGAAGGAAGAGATGGATTAATACCTTTACCCAAGGGTATTTGCGCGTAAGTGAAGGCAATGAATTCAGCTGGAATTCGAACTCGGCTCCCCGATTTCTCGTCCCGAGCCGATATCCAATGCACCACAAATTTAAAGCGACTAAATGTGAGTATATTTGGGGGAAAAAATTCAAAAAATCTAAAATAAAAATAGAACGACAATAGTTAATAGATAAGTACTAATGATAATATTAGGCGTACCTTATCGGTAAATATTCGGTATTCATTTACCGAGCAGCCAGTGCTACATTCAATTGAAATTTATAAAATCTTTCTTTTAAAACAACTTTTCAGGAAAATAGTTTTTCAGTAACTGTTATCACTCTTTAACTTTCCGATATCGATGGGGGTTTCCTTCATAACCTATTATTTGAAGTAATGTGGAACGCCAACATCTCGTTAAAGAAAAGTTATAAAAACTTATCTTCCCAATTTCAAGTTGCTTACTTAATACTTGATTTCAATATCGTATGAAAGTTTATTTAAGTAAAATAGGATTTTTATGTTAGTTCACTCCGAAATATAAATTCACACCAAAATAAAAGGAATTTACACCAAATTACCCCAGAGCGAGGCCCTTCCATTGCACTCCGGTTGTGTTAACTTTTGCTGTCGCCCCAAATATGAGTGACTGGGTTGAGCTATTTCTAAGTGTGGCATCTCTGAGATACTGACCCTGATAAACAAGCCAAAAACAGATTTTGTTAAATTGTAAAAAGTTACTTGTAACGTATCACACAATAATAAAGCAACAACTTTTAGGCAAAATTCAACTTTATTCATCAACATAGTGATGATACACTGATTCCAATGCTTTTCTAACAATTCAATGCCTTTTTTGTAGAATGATTTGTCTTTGGCCTCAAAATACGTTTCAGTTTCCGATATCACTTCTTCATTGGAGCCAAATCTCCATTCTTTCGAGATTTACAAACAGCTAGTTGTCGATGTAGGTCAGATCTGGCTAATAGGGAGAAGAGGAAGCAGTTCGAAGTGCAATTCATGTAGATTTGCCATCGTTGCGATCGAATTGTGACATGGTGCATTGTCTTGGTGAAAGATCATTTTTTTCTTTTTCATTTGTGGCCGTTTTTTAGCGATTTCTTCCTTCAAGTGCAGCAATAATTCTATATAATATTCGCTATTGATGGTTCTTCCTTTCTCAAGAACAAAATACCTTGCACTTCCCAAAATACGGAGGCCAAAACATTGCCTGCTGATGTTTGCGTGTTTGGTAGCTTTGGACAGCTTTCACCTGCTGCTGTCCACTTAGCTGACAATGATTTCACTCCGGTGTAAAGTGGTGGATCTATGTTTCATCAATTGTCACATATTTACGCAAAAACTCCTTCTTGTTGCGTTGAAAGAGTTGAAACAACGCTCTGAATCGTCGATGCATTGTTGTATTTGATTGACTGTGAGCAAACACGGCATCCACTTTGAACACAGCTTTCTCATTGACAAATGTTCATGCAACATTTTTAGTATTTTATTTGATTAGTCGAATGCAAAAATAGAACACCTTAGAGACTTGTCTCACTTCAGACTTATAATGATTTTATCGAGGTTGCCAGTGTCATACATATAAGGCGGGAATAAGAAATTAATCAAACGCCAGTTACAATTTTTCATCCGAAACGCTAAAGATACAGGAACGCTCAGCTTCGTGCGATATATGTAGATATTTAACTTAACCGATTATCTTTCTATCTTTTTTGATTTTTGCTTATATTGCTATTGTTTTTAATTACCCCATATTTAATTAGTTGTAATTTCTTTATGTGGTCATTCGATTACTCACTGTCTCATGGCTTGTCAACTTCAATTCGTCTAAGACCAAGCTGCTGTCCGTCAACCATTACAGGCAACCTCTCCTGCCTCCCATAAGCATGGACCAAGCGATTCTCCATGAGAGCAATACAGTACGCCTCCTCGGCCTTAACCTCTCCTCAGACCTCAAATGGAACCACGATATTGAATCCATAGCTAAATCTACTGCTAAGAAGGTTGGGTCACTATGTCGATCCAGGATGTTTTTTCCGCCTGAATCCATCCTGCATATATACAAGTCAACCATCCGTCTGTGCATGGAGTACTGCTTCCATTTATGGTCAGGAGCCCCTGCCGTTCTCCTCAGTGTTCTTGACAGGCTCCAAAGGAGAGTCTGTAATGTGATAGGTACTGATCTGGTGGCTCGACTGCAGCCACTTCCCCACCGTCGAAATGTGGCCTCCCTTTGTCTGTTCTATAAATACTTTCATGGCTTCTGCTCGGACGAACTTAAGTCGCTGGTGCCTCCTCAACAGGTGTTTACTCGTGCAACCAGACTGGCAACTGGGTCCCACCCATTCACAGTCAGGTTAGCCAAATGCAGACGACAATTCTACTCCTGCAACTTCTTCTCTCGCATTTCTCGCCTGTGGAACTCGCTGCCATATTCTTGCTTTCCTGACGGCTACAACCTCCAGAAATTTAAATGCAATGTCAATACTCATCTATTAACCACTTGACTCTAGCTCTTTCCCCACCCCGTATATCCTTTCCTTTCTCTCTACCTTTGAAACTGTCATCATACCTGCATTCTCATCTTTCTATTGCTCCTTTCTAACTGGTTCGTATTCCTCGTCACTCTCTTCTAATTAATCGTTTTACACTTATGTAGCCCCCCCTCCGCACATCAGTGGCATTTCTGCCTTGCTCGGGGTGAAATGATTAAAAAAAATATCATAGTTTCCGTTTTCTTATTTATAAGGTTCTGGGTATGACCGTAAACTGCATCCGGCAGCAAGGCCGCTGATTAGTGGGGTTGTGAGGAGCATGGAACCACCTCTTAATTGCTGTTGTTCACAGGTCCACCCTGACCTTGATTGATTGAGTCATTCATTCATTCATGCACTGCTTTCTTATATGTTCAACTCCTCTACTGTCTCACGCAACTTCAATTTACAATTGACCAAAACGAGTTTGTGTGTGTGTGTGTGTGTGTGTGTGTGTGTGTTTTCCGGGACAACTGCCGATTTTGAGAAACCTGAATGTGAACGTTCAGTATCATTTATGTCTGTACGACCGCGTTTAAAGTCAGCATATCACCCCTTAACCGTTGTTTTCGATGGAGCAGTGTCCGAATAACACTTATTAAGTCACTGCTTTGCTTGAACAGTATTTTTCACATCAGAAAGTAATGCTTTATCAATACAGGAAATTCAAATTTTTCCCTTGTTTAGAAAATTTGCAACATTAACTTCACGTAAATAACTGTAATTTGTAAACTAATAATCCGATTGGGTCTAAATTTTAGCACGTGCCATTTGTAGGTTAGTATTTCATAAAAATCATATGGATCTTTTATTAGTGGCGCCATCTATATGTCTTGCCCGGGACTTCTTGAGTGATGTGTTAAGTATCTCATATATCATACACACACGTTGTTTCGAGGTAAGCTAAAGTAACTTTGATTCAAAGTTTATAATATCAAAAGTGTTCCAAAAAAAAAAAAAAAAAGAACTTTGATTTAAAATTTATTTCTTTGGGTGAATTAATATTTGTGATAAGTAACTTTATATTATTTGGGGGGGAATTAACAGAAAAGATTCCATATGTTTATTGAAAATAAAATTGTATCAGAAAAATGCAAATATTACTCTTTCTCTCTTCTATGAGAAAGTAGTGAAAAGCTCTCGACACGATCCGCATTTCAAAATCATTATTTCAATAAATGACTTCAGTATTTTGAGGGAAGGCGACAAGAGATTTTAGTAAGACATAATAAGTGTGTTGAACTGTGGAAAGGTAAGATTGAATGTACAGTTCATAGGTCTAGTTGTGGCCTACTCAACCTCTGTACTTTCTAAGCTCTACAACTCCTGCCTATCTGCTTCCTGCTTTCCTGCCTGTTGGAAATCTTCCTCTATTTAAAAACACTGGAGAACCCTCGGACCCCGAAAATTACCGACCTATCAGCCTTCTTCGGCAAAGTGTTCGAAGCCACTATCAACGCCGAGGTCGTTCAGCATCTCACGGCCCACGGGGTCCTCTCAGACAAACAGTATGGCTTCCGCTTCACCAGGTCTACTGCTGATATGCTAACGACCATCACCGAGTACATATATCAGGCACTCGATAGGAATGGTAAAGCCCGAACCGTTGCCTTGGATATCTCTAAAGCGTTCGACAGAGTTGGCATGCTGGCCTTCTATGCAAACTGCGGAGCTATGGTATAACTGGACAATTGTTTGAACTAATCCAGTCATTCCTATCTAACCGCACATTGAAGGGAGTATTAAACAGACATACCTCCTAGAACTACCATATGAACGCGGGTGTCCCTCAAGGCTCTATCCTAGATCCTACGCTCTTTCTGATCTACATTAATGATATCCCTGATACCATAAGCTCCCAAGTAGGTATGTACGCCGATGACACCACAGTTTATTCTCGCCTCGACCAAAAATCTGGTGCGGGCGACAAAGCTAACCTTGCAGCCGAGCTTGGAAAGGACCTCCAATCCGTCGTGGACTGGGGTAAGAAATGGCTCGTAAATTTTAATGCTTCTAAAACGAAGCTACTATCAATTAATCACCATAGACAATCGCACCTACCTCCTATTAGCATGGACCAGGCTTGCCTCCCAGAGAGTAAAACACTACGCCTCCTTGGTCTCACACTCTCAGCGGACCTCAAGTGGAATGACTATATCGAATCCATTGCTAAATCCGCTGCTATGAAAGTCGATTCTCTGTGCAGGGCTCGGAGGTTTTTTCCGTCTGAATCTATCCTGCACATTTATAAATCTACCATCCGCCCGTGCATTGAATACTGTTGCCATATCTGGTCGGGTTCCCCTGCTATTCTCCTTGGGCTTCTAGACAAGGTACAGCGGATGGTCTGTAATGTGATCGATACCGACTTAGCAGGCCGCCTGCAGTCTCTCTCTCACCGGCGCGACGTGGCTTCCCTGTGTCTCTTCTATAAATACTTTCACAGCTTCTACTCCGATGAACTTAGATCACTGGTGCCCCCTAGGTTCGAATTTGCACGAGATACTAGATTAGCAACTAGATCCCACCCTTTTACAGTGAAACTGATAAAATGCAACCGCAATTTCTACTCCAACAGTTTCTTTTCTTGCACTTCCCGCCTGTGGAATTCTCTTCCACATGATTGCTACAATCTCCAGGAGTTTAAATGTAAGGTCAATAGACACCTCCTAACAAACTAACTTCCATTCTTTCAAACACTCTTCCCACCCACCCAACTATCTATCACCCTCCTTCTGACATTTCCTATATCTAACCACTCTTCCTATTTACCTCCCCTATGTATCCCCAAGCGCAATAGTGGCAGTGGAATGCCTTGCTTGGGGTGAAATTATTAAAAAAAAAAAAAAAACTACCCAAAGTGGAAAGCGATTGATTGATTCTAATTACTAAAAAAAAAAAAAAAACTATTTGCACGCACTGCGCGTGCCACAGCTTACGGCTTATATCATGTTTAAGTTAAGCAACGTCAATCCTGGTCACTACTTCGATGTAGGAATAACATTTAAATAAAAACCAGAGTAAGAAAAATTCTCATCAATTATATAGCGATGCTATTTAATCTTCAAAACTCGGTTTTTCCATGTGTACTTATGCCATACTAATCTCAGCTTAGTAAATCCTTACATGTATAGTGATTTACTAAGTGTAGATTAGATGTGGCACAAGGCCAAAAGTATGGGGTACCCAGTGAATACTTATATATATATATATATATATATATATATATATATATATATAAACTTATTTATAAATGGAACTTTGTCTCGGTGTGTGTGTGTGTGTGTGTGTCCGTTATCTATAGACTCCGAAACGGCTGAACCGATTTTCTTGAAATTTTCTGTAAGCGTCTGCGAGTGTTCTTAGCTAGGTTTTGTGTCGAGGTATCCCCGATAAATATGGAAATCGATAATCGAAAAATCGGGTTATAGAAGGAGTGGTCCGATTTTAATCAAATTTGATACACTCATAGACAAAGACATAAGAAACGATATTCAGAAGTTTCAAGGTTGCAGTTCTTACAATAGTGCAGAAAATCGACAATATATATATATATATATATATATATATATAAGGTAAGATGTTTGTGTGTGTGTCTGTTTATCTGCCTGTATGTCTGTATTTTTTTCAGCCCTTTTATTTTAGTTTTTGCTTCGGGCTTGGCTCTAAGTAGGTATAATTGTATTTCTTAGTCTCAGCCATGATACCATTTACTCAGAGGACTTATTTAGCCTTCCAAATTCAGTTTACGACGAAAAAAACTTATTTGATATCGATACCAGGAAATCAAAATTTGACTTACATCCATTCATTTTTCTTTCAGTCTACGGTTTCGCTTTAACTGGAAACAACTATTGATTTTTAGTCTTTCGTGCCAACGTCCAAAGAGTCTGAGCTCCAGGACCATGGATTAGTTTTAAAGCTTTCATTACACCCGAGCAACGCCGGGCTACACTGCTAATATATATATAATTATTTAATTACTTAGTTTTTGGTCATAATTAAATTAGATCAGTACACAATTGTATTAAAAGTGTTCAATAGAATTATATTGTAGAAGATTTGAATATTTTTCATTTGTAAACGAGTTATTATTTTCTTTAAAAAAAACGGTAAAATCAGTTCTTGTAAATCGCCTGAAAACACCACATAGTAGAAACCTAGGTCACGTAATAACTCGTTAACAATTTAATATATATATATATATATATATATATATATATATATATATATATATATATATATATATATTCAATGTAGAAACAAAATGTACACTTGGTAATAGATGATAATTTGTACATGTTCTAAACTATATTTTATAAGAAATATTCATAGCTCTATTTTTATATTCAGCACTGTTTTAAATTAATGTTTTTAACGTTACTAATATTTTCTTCGTTCCTTATTCACTTGGCTATATATATATATATATATATATATATATATATATATATATATATATCGTATGTTACAAGTATTCCATATGCATTATAATGTATATAAATTGCAACATGGGAGTGCTTTTTCTGGAGAAGAGAAATTAGACACCCCCAGCAACAAAGTAGTAATATGTCATCCAGTGTCATTTCTTCCTTATACCAAAATAAAATCATTCAGGTACACTACGAAAACCTTTCACTGTAACCGCAGAAGACTAAAAACAGGAGACGGTCTTTTATTTTCTTTTTTCTTTACTTTTTCTCATTCCTTGTTACGATGAAGTTGATGGTGGGGATGTTGATGATATGGTTGGTATTCAGTAGTTTGTAGAATGGTCTTGGCAGAGGCAGTTGCCGGGTATCAAGACCCGAACCGGTTGAATCGGGTTGGGAACCATGTTCTGTTTTGTTTTCTTTTTTCTTTTCTATTTTTCTTTTTCTTTTTCACATTTTTGTTCTCAAAATCTGTGATCCGAAATTCTTCAAGGATTTAATTCTTTCATTTTCTTCTTCATCTTCGTTTTTCTGATTTACTCCCATTGTTCTTCTTTCTTTCTTTCTTTCTTTCTTTCTTTCGTTTTTTCTTTCCTCAAAATTCAGTATCTTTTCTTTTTTTTCGCTCCATTCATTCGTTCTTTCTTTCTTTCTTTCTTTCTTTCTTTCTTTCTTTCTTTCTTGTTTTAACTTTTCCTCGTGTTCTTTCTTCTCCTCGGATTTCTTTCTTTCTTTTTTCTTTCCCCTAGCTTCATCAGCTTCTTTCTTTCTTTCTTTCTTTCAGATTCATTGCTTTCTTTCTTTCCATCAGTTCTTTCTTTCGTTTTTACTTTCCTTAAAATTCAGTATCTTTTCTTTTCTTCATTTTTTTTATTAATTCATTCATTCATCCATTCATTCATTCTTTCTTTTTTTTTCTTTTTTTAACTATTCCTCTTATCCTTTCTTTCACTCGGATTTCTTTCTTTCTTTTTTCTTTCCCCTAGATTCATCAGCTTCTTTCTTTCTTTTTTTTTTTGTGTGTATTGCTTTATTAATTTTTCCTTTTCTCGTTATCTTTCTTCCCTATGATTTCTTTCTTTTTTCCTTTATCTTTTCTTTCGCTTATATACATTACTTTCTTTCTTTTTTCCTCTCAGTTCTTTATCTATTTATTTATCTATTTATTTTTCTTTCTCCAAGATTCATTACTTTCTTTCTCTCTGTTCTTTCTTTCTTTCTTTCTTTCTTTCTTTCTTTTATAAATAAGTTTGGTTTGGTTTGGTTTGTTTTGTTTTACGGTATATCAACCTCAATGGGTCATTTAATGCCGACGAAATTTTTACAGTAGATTTGTATGAATAGAATATACTTTTTTTTATGAAGTGTGTTTCGTTGAGAGTCAGATGCTGGTAATATTTTTTTCTTTCACGTATTTTTTTGGTAACATTTTTCCTTCAAAACGTTTTGTTGGTAATATTTTTCATTGAAAAAAGTCTTGTTGGTAAATACTTTCATAGCATTTTAACTCGGTTTGGGAGTTAACTATTTACCCATAGCAGGGACCCTAACAAGTACATTGTACGCACTATTTTGTCAGACGTTATTTTGACAAGATGCAACATAGCAATACCATAAATAAAATATGGATTTTGACTGGAAGGTTCGACCACTTCTGCCATGATACTATATTACTAGTTAAAAAAAAAAAAAATAAAGAAAGAATGAATGGATCAATAAATGAATTTATTTATTTAAGAAATGAAGAAAAGAAAAGATACTGAATTTTAAGGAAAGGATAAACGAAAGAAAGAACTGATGGAAAGAAAGAAAGCAATGAATATGAAAGAAAGAAAGAAGCTGATGAATCTAGGTGAAAGAAAAAAGAAAGAAAGAAATCAGAGGCGAAGAAAGAACACGATGAAAAGTTAAAACAAGAAAGAAAGAAAGAAAGAAAGAAAGAAAGAAAGAAAGAATGAATGAATGAATCCGATTCAGAGTGGACCTGAGAACAACAGCAATTAAGAGGTGGTTCTATGCTCCTCACAACCTCCCAATCAAAGGCCTTGCTGCCAGAACCTTATAAATAAGAAAACGGAAACCATGATATAGAAATGAGACAGTGAGTAATCGAATGACCACATAAAGAAATTACAACTAATTAAATATGGGGTAATTAAAAACAATAGCAATATAAGCAAAAATCAAAAAAGATAGAAAGATAATCGGTTAAGTTAAATATCTACATATATCGCACGAAGCTGAGCGTTCCTGTATCTTTAGCGTTTCGGATGAAAAATTGTAACTGGCGTTTGATTAATTTCTTATTCCCGCCTTATATGTATGACACTGGCAACCTCGATAAAATCATTATAAGTCTGAAGTGAAACAAGTCTCTAAGGTGTTCTATTTTTGCATTCGACTAATCAAATGAAATAATAAAAATAATGCTTTGATATATTCCATTTGATTAAAAAAAAAACTTTTGCAAAGAAATACAGCGGGGCTTCAAATATGCCAAATACATCCTCCCCCAACACAGGGATAGTATTCTTACCAACAAGAGCCACGTTTTAGCTGGATACTCTCATGCCAATGCCTACTTAGCGTAAATCGAACCTGTGACTCACTTTTCGACGCGAGTGCACACCGGACCGTGCACTACCTTTATACTAATAATGCAAGCCAGATTTGCGTCTAACTTTTTGTCTCTAGTGCAAAATCAACTTGTGTCTACTGCTTTGACTTTAGAAAAAAAATAAAAAGAATGACCTATGTCTTCTTTTTTTATTCTAGCGAAAACTGAGCTTGTGTCTATCTGTTTGATTCTATTGCATATCGGACCTTAGTCTATCTTTTTACCAATAATGCAAGCCAGACTTGTGTTTACCTTTTTGTCTCTAGTACAAAAAGATTTAGATCCTCCTTTTTATTCTACTGCAAACCGTTCACCTAGTCTCCCTTCTTGACTACTGTACAAACCGTCTACATTTGTGTCTACATATTTTGCTAATGCAAACCTATGGGAGTTTTCTAAGCATAAATGTGCATAAGGCCGAAAGTATGGGGCTGCTTAGTGAGGATTGAACTCACAACTCAATCGTAATTATTCTCGCGATATAAGCTTGCTCACCGTTACACTGCGTCGAGGGGCCATCAAACAACCTATGTTGGTCTTTTTGAAAATAGTGTAAACAATCTACTGTTTTTACTCATACTCACTATCCTGTTTCTTAATACCTTACTCAACTTCTGGAAGAAACTTTCCAGAAGTTGAGCAAGGTATTAAGAAACAGGACAATTTCGCTAAAAACTAGAAAGAGAGTACTGGATTGTTACGTGATGTCCGTCCTTCAATATGGCAGTGAATGCTGGACAATGCCATCAAAGATGAAGGAAAATCTTGAAGCAACTGAAATGTGGTTCTACAGAAGGATGCTGGGAATCTCATGGATTGAGCATGTGAGCAACGATGAGGTCTTGGAAATGATGGAAACAAAAAAGAAATTAATACTGAGCATCAGGAAGAAACAGCTGAAGTTCCTGGGACATGCAATGAGGAAGGAGGGCCTGGAGAACCTGATACTAACAGGCCAGATAGAAGGGAAAAAAAGACAGGGGAAAGCAACGGATAACATATTTAAAGGACCTAATCAGGTGGATGACGGAACGAAGATTGCACGGTGTAACAGGAGAAGGCGTGCTCAGAGCCACCAGGGATAGGGAAACGTAGAAAGCCATGATCGCCATGGCACATAGAAGAAGAAGAAGAAGAAGAAGAAGAAGAAGAAGAAGAAGAAGAAGAAGAAGAAAGCATTAAATAACCCAGCGATTATGAAAATATCGTTAAACCAAGTAACCTTAATTAACACTGCGAATGTAATACCACTGATTTTATTCTGTTAGCTCCCAACGTCAGAGACAGATATTAGTAATATGGCAAAAGAAATCGAACCTTACAATCAAATCTATATTTTATTTATGGTATTGCTAAGTTGCATCTTGTCAAAATAACGTCTGACAAAATAGTGCGTACGATGCAGAAGTGTACCAACAGAAAAAAAAATCCACTCATTGACATTTTTTAGTGACTACGAAGCGTAAACGATGAATGCTTTGGGTGACCTGGCGCAGAACATCAAGTTCATCCACGCGAATCGATGGATTACGAACAAGGCTATGTGTATGGAGCTGAATATCATCTTCAGCACGTTGAAAACGAGTATAGCAACATGTTGAGATATCGCAAATCTTGTGCCAGGTGTGGACTCCACATATATTCACACAAGAACAGAATGACGACCTGCCTTCATTTTCGGGAAAATAGCTCAACTAAACCTTATTGTTCGTTCTACTACTTGTCTGAAGTAGTGTGGAATGTCAACATCTTTGTTATGTCATTATGTCTCTTCGAGTTACATATGCTATCCATTTTAATCGTTGCTGCTGTTGAAACTCCTTAAGAGATCTATTTTTTTTTTATTTGGTACGGTTCTTTATTTGTGATTATAGCGCCATTCCACGTGATTGTGTGGTCTTCGTTTAGACCTTTAGGCTTCTATCGAAACTATTTTTTATAACACTGGTCAACAGGCTATTTTTATCATGAAAGTTATGTGCTATATTATACGTATTTTCATCTGCTGACTTAAAAAATATTCTCATGGGTATGACGATAAACTACATCCGGTAGCAAGGCCTCTGATCAGGAGATTAGAAGTTTTTAGCAGTATGGAACCACCTCTTAACTGTAGTTATTCTCAGATCCTCACTGACTGAACAAATAATGAACGCCCAAACAAAAATCAACGGTACATTGTTTTATAATAAAATGAGCAACAATACATTTTTGTCACAAAATGACAATCAAATCATCACTAGAAAAATATAAAAATAGATTTGTATAATAAAATTGACAATACATTTTTTCTGTAGTTGAAAACATACATTTGTGTTAAGGATATATTTAGTTAAAGCTATAAAATTGTGTTCAAATTAGTAGATTTCGACATTAAAAAACCCAAAGAGGTTACTATACCGCTAAACAAAATCAACTAAATAATGTTATTGAATTTCTTCCATCAGATACAGTTTTTCTGAACAGATGAGGTGAGCATGAAACTTCGATCAGCCACATCGCCACCCGTAAAAGGTAATCACTGATGTGTATTTTATTACTAATTGTGCATAATATGTGATTGTATAATTTTTTTTTTAAGTATTATGTTTTAGTTAAGCATTTTTCACAAAATATTTCATAAGCCATATTTAGTATCGCCATAAACATTTCTTTTCATTTTCACTTGTTCGATAGTGTTAACCTCCACTCGTTCTTCGCATTAACGTCCAAAATCTCCGCAGCTGATTGATAATCGATCACTTCGTTCCAAACTCGGCTCTGTCTCACGTTGTGTTCGATTGATCACAAAGACGGTTTGGGTTGAAAGTTACTGAAATCCGCTGCATTGATTATCTAGACAGAGCTGAGAGCCACAATAAGAAAAGGAAATCTTTTTGAAATTAACAATAAGGTGTTTTTATATATATATACGTTCTATTCGGTACAGTATTTAGTTAGAGTTTATCCCTCATGCATGCAGACAACTATAGTTCCAACCCACAACTTCTATAGGATGTAACACTTTATCTAGGTTGGTTGGTCTGGCTAAAAAAAATCAACGGTACATTGTTTTATAATAAAATGAGCAACAATACATTTTTGTCACAAAATGACAATCAAATCATCACTAGAAAAATATAAAAATAGATTTGTATAATAAAATTGACAATACATTTTTTCTGTAGTTGAAAACATACATTTGTGTTAAGGATATATTTAGTTAAAGCTATAAAATTGTGTTCAAATTAGTAGATTTCGACATTAAAAAACCCAAAGAGGTTACTATACCGCTAAACAAAATCAACTAAATAATGTTATTGAATTTCTTCCATCAGATACAGTTTTTCTGAACAGATGAGGTGAGCATGAAACTTCGATCAGCCACATCGCCACCCGTAAAAGGTAATCACTGATGTGTATTTTATTACTAATTGTGCATAATATGTGATTGTATAATTTTTTTTTAAAGTATTAGGAGGTTCACCTAAAGCAAACAGCCATGTGACAACATGTCTTTCGTGTTAACTCGCTCACTCTCGAACTAACTGCCGAAACAACTCTACCTTCTGATGATTAAAACAATTCATTTGACAGTTTATATATTTTAAACGGGTTTGGCCTTAGGAATTACGTCCACATGAAAGTCTAGATCTGACGAGACTACTTAGAAACATGACTCGAGTTTTCAAATGAATGTTTTGGTTTTGTAACAATTTGCTGTGTTGGGTGAAACTACCTCTAGTGCACTCTATTGTATGTATAAATTAATTTTCTCCTACAATAAATTTGTTATAACTGATCTATAGACCGAGTTATTTGAAGTGTTTAGTCTTTACTAATTCCACATCCTGAATTTTTATGAGGATCAGCTAAAAAATAACGTCAGATATCATGTGATAATACCAGTGATGGGAATCATATATTAATGTTGGATAACATAGTAATATTATTAATAATAATGGTACAATTTATCTAAAAATACATTGTTCTTTCAAATCTATTGCCAATCATTCCTATTGGAGGAACCTCACCCGGATTGGCTATGTTTTCAGGGTTTACGGGTTGGTGAGGTTATTTAACCCATAATTTGGGTAGATGGTCGTTGATTCTGAGGTGTTCATCAGTACTTGTTTTCTGTGCTGTTGGGGTTTAAGCGACCATTCGGGTTTTGTAGAATCGTTACCATCCAAGGCTATAAAACCCATTTTGTTCTGCTATAGTTAGGTGGGAGTAGAGATGGATTCATAACTTTTATATCCAAACGTAAGTGAATGTAACGAACTTTACTAAAATTTGAAAACGATATTCCTATTTTACAATCAGAGTCAATATCCATTACACCACCGTTCTTCTATAATGTTGGTATAGAAGTCAGTCAGTAAGTTAAGTGATATACGTGATACACGCTTGGGTGATCATGCCTCGAAAAAGACATGACTGACTGGGCAGAACATTTTTCCACAATAAGTTGCCATTACTTTCTGCGGTAGATTGGTTGCCGACCAAGGCTAAGACTCACCGATTTCTCGTTCTGAGTCGATATCCACTGCACCACAACGCACACGACGAAGAAGAAATTAATGTTAAGATGATATGTTAATAACAATGTCAGGGTTATATGCTAATAATGTCAGATATCATGTAATAATGTCAGATATCATGTAATAATAATGTTGGATTCATATAATAATATTAACATATTGATATTTACTTCGATTAGTCTGACACAAAACAACAGATGAATGAGTAGTAAGGATTAACATGGAAGCTTTCATTGACTTGAGAAATAAGCTTTTTATCAAGTAAGTAAGGGAGTGAATTCAAGGAAGTTTTGTCAAAGAGAATCAAGGATGCAGTGATCAAAGCATTTGTCTCCCATAATGAGTAACATGGCGTTATTAGATGATGATGATGTAATGTTCCGCTAATCACTTTAGGGAATATCAACGCATATACGGTAGTGAGGGGTGTAGCTATTCTATGTAAATATATATACTCTAGATGAGGGAAGACGTAACAGACCGAAACCACATTGGGATAGCGAATTATGCTTTCCGAAACCTAATCAAAGTTTGAAGAAACAAGAACATTTTGTCAGAAACAAAGCGCACTGAAGTGTTATGTAATATCTACATCTTTTATGTCTCATGTACTTTCAAGACATTTGTTTCGCCTGAGTCAGTTAGTTAAGTTCCATACGTGAAACACGCTTGGGCGATCAGGTCTCGAAAGAGACATGACTGACTGTGCCGAAGATTATCCCGCAGTAGGTTGCCATTGCTTTCTGCGGTAGACTGGTTGCCAGCCAAGGCTCTAGAACCCAATCTGTCCTGTAATTTGACTCATAGCTAAAGGGAGAAGATATGTATTATATTGTTAAGTAGTAATTATAGGGGGAACAGTTGATTACTTCATAACTATAGAAAACCGATCCCTCACTTTATACCCAGTAGAAGCCTTAATCATGTTTCTAACTATTATATTCAATCAGTCAGTTAAGTGCCATACGTGATACACGCTTGGGCGATCATGTCTCGAAAGAGACATGACTGACTGTGCCGAAGATTATCCCGCAGTAGGTTGCCATTGCTTTCTGCGGTAGACTGATTGCCAGCCAAAGCTCTAGAACCCAATCTGTCCTGTTATTTAACCCATAACTGGAGGGAAGAGACGGATTAATACATTTGCTAAGGGTATTTGCGCGCAAGTGAATGCAATGAATTCAACTGGAATTCGAACTCGGCTTCCCGATTTCTCATTCCGAGCCGATATCCACTGCACCACAACGCACATCCGCCTGAGTATACACTCCCGATCAAAAATTTAAGACCACTTAAGAATCTTTAATAAGAAATTTTTTTTAGGATAGATTTTAAACTCCTCCCACTTAAGGTTACCAATACTACAATCTAAAAGGTTATGGAAACAAAAAGCTACATTCCAAACATTTTATTTAGAAATTTACATTTTTATAAAATGAGGCGATTTACACATGATCAAAATTATAAGATCAGAGACAAAAGTTCTACGAAATTGTACAAAGAGTGTATGAATACATTCAACAACCAAATTTAATAATGAATTCTACCTCCACTGCTTTTGATGACTTCAAAAATTCTGTCGGGCATGCTAGAAATAAGCGTTTCCATTAAGTTGCAGGGGATGTTGCTCCAGCTTCTAAAGATGGCTTTACAAAGTTCATTTTTTGTTGAATATTGTTGGCCATTTCGATAAACATCTCTTGTCATCCATCCCCAAACATTTTCAATTGGGTTCAAGTCCAGTGAGCATGCAGGATGTCCCAAGAGATGGACCCCATTTTCTTGTAGAAAGGTCAAGGTCCGTCTTGCAGCGTGGATTGCAGCAATATCCTGTTGGAATAATCATCCATCCCCCACAAACGATAGTCCTCCGTCATCAAAGATGCTTTTTGTATCATGCTAACATAACCAGCCGCTGTCTGACGACCCGGCACCACCTGGAGCTCCATCGTCCCTCTGTAAGAAAAAACACCCCATACCATTAGGGACCCTCCACCACTATGACGTGTGGAGAAAATTTCAGGAGGCATGTTTTTGTTATGCCAATATCGTTGGAAGCCATCAGGACCATCTAGATTGATTTTTTTCTAATCAGAAAACAGAACTTTCTTCCACTTCTCAACGTCCCATGTTTGGTATTCACGACCAAACTTTAAGCGGTCCAACTTGTGACGTGGAAGCAGCCGAGGAATTTGTTTACGCTTTTTATTTACCATGCCTTTTTGTCGTAAGTGTCGTCTGCAATCAGCGTCTGTGATTGCCCTAATTTAACTAGAAGAAAGTCCCCCGTCTTTCATAACAACCCATCTTATTCTCCTACTCAATGCAGGAGAAATTTTTTGTGGCCTACCAGAGGATTTTGCTTTTCCACAATTCTCACTGTTCTTTAGAAAGTTGCAAATCACAGTTTTACTGCGATTTACCTTAGCTGCGATCGCTCGCTGTGACAAACCTCTGCTTATGGAATTCTAGAATTCGAGAACGCTCAACTTCGGTAAGTTTGCTTGCTTTAGGTATGGTAACCCCTTTATGCAGTGATTGCTAATCTCTAACTGAACTAAAAACATAGGAATTACCATAGATCTAACAATTTATACCCCTGGTCTTATAATTTTGATAATGTGTAAATCGCCTTATTTTATAAAAATGTAAATTTCTAAATAAAAGTGTTTGGAACGTAACTTTTTGTTTCCATAACCTTTTAGATTGTAGTATTGGTAACCTTAATTGGGAGGAGTTTAAAATCTATCCGTAAAAACAATTTTTTTTTTAAAGATTTTTAAGTGGTCTTAAATTTTTGATCTGGAGTGTATAAAGATAAACAAAGTATGAATAAAAAAGAACCAGATCGTCAGAAACAGAGAAAAGAGAGTTGAACTGCTATGTAATATCTACATCATTTATGTCTCATGACCCTTCAAGATGTTTGAATAATTATCGTCTGAGTATATGAGGATAAACAAAGTATTAAAAAATAGGAAAATATATTAAAAAACATCAAAAAGATCGCTGAGATGCTATGTAATATCTATTTCTTTTATGTCTCATGTCACTCCAAGATGTTTGAATTTCTGTTGTTTGAGTATATGGAATAAACAAAGTATGAAAAAATAGAAAATGCCGTCAGTAACAGATAAAAAAGCTCTGAATTGCTATGTAATATCTAATTGTTTTATGTCTGTCATATTCCTTCAAGATGTTTGATTATCTATCATATGAGGATAAACAAAGTATGGAAAAACAGAAAAATGTTGTCAGAAACAGAAAAACGTGCACTGAACTGCTACGTAATAACGGCTTCATTAATGTCTAATGACCCTTCAAGACGTTTTATTATCTATCGACTAAGTATATGGAACAAACTACGCATAAAAACAAAATGTTATCAGAAACAAAGAAAAAAGGTCTGAACTGCTATGTAATATCTATTTATGTGTCATGTCCATTCAAGACGTTTGATTATCTATCGTCTGATGATATGAGGATAAACTAAGTATCAAATAAAATGACGTCAGAAATAGAGACAATTGCGCTGAACAGCTATGTAATATTTACATCGTGTTTGTCTCATGTCCATTCAATATCTTTGATTTTCTATTGTCAAAGTATATGGAATAAACAAAGTATGAAAAAATACAAATATCTCAAGAAACAGAAAAAAGAGTACTGAACTGCTAAATAATAATTACTCCTGTTATGTCATATAACTCTTCGAGACGTTTGATTATCTATCGTCTGATGATATGAGGATAAACTAAGTATCAAATAAACAGGAAAATGTCGTCAGAAGCAGAGAAAAGAGTAGTGAACTGTTATGTAATATCAGCTTTTTATGTTTCTTGTACCTTCAAGATCTTTGACTATTTTTTGTTTGAGTATATGGAATTAAAAAAAATTACGAAAAAACAGAAAACGTTCATCAGAAACAGAGATAAAAGTGCTAAACTCCTAAGTAATATCTACTTCATTTTTGTTGCATGACCCTTCAGGACGTTTGAATATCTTACAACTGAGTATATGGAATAAACAAAGTATGAAAAATAGAAAATGTCGTCGGAAACAAAAGAAAAAGCAATGGATTTTTATAAAGTATCTACTTGCTTTATGTCTCATGTCCCTTCAAAACGTGTGATTATCTATCATGTGAATATATGTGGATGAACAAAGCATGAAAAAATAGAATTAGAGAAAAGAGCACTGAACTGCTATGTAATATCTACTTCTTTTATGTTTCGTGTTATTTCAAGTTCTGTGAATATCTATTGTCTGAGAATATGGAATAAACAGTGTATGAACAAATAGAAAATGTCGTCATTAACGGATAAAAAAGCGCTGGGCTGCTATTTAATATCTAGTCTCATCTTCTTTTAAGACGTTTAATTATCTAAATCTAAACTTATTTATAAATAGGATTTTGTCTCTGTGTGTGTGTGTGTGTGTGTGTGTGTGTGTGTATCCCTTACCTATAGACTCCGAAATGGCTGAACCGATTTTCTTGAAAATTTACACAGTTGTACTATAAGCGTCTGCGAGTGTTCTTAACTAGGTTTTGTGTCGAGGTACCCCCGATAAATATCGAAAATCGATAATCGAAAAATCGGGTTATAGAAGGAGTGGTCCGATTTTAATCAAATTTGATACACTCATAGACAAAGACATAAGAAACGATATTCAGAAGTTTCAAGGTTGCAGTTCTTACAATAGTGCAGAAAATCGATAATATATATATATAAAAGGCAAGATGTTTGTGTGTGTGTCTGTTTATCTGTCTGTATGTCCTTTATACAAATCCACATTTTTTATCCGATTTTCACCAAACTTCACACAAATATTCTTTAGACTGAGTCTGGGCTCCAGGGCCATGGATTAGTTTTAAAGCTTTCATTACACCCGAGCAACGCCGGGCTATACTGCTAGTTTATCATATGAGGGAAACAAATATTGAAAAAAATAGAAAAAGGTCGTCAAAATCAGAAAAAGAACACTGTACTATTATGTAATATCTACTTGTTTTATATCTCATGTTCCTTCATGACGTTTGATCATCTCTCGTCTGAGTATTTGATAACAAAGTATCAAAAGAAACAGAAAAATGTCGCCAGAAACAGAGAAAAAGGTTCAGCACTGCTTTGTAATATCTGCTACATTTATGTTTCATCAAGACGTTTAATTATCAATCGTCCGAGTATATGAGAATAAATAATGTTTTTAAATAGAAAAATGTCGTCAGAAACATCGAAAGAACGCTGAGCTGCAATATTGTATCTCCTTATTATATGTTTCATGTAACTACAAGATGTTTGAATATCTATCGTCTGCGTATATGGAATAAAGACAGTACGAAAAAATAGCGAAATGTTGTCAGAAACAGACAAAAAATGCGCTGAACTGCTATGTAATATCTAATTCTTTTATGTTTCATGTCACTTCATGTCATTGAGTGGTCTAGCATCTGAGTATATGACGATAAATAAAATATTAAATAAATAGAAAAATGTCAGAAACAGAGAAAAAAGAGCTGAACTGCTATGTAATATCTACTTTTTGGTTTCATAACTTTTCAAGACGCTTGATTATCTACAGTCTGAGTATATCTAAACTTATTTATAAATGGAACTTTGTGTGTGTGTATGTGTGTATGCCTCTGTGTGTGTGTGTGTGTGTGTGTCCGTTACCTATAGACTCCGAATCGACTGAACCAAGTTTCTTGAAAATTTACACAGTTGTACTATAAGCATCTGCAAGTGTTCTTAGTTAGGTTTTGTGTCGAGCTAACCGCGATAAATATCGAAAATCGATAATCGAAAAAACGGGTTATAGAAGGAGTGGTCCGATTTTAATCAAATTTGATACACTCATAGACAAAGACATAAAAAACGATATTCAGAATTTTCAAGGTTGCAGTTCTTAAATAGTGCAGAAAATCGATAATATATATATATATATATATATATATATATATATATATATATATATATATATATATAAGGCAAGATGTTTGTGTGTGTGTCTGTTTATCTGTCTGTATGTCCTTTATACAAATCCACAATTTTTATCCGATTCTCACCAAATTTCACACAAATATTCTTTAGGCTGAGTCTTAGCTCCAGGACCATGGATTAGTTTTAAAGCTTTCATTACACCCGAGCAACGCCGGGCTATACTGCTAGTGAGTATATAAAAAGTAGAAAAAATATAGAAAAGGTTCGTCAGGGTGCTTGAGTGTTATACAATGTCTAGTTTTGTATGTCTCATGTCTCTTCAGAATGTTTGAGTATCTAACATCTGAGTATCTGAGAATAAACAAAGTATGACGTCGTCGAAGCCAGAGAAAAGAGCATTGAGTTATGTAATTTCTACTCCTTTTTTGTCTCATAAAATTCAAGACGTTTCATTATACATCGTCTGAGTATATGAGTATAAACAAAGTTTAAAAAAAAGAGAAAAATGTGGCCAAAATCAGAAAAAGACCACAGAACTACTATGCAATATCCACCACTTTTATGTTTCTTGTCCTTTCAAGACGTGTAATTATCTATCATATATGAAGATAAACAAAGTATGATAAAATAGAAAACGTCAAAATCTTTGAAAAGTTCAATGATCTGTTATGTAATATCTATTTTTGTATGTCTTGTGCATCTTCAAGACGTCTTATTATCATTATAAGTATGAAAAAAATACAAAAATTATCGTCCGAAACAAAAAAAAATATCTCAACTGCTATGCATGATCTACTTCTTTTTTGTCTCATCAACCTTTAAGATGTTTGATAATCTATCGTCTGCGTATATGAGTAAAAAAAAAATATGACAAAACAGAAACTGTTATCAGAAACAGATAAAAATGCTGGACCACTACATAATATCTACATATTTAGTTTTATGTCTGATGATCTTGATGATCTAAAATCTGATTTTACTAGGATAAAGAAAGTATCAAATAAAAATATCGTCAGATTCAGAGACAAGAATATTTAACTGCTATATAATATCTACTTCTTTTATGTCCCATGTGCATTCAAGACATTTGATTATCCATCGTCTAAGTATATGAGTATAAACAAAGTTTCAATAAAAAAAAAGAAGAGAAAATTGTTGCCAGGAATAAAGAAAAGAGCGCTGAACTGCTATGTAATTCTTTTATGACACATGTACCTTCAAGGATGTGCGTTGTAGTGCACTGGATATCGGCTCGGAACGAGAACTCGGGGAGCCGAGTTCGATTTCCAGCTGAATTCATTGTATTCACTTACGCGCAAATACCCTTAGCAAAGGTATTAATCCGTCTATTTCTTCCAGTTATGGGTTAAATAACAGGACAGATTGGGTTCTATAGCCTTGGTCGGTAACCAGTCTACAGCAGAAAGCAATGGCAACATACTGCGGGATAATCTTCGGCCCAGTCAGTCATGCCTCTTTCGAGACATGATCGCCCAAGCGTGTATCACGCATGGCACTTAACTGACTGACCTTCAAGACATTTGGTTCTCTATCGTCTGAGTATGTGAGGATAAACTAAGTACCAAATAAATAGAGAAATGTCGTCAAAAACAGAAAAAAGAAAGGTGAACTGATATGTAACATCTACATCTTTTATGTCTCATCTGCCTTCAAGACGTTTGATTATCTATCGTCTGAGTACATGAGGATAACCTAAGTACCAAATAAATAAAGAAATGTCGTCAGAAACAGAAAAAAAGAAAGGTGAACTGATATGTAACATCTACATCTGTTATGTCTCATCTGCCTTCAAGACGTGTGGTTATCTATCGTCTGAGTATATGAGGATAAACAAAGTGTGAAAAAATAGAAAGAAAATATTTAGAAACACCAAAAAGCGTGATGAGCTGCCATACGATATTAACATCTTTTATGTCTCATGTCCGTTCAAGACATGTGATACGATTGAATGCATGGAATGAAAACATATGAAAAAAAATAGAAAATGTCGCTAGAAACAGAAAAAAAGAGCGCAGAATTGCTATGTAATATCTACTTTTTATGTTTTTCAAGATGTTTGATTATCTATCGGGTGATTATATGTGAATAAAGAAAATATCAAATGATCAGAAAAATGTTCTCAGAAACAGAGAAAATATCTCTGAACTGTTATGTGTTATCAATCCTCCTATATGTCTGCGAATGCGAAACAATCTCATCAAAGATAAAAGGAAGACTTTGTTCTACAGAAGAATGCTGATGATAATTTGGACATGTGAGCAACGACGAGCCATTTTATTTTAATTTTTGCTTCCGGTTTGGCTCTAAGTAGGTATAATTGTAGTTCTTAGTCTCAGCCATGATACCATTTACTCAGAGGAGTTATTTAGCCTTCAAAATTCAGTTTATGACGAAAAAAACTTATTTGATATCGATACCAGAAAATCAAAATTTGACTTAAATTCATTCATTTTTCTTTCAGTCTATGGTTTCGCTTTAACTGGAAGCAACTATTGCTTTTTAGTCTTTCTTGCCAACGCCCGATGAGTCTGAGCTTCAGAACCATGGATTAGTTTTAAAGCTTTCATTACACCCGAGCAACGCCGGGCTATACTGCTAGTCTTTATTATAAAAATGTATTTTTATACTTTCCTAGTCTTTTGTCTTTGTTAGAATTCACTATATACCCATAGCTGGGACCCTAAGCCTTTCTATGATCTTAAATCTTCGGATCAGAGGCCTTGCTGCCAGATGTGTGAATGCTGGACACAGAGGAAGAGGAGAGTTTTGGCCACAGAAATATGGTTCCACAGTAAGATACTGGACTGAACATATCAGCAACAAAGAAGATTTTAAGGAACATGCGAACAGAAAGAACAATTAGAATACAAAAGCTACAAACTTTCTTCTCGCATGTATTATGAGGAAAGAATGCTTAGAAAATTTGACAATATATTGAATCTAAGAACAGCAAAGAAAATCAGCGAATAACCTACCTAACGAGCTTGTGTAAATGGATGCCAGAAGAGGGGGTGGGGAGATATCTTTATCTTTTTAAAAAAAAATAGCTTCAGTCACGAACATAGAGTCCATATCTTCGCGTCGTCTCTGTCATAAACTTCATTATATTCGTTTTACCTACGGCGTTATCCTTCGCTTAAAGTGATCGCCAAACACGGTAAAAGAAACTGGCCTGTCTTGTCCTTTAGCTCGTAGCTTGCGGTGGAGGATGTTGATAAATCGATTCATGCGTTTCCATACGTATTCCTGCGAAAGGAAATGTATCTCTATCGAACCGAAAATCTCCGTTTAAATACTGCCATCTTGTCTAAATAGAAAAGAAAGAAGGCTTGTCTAAATAGAAATCAAACCTTGCTTAGAAGGATAGGAAGCTGCTGAGAGCAATAATCGCCCACGTCTTGAAAGAAGATTGCACAAGAAAGAAGAATGCAGATGAATGGGAATAGCCAATGAAATTGAAATGCAACAGAGTATGTTTTTCCTTATCAATCACTTACATAAGTTTAGTTTTCAAAGAAAACACAAACTTCACTTCACAGAGCCAGACATTATTTAAAGATGTTGTTCTTTACTTAGATATACAACAGCAGTATCGCCAGATTTATATGTTGGAGACAAGAAGACTTGCCTAAGGTATAAATATCTTCGCATTGACTCAGACCAGTAACAGGCTTCTACCTCTTCAACAAACTTGAGCCGATCTTTTGAGCAATTCTCAAAGTTCAAACCAAGAACAGACACAGTGAATTATTTTAATACCAAAGCAGACACAGGCCTTCATTTGTAGACGTTCAACTTGAAGATACAAAAGCCCATTGATTAAGTCTCGATGTAAAGTGACTGGTAGGCTGTATATCAATGAGTCTGCAAGACAGACCAGCGTTGTAGCTCACGTGTATATATCGTGAAGTTGTTTGTTCTACAATCCTCATCGCTATCGGGGACCTCTTTTTGCTTATATTCAATGCTATAAGGTTTCTTTTACTCTTTGGGCTTTTATTATTTTATTATTCTCGTCTTGGATTTGTCTTAATAGAACTTACTTAAGATGGAATTGTATATTACTTTTAATGTTTTTCAGGATTTACTAAATCATCAGGGTACTGTGGATCATTCTCCTTTAAGATACTTCTTGGAAGAAGAGGATTTACTTGGCATTGTCCATCTTCTCTCAACTGTAGATGATTATGAAGAACAATCACTGGACTGATCTGTTTTCAAATGGATTGCTTTTATAATGTTAGTGATGTTCCAACTGCATTGATCTGCAGTTTGCTAATGACTATTAAATCATCAAGATACTGTGGATCATTCAAGACACCTCTTGGGACAATGAGATGTAGTTGGTATTGCCCATCTCCTCTAAAAGTAGTATGTAACAAATTGTAACTGGATTATGAAGAACACTCACAGGCCAGATCTGTTTTTAAATATTTTTTTTAATCGTATCACCCTAAGCAAGGCATTCCACTGCCACTATAGCGCATGAGGTTACATAGAGCGATTGGGTATAGGAAATGTCAGAAGGAGGGTGATAGACGAGTAAGGAGGTACATAGGAAGAGTGTTTGAGAGAATGGGTGCGAGTTAGTGTGTTAGGAGGTGTCTATTGACCTTACATTTAAACTTCTGGAGGTTGGAGCCGTCGGGGAAGCAAGGGAATTCCACAGGCGGGAAGTGCGAGAAAAGAAGCTGTTGGAGTAGAAATTGCGGTTACATTTCATCGGTTTCACTGTAAAAGGGTGGGACCTAGTTGCTAATCTAGTATCTCGTGCAAATTCATACCTAGAGGGCACCAGTGATCTAAGTTCATCAGAGCAGAAGTATTTATAGAAGAGGCACAGGGAAGCCACGTCACGCCGGTGAGAGAGTGACTGCAGCCGGTCAGCCAAGTCGGTATCGATCGCGTTACAGATTTTCCGTTGTATTTTGTCAAAGACCCCGAGGAGAATAGCAGGGGCACCCGACTAAATGTGGCAGCAGTATTCAATACACGGGCGGATGGTAGATTTATATATGTCCAGGATGGATTCAGGCGGAAAGAACTTCCGGGCCCTGCACAGAGAGCCGACTTTCATAGCATCGGATTTAGCAATGGATTCGACGTTGTTATTCCACTTGAGGTCCGCTGAGAGTGTCAGGCCAAGCAGGCGTAGTGTTTTACTCTCTGGGAGGCAAGCCTGTTCCATGCTAATGGGAGGGAGGTGCGGTTGTCTATGGTGGTTAATTGATAGCAGTTTCGTTTTGGAAGAATTGAAATTTACGAGCCATTCATTACCCAAACCCACCACAGATCGGAGGTCCTTTTCAAGCTCGGCAGCGATGTTCGCCTTGTCGCCCACACCAGATTATGACCGAGGCGAGAGTAAACTGTGGTGTCATCGGCGTACATGCCTACTTGGGATGTTATGGCATCTGGGAGATCATTGATGTAAATGGGTAATGTTGAAGATATTCCAACTGCCCTGATCCGCAGTTTGCAATGACTATTAAATCATCAGGGTATTATGAATCATTCTTTTTCAAGATACTTCTTGGGTCAACGGAATTTACTTGTCATTGCCCTTCTCCTCTCCAAGTAGCATGTGATACATTTTACTGGATTATGAAGAACAATCACTGACCTGATCTGTTATCAAATGCCCAAGATGAAGCACCTCTATGTTGTGTAGAAATACAACAGACCTTCTCTATACTAAATGTTGAACATAAACTCTTCTACTCGTTATGAGTCGAAACGTCTACTCATAGGAAGGGGGTTGCAAAGTGGGTCACATGACGCATGCGTTGTGTCGTACACACTAGCTACGGTATTCGCTATTGTATTATTAATCATTGTCCTTCAAGTGATTAAAACTTTTCTTCACTAATATTTTGTTCCAGTGTTTTTCTTACAACATTATTAACCAGAACTACTGGCTTATATGAACATTATAACACTTCATAATGTTGAACAGATCCCAAAAGCCCGAGCTGGAAGAAAAAAATGAATTCATCCCTTTCTGAACATCATTAGTGTGAAGTAAACACAAAATGTGTGAGCTAGAGTTTGAAGTACCCTTTAACGGTTCCATTCTTTAAGTTGACATGGAGCAATGGTTAACAAGCTAATCTAGCTAAATCAATTACGACTGAGTAGCGAGTTACACCTTCATTGAGTGCTCCATACTTTCGGCCTTGTGCCATCTAAGCTATGCTTATTTAATCACTGGGCTCTTCGACGTGTGTAATCGTTAGCTAGGTTGTATCTTCTTCTATGTGTCGCGTTCCTTCAGGACGTAGGCGGTCATGCTTTTCGACATCTCCCTATCTCCTGTTGCTCTTAACACCCCTTCTCCTGCTATCCCACTCAATCCACCACCCATTTGCCCAAGTTCACCAAGTATGTCATGCGTTGCTTTTCCTTGTCTCTCTTCCCCTCTATCCGTCCCGCGAGCATCCAGTCCTTCAAACTTCAGTTCAGTCGTTTCCCAGGAAATTCGGTAATGTTAATGCTTATAAGGAAACACTCAGCATTCATTGACCGAGCCGCCAGTACTACTGTCGGTTAATATTTACAAGATATTTCTCATGAAACGTTTTGAATTATGAACGTCATGAATAGGTTTTTCATGTCCAGTAGCGGTTATCGCTCTTTACAGTATTAATAGTGGTTTCCTACTTAACCTTTTGTTTGAAGTAGTGTGGAATATTAACATCTAGATTTTTCGTTATTTTCTCTTTCAACTACATGCGTTATTCATTTTAGTTGTTGCTAGTCCTCAAGTGATGTGGTTTCTGTTATTTGGTACAATTCTTTGTGATTCTTTAGCGCCAGGCCACAATGTTCAAAGAAGAATAGCGTTCACCATATCCCACAGGCTTTACTCGCTCAAAGCCATTTTTAACCACTGTATTCAAAAAGTGTTTTTATCCAGGTGAAGTATTACATATTTCTAAATGTGTTTGATACCATGCATGACATCCTTATAAAATCCTCGATCTGACGGGCTATTTTATAACATGACCCAAGTTTTCAGGTTAATGTTGTGGTTTTGTAGCAATTTACGGTGTTGGTAGGGGTACCAACTAAAGTTTCTTAATAAATTGTAATATTATTAAATGAAGTTCTGACACGTTTCCACTTACTTGATTATCATACCAACTGGAACAGATGCTACAAAATTAATTATATATTATAACTTCCAATCATATCTCGGTTAGTTGAAACATTTGCAGTAATATATTCAAAAATACATTATATAATATATTAAAAAAACCTACAAAATATGCTTAAAAATATTTAAATACTAATTACCATTAATGTCTATGATAATTAATTTGACAAATCGTTCGCGTTCGGTTACAAAAATATTTTAGTTATTAAAATTAATAATTGAATTTTATTAATTGATAAAAACTGAAATTTTAAAAACAAGAACATTTACAACAAAAAAATGTAGTAGTGGATGTCATAAAAAATATTACCGTAACGTGGTAATATCGAAATAAAACACGATTTGAAAAAAGAAAACTAAACCGGTTCATCGGTCCTCTATTGTCAGAACTAAAATCGAGGACGAAAACGCACACAATGACTAAAGAGAACAGTCAGAGCCAAATATTATTTGAAACAGTAGGTTATCCTTCACATAAGCGGTGTAAATTAACCTTTCAAAGTTCTGCTTCACTTCAAATAAACTGTTTAATTTCAGCCATGTCATGTTCATTTCAGCCATGTCATGTGATAGATCAAATGCCGCACAATCTTCTTTATGTTGCGTTTCTCTTCAGGAGGTAAGCAATAATGGCTCTCCACAAGTTCCTCTCTCTCTTAGCTCCTAATAACTTTTGGCTTTCTGATATTTCTCCGAAACCCTGTTCCGCCATCCATTTACCGCTAAGTATGTTATGCATTTTTACCGCTGTCTCTCTTGCCTTCAGTCTACCTTGTGAGTATCAGATTTTCTCCCTGCTCATGTCTAGGGATATAATGATTCAGTGTTCAATCCCTGGGTCGGGCAGTGTGTACTTGCACGCATCGGAAACGGGTAAGCAATAACAGAATAGTACAAAATAAAATAAGAAATAGACATGAGCAGTGGAATGAAAACTGTCTACCCCATAGATTAAATAAAGGTTTTAGTCCGAAATTCATTGTAGATGAATATAGATGGATATACACCTGAGGAAGAATGAAGGAAACAACAGCCGAAACGTCATTCTAAAAGTAACAAAGATGATGATAATAATCCGAATATAAATAATGGAAATAATCCAAAATATGTTTCGGATATAATAACTCACAAAAGGTTGATAAACCGTAAAAATTTAAAAAAAAAAAACAGATTAATCTCTCTATCAGGTCATGTAACTTCTTCCTGTGTAAGGAGATTGTCCAGCATTCACTTCCATAGAGAAGATAAAATATTACACTTCTTTAATATAATTTCATGTCGTTTCAAGACGTATCTAAACATGGCTCTCCACAATTTCCTGCTTTTGTTTTTGTTTTTGTTGATTTAAGTAACTTACTGCACTAATTTATCTAGCATCTCTTCACACAAATTTGCTAAGTACACACTGTTTCCACCTATTTAGTGTATCCTGTGAGTGTCACATTCTCCAAGCTCTCTTTGCTTACTATGTGCCGCAGGAACTTCAACTGTCTCTTTCAAACATAACAAAATAATATTTTCAAATATAACTCCTTTCATTAAAACCTTTTCCATTGCTCGCATTTTCAGTTCATGTTATTTCAAAGCATTCGTCAATAGAAGCACATCTTCGTCGCTTCAAATGTGTTCCTCATCCGTGAGGTTGAGATATTAGTCCAAATCTGACCGAATATTAGGCCGATATGACAGCTTTTACAATGATCTTGCGTACTGAATACAAGAGCATTAATTATTTCAATCTTACTACTGCCCGACACCATATTTATTTCGCGTTTGGAACGAATGCTTCTACGTTTTATCCGAGCCGATGCGGGTTTTTTTTGTTTTGTTTTGTTTTGTTTTTTGTTTGTGTTGGGGCGCTCTCCACCTTTCCATGGAAATGGACTATTCCAATCACTATATAAAATAGTATTAGTTATACCTCGAGGGAGGAAGTCGAGTAAGGAAGTCGAGTGAGCGAGTCAGGAGGGTATTTCCGGTATTGCACCGGAAGTGTTCTACTAGTCAATCTATTACGTCTCTACTGTATACTAATTACCTTGTTCTGTATTCTACTAATCCTCACCTCTTGTAAATACTTCTCTTTCCTGTCACTACACCTACTTTTATACTACTACGTTATTTTGTATTATTTCACATAATTCTCTTACCCGACGTAACAGTTTGTTTGTTTTTTGTTTTGTTTTTTTAATCGGTTTCTCTCCAAGCAAGTCAGTAAAGCTACTAAGACACAAGGGGTTACAACGTAAAGAAGAATTGGGTATATAAATCTTAATAATTAGCGGGAGAAGTAAAGACAGATCAAAAGAACAGTAGATAGCTATATTTGGAGAATAAATTTGGTTAGGAAGCATGGAGCCGGAAGGGAGGTCCTCAAGTGTGAGAAAACAGCATAAAACTTAGGGTTACATCTATCTTTTTCACTGCAAATTGATGAGATCTCGACGACAATCCAGTCAGGGCAATCATGTCTCGAAAGAGACATGACTGACTGGGCTTAAGATTATCCCGCAGTAGGTTGCCATTGCTTTCTGCGGTAGACTGGTTGCCGATCAAGGCTATAGAACCCAATCTGTCCTGCTATTTAACCCATAACTGGAAGGAAGAGACGGATTAATACCTTTCCCATGGGTATTTGCGCGTAAGTGAATACAATGGATTCAACTGGAATTCGAACTCGGCTTCCAGGCTTCTCGTTCCGAGCCGATATCCACTGTACCACAATCCAGTACTGCACTTAAATTCAAAAGATCTGGGGTACCATACTAGAGAGCTTATCCGAAAAATTACCAGATCAGAGCCGATAATATTACTGATTCGATTCTTATTAAACTTGTATAAACATTCCTGGTACAATGTCTGTTTGGAACTGGTTCACTTACTTTAGAAATTGAAAAAAATCCTATCGGCATGACTATTCGAGAAGGCACTCATATTTAGTACAAAAGAGTCCAATCACAAGTGACAGAATTTTAGTCAAGCCACTTAAATGCTTAAATACTCTTGATGTCGTATAAAAAACGAATATTTTCTCCATAATTTCTATTTGAATTTCTATGATGGGGAGCTATAATGAAGGTTTTTGGTATTAGAGCTGTTACCGCATTGGACATGTTAAAAAAATCTAAACATCGGGGAAATGTTCTAACAGAAAACGAAAAATGTGACACGAAATCCGAAGACGCATTGTGATAGCGAAAGATGCCTTCCAAAAGTTCCTGTGGAATTCCCTTCCACATGATTGTTTCCCCGACAGCTACAATCTCCAGGAGTTTAAATGTAAGGTCAACAGACACCTCCTAACACATTAACTCGCATCCAATCTCTCAAACACTCTTCCCATATGCCCGACCCTCAGCCTCGGTGTCCTTACCCGTCTATCACCCTCCTTCTGACATTTCATATATCTAACCTATCTTTCTCTTCACCTTCCCCTATGTAACCCCCTGCGCAATAGTGGCAGTGGAATGCCTTACTTGGGGTGAAATGATTAAAAAAAAAGTTGAGCAAAGAACTCAGAAACAGGAAACTTTCATTAGAAGCACCGAAAAAAAGATTGAACTTTTACGTGATATCAGTCATCTTCTATGGATGGCTAATCTCCTTACAGATAGAAACAACAGAAATGTGATTCTACAGAAGGATGCTGAGAATACCATTGACCGAACATGTGAACAACGACGACTTTCTAAAGACAATGGAATAAAAAAGAACTCATGTACTTAACGTCAGAAAGAGTCTCTGTTTTGTCTTTTTTTTCCCAGGCAATCGAAACGAAATAGTCCATTATTTATGAGGTATTGGAAGAAGACATTAAACACTTCTATCTTTCATTCTTTCATTTTTCTCACTGAATTGCACGTGCACATTTCATATAACAAATGTACCAACTCTCGCCAAATCCCGTCTTATGAACATTTCTCTTAATAATTTTAAGTTGGTTTGCGGATAAATCTTTCGATTACGGATCATTTCTTCTGTATGCAAGCAGCCAGCAATGTATCTTTATTTGTCACGTGGATTTATTTTAAAAGAGTAAGCTTTCATTTGATTTTGTCCGCTTTTCTTCTGACATTTGACAAGTTGGTCACCTTTTCGTGCTGTGTGGTAGCTTCGTCCGAAACGCCGGAGCCGCGCCAGAAGTTGGATCAACAGAAACAACCTACTTTACCTAAGCCGTCGTCTTGGACCTCTACTAGACCCAAGGAGAAAGATTACCAACCTTTCACTGGAATGCAAGAGCATTACCGAAAGTAGGTCTCCGGCAATGAGCTGCTAACAATACCATCAGCCCTGGAATCGGTGCCCAAAAGGACTATCCTCCTGTAACCACAGATATTATTACCATAAAATTGATCGGAGTTAGAAGGAACACGATGGAAGAGAATCTCAAAAGCCTAAATATTGGAGCATGAGTGCTAGCAAAGCGAAGCAATGCCATTTGGGACAAAGGAAGAGACCACCAAGAAGCTTATAGGAAACATCCTCACTACCAAATCTGTAAATTAATCTGTAAACACTTCTATCTTCCCTTTCTTTTTCCATTGAAACCAAGCAGCGTTTCTGATATGTAGTTTTTTTTTTCCAGGCAATCGAAACGGAATAGCAAAGCAACGCAACGCCATTTAGGAGAAAGGAAGAGGCTACCAAGAAGCTTGTAGAAAATATCCTCACCACCAAATCTGTAAATTAATCTGTAAACACTTCTATCTTCCCTTTCTGTTCCCATTGGAACCAAGCAGCGTCTCTGATATGTCGTTTGTTTGTTTTTCCAGGCAATCGAAACGGAATAGTATATTATTTATGTGGTATTATAAGGGGAAGTTAAACATTTCTATCCTTCTTTCTTCAATTTTCTCACTGAATCACACGTGTACATTTCAAATAACAAATTGGGAGCAAAAAAGTGACTTTTCATGGGGTGCTCATTCGAGGATCATTTGGAGACTTTCTTTTCCCAGTTTGGAAGTGTCGAAGATGTCGCTCCACTGATAAGCAAAAGTGGGCATTGCCACTGAAGACTTTGATCGCCGGGTGAAAGTGAAAGTTTTTTGGACATCCCTGACACGCTGATCTGTCGTGGGTGGAATGTCTACATTGTGGAAAGAAAGAGGCCTCACTGATGGATTTGTATAGTGTCTCGTACGTAATTTGTCACTAGTCAAAACCAACATCACAGAAGAAAGCTGTGAGGTTTGAAAAGACCAACGGAGGTCCAAAATATCCCGATGGATAGAAGGTAGGTATGAAGAGTACAAAGATAGCGTCCTCTAGACACTCTTTCCAGCAGGATTTCCCAGACACAAAGAAACAGATGCAGCAGCAATAAGGGCAGCAGACACAGCAGAAGCAGCAAATGCAGTAGCAACAAGGGCAGCAGCCACAACAGAAGAGCAGCAACAAGAGCAGCAGCCACAACAGAAGCAGCAGAAGCAGCAGATGCAGCAGCAACAAGAGCAGCAGTCACAGCAAAAGCAGCAAATGCAGCAGCAATAAGAACAGCAGCCACAACAGAAGCAACAGATGCAGCAGCAACAAGGACAGCAGCAACAAGGACAGCAGCAACAAGGGCAGCAGCCACAACAGAAGCAACAGAGGAGCAGCAACAAGAGCAGCAGCCACAACAGAAGCAACAGAGGAGCAGCAACAAGAGCAGCAGCCACAACAGAAGCAGCAGATGCAGAAGTAACAAGAGCAGCAGCCACAGCAGAAGCAGACGATGCAACAGCAACAAGAGCATTTAATGAAAAGGGGGAATGTCTCGATCCTGTTCACTTAAAAAGGACAGGGAGGACAATGCTGAAGAAGAATAACCAAGAAAAAGAGAACTGGGCGTAGAAGAGCAAAGAAGGCAATGGCTATTACTAAAGTACAATCTGTTCCTGTTTCATCAGGAAGAAACGAAGAAAGGCCAGCATCAACGCAAGTTAAGGTAAGAATGCTTGCTTCTCCATCTAGAGCTCTGGTATCTCTTTCCCTCAGCCCATCACAAAAATGAAAGCCTTCCCAAAGGGTGACGGCATGTCTAAAATACAGGTTTGCAGTCAAGAAGAACCTGTCTGCACAAAGCCATTGTTGAAATCCAGTCGTCAAAACAAGATCACAGGAACTTTTCTAAGACGCTTGGAGTTAACGCTTTTTATATGGAACACTGGCGGAAAACTAAAAGTCTAGGATTTGATCTTTGTCACAAAATACTCATTCCTGGAACTTAGTATAGCGCAGATAGAGTCACCTGATCTTAACAAATTTTAAAATAATCGTGCAGAAAGGGCTTTAGTTTTGCTCCATTCTTCTTCATATAGGGCAGTAAAACGGATGTCTATGGGATCGTCATCGACGGTCGTATTACGTCCGAAATGGGCTCTAGCAGCTTAGGACAATACGTCTGTGTAGGTTTCCGTCCAAGATGATGGCTATCAAGTTGGCGTGTTTGAATGCGAAGGACTTGAGGGATGGGAGTAAGGCGGTTCGCCTGCTTCGTGATCTCTTGTTTGTCGTTGTGGAGTTTCCTTGTTAGTGAAGCGCTCCCTAAGGACGAGGTTAGACCATGTCCATGTCGACTTGTGGGGCCGATTGGTCCTGGCCGATATTACTGTGAAAAGCGGTTCGTTTCGAATCGTTGCAGTTTATACAACGATCAAAGAGAGCGTTGTTCGTACTTCCGTCAATTAGAGCTGGTGAATCCGACACATCTAGTTTTAATGGATGACTGTAATTCTATCGTGGAGTCCAAGTTATACAGAGTGCGGGGAACTAGCGAGAAGTGGTCTGATCGCAGCCTAGTTAATCTTATCGACGAGTTTGGTCTCGTCAAAACATACCGGGTCGATCATCTGGGGCTGAAGATATGGTTTTGGCCTTAATTGGCCGTCTAATCAGGTGGTCCTTACCTGGATAGACTTTTAGTTAGAAGACTCGATTTAGACTTTCTAGGTTGTCTCATTTTCTATTGACTAGGCTATTCAGACCACAAACTAGTTTGTACCCGGATAGTGTTAGGCACTAGGCCTAGAAGAGCTGGACATTGGAATTTCAACGTGTCTTTGCTGTACAGGGAGGACTTCCGGCTACAGCTGACTAGATTAGTGCACCGGAAATTTTTGGGGCTGTAATTGAGAATAAGTAGTGGGGGTATCTTAAGGTTAGCATTATACCTTTTTCTGTAAATACGTTCATGGTAATTGTTTGTTATGATAACTAGACATTATGAATTTTAGGTCAGTTCTAGACTAGCGACAAGAACTGATTTTACAGTAGAAATGACTAGATGTAACCCTAAGTTCTATTCTAACAGTTTCTTCTCTCCAAGTTCTGGCGTATGGAATTCTCTTCCGGCCTCTTGCTTTCCATACAATCTCAATGGTTATCTTCTGTCTTCTAATTTCCGTTTTCTCATTGTTCTTGCTCCTTAATTTTTCTTTTTCTTATATACATTAACACTCAGTAACGCCATATGTCTTGGTGGCTTTGTTGCCTTGCTTTTGGTAAAGTGATTTTAGAAACAAGTTAACCAATTTCTCCGTTTTTCCTTTTCGTATATTTGTTTTTTTTATTTTATTTTTCTTGTTGTTTCTGGACGCTCGAAGAAAGAAGTGGTGGTAATCCCAATGGGGAATGTGTATGAGGTGGTGATGATGATGGACGGGTAGGGCGTAGCCGGGCACGTGGCTTTCTTGCTGCCCGATGAGAAGAGAAGAAAAAAAGATGAGGCCGAGAAAGGCTGGGTAAGATGAGCCAAACACACGCCACACTGAGCTGATACCCCTAGAAAGAAACGACAGAAGGTGGCATTTTGGGTTTATCGTGTATGGTAAGCGGTAAGCAACACCGAGCACGTGTAAGAAGAGACTGAAAGATGGCAAAGAAAGTCGGGGTGGATGGGTGGTGAATCAAAAAAGAAAACAAAAAAAGCAAAGAAAAGAAACTGCAGAAGATACCGGGAAGGGGTGAAATAGAAACGGATGAGGGATTGCTCTGAAAAAAAATGTACTCAAAGAGAGAACGAGAGAGAAAGATGTATACAAAAGTAGAGAGGGTGGAAAACTGAAAAATTGAGATTTTCAAAGATATAGAAAGGAAGATAAAAGAAAGGCAAAAATAAAGAGAGATAGAGTCGCATACATAGACACACAACAACCTGATTTAATTTTTTTAAATGAAATGGGTGTGGAAAGTTAATTAAATGAAAGATGCCTCCAAACAATTAATTCTTGTTAAGCAAAATAAAAGAAGAATTTTGTAAATGCTTTTTTTAGTTGTGGGTATTTAGTTGTGGGTATTTATTTTTTCACGAAAGAAGAAGCCATTTTTCAGTGTGTACGCAGTGACAGTGTACGTTTAAAAATACGAAAGTAATCGCCAGTGATCACTTGTAAAATAATTGCGTGGTGCGTATACACGTGTTTTAACTGTATATATAAAATGCTCGTGAGCTGTATATAAAATATATTCGTCACCCACATACAAGCCTGTTTCGCTGTATCACTGCTCATCAGTGTGACTATATATATATATATATATATATACACTCACTACGACTGACACCAAATCAGTTGAGTTTCGATCCCGACCAGAAGCATGTGGATGTCTAGTCACACTGATGAGCAGTGATACAGCGAAACAGGCTTGTATGTGGGTGACTAATATATATATATATAGAGAGAGAGAGAGATAGAGAGAGAGAGAGAGTGAGAGAGATGTCAAAACAAACGAAGAGATACACACACACACACACACACACACACACATATATATATATATATATATATATATATATATAAAGGGGGGTATTGAGGTCAACATCTAGTGGCAACAGTCTGTTTCATGCTTAAACGTAATCTTCAGGCCACCTGCGTGTAAGTATAAAATAGACTCTCACCGCGGGTTGTTGGCCTCAATGTCCACTTTTATATTTACATAGGCTCTATCTTTGATATTGAGCACTTTAACCTATAAATAATTCATACTTTAAAACTGTATTTTAGCCTATATATATATATGTGTGTGTGTGTGTGTGTGTGTGTGTGTGTGTGTGTGTGTGTGTGTGTGACTTGCATGTGCGTATGTAGTTACTCAGTTTATCGTTACAACACTTGTACGACATGGCGCTGAAAAGTTTTCAGTTGACCAACTTCTCAAAATCTGACCAAACATTAATGGCAGGTCTTCTTAGTTGAGCCAAGAACTTTCCAGCACCCAACATAATTATATATGAGTGATCTATATTGTTTATGCGTGAACAATCATGGGCGTGTGTAAAGATGATTTTCAATGCCTAGCTATATTGCTGTTGTGTGTTTATGTAAATAGTGTGATATTGTAAAAAATAAATTGAGTGTTTGCGTGTGGTTGAGTGCGTGCATCAAGGAAAACCCCTGTGTGTGCCGATGTGTTTGTAAGTCTGCATAAACGTACCTAATAAGTCAACGTAAAAAAGTAACGTTCGGCATATCTTTCTTGAAAGTGATCCTTTGTGTGTGTGTGTGTGTGTGTGTGTGTGTGTGTGTGTGTGTGTGTGTGTGTGTGTGTGAGAGAGAGAGAGAGAGAGAGTGTGTGTGTGTGTGTGTGTGTGTGTGTGAAAGAGTGATAGGGGAGAGAAGTGTGAGGTGATAGAAGCTAACTCTTCTTTTGATGTGCAAAGATGGAGAAATGCAATGTTTAGATTCTACAAAGAATAGTTTATTCTCTCTCTCTCTCTCTCTCTCTCTTTCACACACACACACTCTCTCTCTCTCTCTATTTCTTTTTCTCGTTTGCTCTCTTATTCGTTTTTATCTTTTCTTTTCTTTTAAGAGCGACATCGGTGCGAAGCTGATAGGGGTAGGGTTGATCGAATCGAACCTGGTCGTCAGAATTGTGTCTTTGACTGGTAATAAACTAAGAGAAACAGGGTTGGGGTACCAGATAATAGTGGGGTATGGGTGTCGGTGTGGTTAGCAAAAACAGATGACGTGAATGTGTGTGTGTGTGTGTGTCTTTGATTGTGTGATGAGGGCCACCTAACCTCACTCCTTACCGGTAGATACCGGCGGGTTGACGAGATTGCTGCTAGTTTTACGTCGGACAAGAATAGATATTTAGGAATCCACAGAGAGAAAACCAAAAAAATATATATAGGGCGAGGGTGTAGCAGGCCAAAAAAACAAAAAAAAAAATCAGGAAGGTGAGGGTAGTAACGGATCATTTTGTACATAAGACTGTGATAGATACTGTAGGTGGGTGAAGGGCTTATGCAGGGTCTACAGAGGCTGAAGAGTCGGGATCGTTTTGGTAAAAGAAAAAGTAAAAGATAGAAGCAGTTAGGGCTGGGGTGAGGAAGGGGTTAGAAGCAGTTCGAGTTGCGAGTTGCTGCTTTCTGCTACAGGGGAGGGTGTGGGATTCGGGTAAGGAGCTTGAGATACCTTCTATCTGTTGCGTTCTACCTCGAGTTTTGTAACGCCCGCAGCGATTGGCCAAAAGTTTCCCTGAGTCAAAAATAGCAACCAATCAGCGGTTGACTAATGAAAAGTTAGCATTTCTTGCACGGTGGATAACGAGCATATATATATTCCTCGACGGCAGTGTTTGTCAGTCAGAACAGCTTTTTTTGACCGTAAGTATTCCTCCGCTTGGACCTTTTACATCTGATGTATTTCATAATTCTGCTATTTTTTGTACCTACGACTTCTGCCTTAGTCCTCTGGTGTGTGTTTTACCACTTTGTATTCACTGTCCTTTATAATAATTATTATTGTTACTTTTTGGTTTCCCTTCTTTTATTTTTACTTTCTTTTTCGATTGCTAGTTGTTTTGGGGTTTATCTCTTATTTTTTTTTATCTCTTTTGGATTACTTCTTAAGAGTTTATCATATGTTTTTTCAATATCACCTTCATATTATCAAATACAATTCCTATAATTTTTTATAGGCATTCTTTTTTTTTTTTTACTTTTTCAAATCTTTTTTATTTTAGCATGTCCAATTATTTACCCATTCAGATTAAAGCTAGTCTTTAAAATATTTGAAAAAAATATGATTAAAAAATATACATATCCAGATCTTTATAAAAAAAAAGAAAAAAGAACCGAACAAAAAACAAAATTAGAAACAACAACAAAAAAGAAAAACGAAAGAAAATTTAAAATTTAAACATTTCTCAAGACCCAATGAGGCTTACAGCAATACATTTTTTTGTAATGACATCTCTTGAAATATGAGTTAATCTCAAAAGCCAAAACCAATGAGGTTTTACTCTGATAGAGACACAGTACATCAGTTTGCCAGTTCGAACGCAACCTGTTTGCTTATATCTTCATTCGTTCTTCTTCTTTTACTTATCTTTTTTCTGCTTCTCATTCTTCTTCATCGTTACCTCCACCGTCGGCAAGTCCGCGTCTGTCTTATGCGGCTCGTTTTACTGATCATCGTCGCCCTGAGACTTTCGGCTAAAGCACGATTGTGTCGCAACAGGCGAGAAAGGACAATTGCCAGATGACTTGATTTTACTAAAAGGAAACTTTAAAAACTCAACTGAAAAGAAAAAAAAGTGGGAAAGAAGACAAATTGCAAAAAAGATGAAAAAAAAAACGCTTTCTTTCGGACCAGTTGCTTCTTTATCTACCTGTTCACCTTCTCTAGGTTGATAGTACCCTGAAAAGAGGTTGACAGAAATCTCGTAGACTTTATACCCAAAGACAACTGTCTTGACGATGCAGATGTTGACGCTGGACTTAATGGAGTATAAGCTACATTTAAAAGTAATGATTATGATACGGGATGTTGCTGAAATTTAACATAATTGCAACAGTGATTATTTACAAACTACCAGATTTAAAGAAAAAATCAACAACAAAGAATCCAAATGGGTTCTGGATCTGTTAGACGGCATGAATAAACGACAAACAAAAGGCGATGTCATCTGAATGTGGACTTTACGAGACATTCGAATAATCATATTTCACCCTCGGACATTGTTTTGTTTGCTTTTACTTATATTCCTTATTCATGATGCAGACACCCAGCCTAATTGTTCACTCAAAGGAAGATTAAGGAGAAGAAGAAAAAGGAAAGAAAAGGAAAGAAGAGAAATAAAATAGAAAAAGAGACGATTGAATTGTCTTGAATAGAGAAAGGTGAAGAGAGAATAATGATAGAAATGTTTTAGATTTATAAACCAAGAAAACATTCAAGTACGTTTCATATTCAAGGAATTAACTTAATCTCATTAAAAAAAAAATTAAATTAAACAACAAAAGTTTTTTTTTTTTTTTTTTTTTGATAGATGACTATTAGAATTTTAGGAGCCAAATTTAGATTAATGAAAAAAAAATGGAACAAGTTATTCACAATCCTTGTTAACACTGTCTTCTTTTTAATAACATCAACTAATCCTTCCTTCCCGATTTCCGATTTTAACCATTCCCTTCCTATCAGTGATTATTTTATTTCGTTTTTGTTGTTTTTTTTAAATAATTGTGTTTGTTGGTTAACTTGTCTGATTGAAAAAAAAAATCCTTCGATCAAAATTTGTTTTGATTGATTTCTGTTCAAAGTAGTTAGTATTATTTTCTACCTTTTTTCTTTCTCTCTCTCTTTCTCTCTTACTCTTTGTGTGTGGGGGTGTATATATACATGCATACATACATATGTGTGTGTGTGTGTGTGTGTGTGTGTGGTTAGCATAAATTCACGTATAATCTTAATACTTATTTTTATTTAAACCTCAGTTTCAGCTTACTTTGTAAATTCTATAGAAGCTAAAAATAAATCGAAAAGTAACTTTTCATTATATATATATATATATATATATAATATCGGTTAATAAATTCATTAGATTTATCTTAGACTCACAAACGGATCTGTGTCTGCGAATCTTCGAGTCGGAAGATAACTCACTGAACATTTACTTCTCTCTCTCTCTCTCTCTCTCTCTCTCTCTATATATATATATATATATATATATATATATATATATATATATAAAGATAGAAGGAAAAATAAAAAGAGACGTCGTAATTTTAGCTTAGATTAGTTGCCAAGAGTTGGTATGTTTAATGTATCTTGTTTTTAGTTTATTTTTGCGGGGTTTTAATTCTATCTTAGGTTGCTCTACCTTATTTAGTTATTAAGAACTTCAAATTATTACGTTTTTACGCTTCTTTTAGTTTTTAAGCCGTACATATTTTTTTAATAAACCAGTAGGAATGTAAAAAATACTGTATTTATTGTCAGATAAAACTTATCCCGAAATCATTATACAACATTTAGTGATTTAGTCTTTTCGCCTTTATATAAGATGTATTTTTAGATGGATACAGATAAAATCAAATTTACTTAAGATACAAGTCATAATGTTATTCGCTTTCTTGAGGTCCGCCCTTTTCTTGAAAGCAAGAATTCATCCACTCGTGATGTCCAATCAAACCATTCTCTAACTTTTCTCGAGTTAGCAAACTGTCCGCTTTGTTACTTTTATCAAAAACAGCGTTTAGTAATCAAGATTTTATTCACGACCGTTTAAACATGTTTTCTCAGACATTTTCTGTCATATGCTCAAAACTTCATTGACTAACGTTTTAAAATGTTCTCTCGGGAAAAAATTATGTTTATTTACTCAGTACCTATACTGAGCAATTTATGTCATAGGGCCAGATAGATAGATAGATAAATAGATAGATAGATATTAACGGACTGATAGATAGATGCATAGATAGATAGATAGATAGATAGGAACAGACTGAGATCTTTTGAAAAGACCTTTTTCTCTTTCATTCAAATCACATCCCTTATTTATCATTACAAATTTAACAATATCTCTTTATTTTGAGTGACTATTTTAGTATATATATATATATAGTGTGTGTGTGTTTAGTGGTCATTTTCACATTAACACTTAACAATATGTGTACTTAGTTGGTCATGGATATCTGCGAAATCTGCTTAATTGAGGACGTGCCGTGTATTCTTTTATCAAATCATCAGCTATGAAAAACATCTTGTGCCTCTCTGGTCAAACTACGATACCGAATATAGTAGGCCTCTTTATCTCGATCTGATGCTTGCTATCTGTCAGGTGAATACTTACCACGCAGTATATAAATATTAATAGGTAAACCAAGCAGCAGCCAGTTACAGTAGAACTACTGTGCATCATTCTTGAAGGCTAAAGTCATTTGCGTAGTTGGGAAGAAAGTTTCTAGAAGATTCAATTGATGTAAAAATAGAATTGGAAGATAAGAAAGTAAAATGGAAGACGCCATATTTACAATTCGTTTGCTTTAAGTATTTCTTTTTTCTTTACCAACTTAAAAACAAATGTTCGCGTGCTATTTATGGTGAATTAAAACACAATGTTTCTTTGTTTATTTATTTATTGATTTCATAGTTTACATAGAATCCGGCATTAATAATTAGAATTTTGATCGATAATTAAATTAATTGTACATTTTGTTGTGACGTAACGATTAACTAGTCTAGCAGAACCTAGCCTCGCCGGGATGTGGCCAATGTCTGATTAAACTGGGTTTGCACGATAACTAATAAACGAATTTATTAATTTGCAATAATTAAGAGTATCATATATAAAATGTACCTTGTGTGCTTCTAAAACAACAACATCAATGTTAACAATAGATATCTAAATAGTCAGTATTTGTATTAGGACGGAGATACAGATGACACAATGGTCTTCGGTAAGGGAAAGTTAGTTGGCAAATCGAGGCTGGTTCTGTTTTGTCTTCGTTCTACATAAATGCATAAAAGACATAAATATGTTTCTTCCGTTATACTCAGTACCATCATCCAAAACTATATCGACAAACTATATTGACAAACTATATCGCTTTACTCGCATGCCACGATTGTCAATGAAGAAGACGGTGGTTACGTAAACACTTGAAGAAACCACTCTCCAATCATTACCTTCCTTGTCCAGGCATCAGCAGTAAACGAAAAAAGTCTTATAACCGTATTAGCCTTTATATTTGTGGGTTATCTCAAAAAAACTAAAAATCCATGTGAAGGCTCTAGTTTAAAAGATGTGGAGAACTGTGATCACGTACATTCTGTACCGACACAGAGAAAAATAGATTGTAGACGCTAATTTAGGTTATATATGTTTAAGTATTTCTGTTTGTAGAGAGCTCGTCTTAAACTTACCCAGAAATTTGCGTCATTCTCAGTTCAGCCATAAACGCAATTTTCAGTTATCTACAATTAAATAGGTTAATGCTATTTCTTACGAACCATTGATAGTGACTTAAATTCTAGTTTGGTTCTCTGTAAGAAATGGACGTTTTAGAGGATGAAGGTAATAATATTCTTAAGATATTCTTATTAGTATTTACTAATAAACATCTTAGTGGGTGAGTTAATAGTCTTCAATTGTTTAATATTGTCATGTTTTTTAAAATCATTTCACTCCAAGCAAGGCAATAATGTCACTAAGACAGAATCAGTTAAAGAGAATGAAAGAGAAGAAATCTTTAGTGAAAAAGAAAGGACAATAAAAAAACGGGGTTCAAGAAAACAGATGATTATTGTGATTGCATTTAAGTTTTTGATGACGGTAGATGGCAAGGAAGCAAGAAAATGAAAGAGATTTCCACATGGTAGAAAAGAAACTATTAGAATAGAACTTACGGTTCCATCTAACAAGCTCAACAGTAAAACGATGACACCTATTTGCCAGCTTAATCAGTCAGTTAAGAGCCATACGTGATACACGCTTGGGCGATCATGTCTCGAAAGCGACATGACTGACTGGGCAGAAGATTACCCGCAGTAGATTGCCATTGCTTTCTGCGGTAGACTGGTTGCCAGCCAAGGCTATAGAACCCAATTTGTTCTATTATTTAACCCATAACTTGAGGGAAGAGACGGATTATTACTTTTCCTAAGGTTATTTGTGCGTAAGTGAATGCAAGGAATTCAACTGGAATTCGAACTCGGCACCCTGATTGTCGTTCCGAGTCGATATCCACTGCATCACAACGCCAGCTTAGTAGTACGCTTAAATTCATATCGGTCAACATACCAATATGAAGAGTTTTTTTTTTAAATTTTTGATAGGTTTCGTTCTCTTGAGAAGAACGTGCTATCATTAAATGAAAGTTATGCAAACAAGGCAATGACACTAGTGACACAAAAGAGTCTTATTCCGTACTTAAACATTCTATTTATTGAGGCGTAAAAGTGAGAGATACTATGCGATGTTGATTCCTATACCGACTTTGTTTACACTGTCCAACTAAGCAAATTTTGAACAATATTCATATATACAATGCTCGTTTCGAACCTTTTTAATAGAACTTGTTTATATATATATATATATATATATATATATATATATATATATATATAAAATAAAATAAGTTTTCAATGTTCAAAATTGTTGTATGATCATTTCAACATGAAATCCCTAAGAAAGATTTGATATATCGCCAGCAACAAACACTTTCAAAATTAAAAAAAATTAAAAAAGACGGTTAAGAACTAAGAAATTTACGCCACAAAAAAAATTTTACTTTTAGATAGAGATGTAAGGGGAAAATTTAAAATTTTGGCTTCGTCTAGTTTTATATATATATATATATATATATATATATATATATATATATATAATTAATGTGAAGAAATTTGTCACTTGTCATGAAACTTCGGAGTCAACATGATTGCAATAACACCGCTCAACTAAGTGACAAGTTTCTCCACATTAATACACTTAACGCTCTCTCCTTATTTTAATATCGAGCTCTTTATGAAAGAAATATCTACTTGCCTAAAATGCCTTTCCACTAATAACTACTGAAAAATACACTAATTTTTGCAATAAATGCCATTGCAATATAACACAGCATATGTACACACACACACACACACACACACACACACACACACACACACACACACACACACACACACATACATATATATATATACATACATATATGTACAATTATTTGTACACTTCAGAATTTTTAAACTAATATATATATATATATATAGAGAGAGAGAGAGAGAGAACAATATACATATTTATATCTTTCATTATCATATATATCTTTTGAATGTTGATTTTCAAGGTAAACAGGCAAACACTGACCACTTAGAAGATTGGTGTTGTGCTGTCTTTCTTGCCCCATTTACTCGCATTTGGCTTTTTATCTTACACTAGGTAGGAAAGTTTGAATCAAGATTGACAAAATATTTTGGCATATGTGAGCTTTTCTTAAGGATCTAATTCATATGATCAATGGTCCGCGAAATGAGCTAATTAAAAATCATACTATATCTTTGATCGAAGAAGGATATTTATAAACTTAGCTGAAAATAATGGAACACCCTATGAGAAGTGAACTCACAATATTAATAGTTTATGAAACTAACCATTGCTTGGCAGAAAGTATAGAGTTTGGAATTCACTACGGTTTGTTACTGTTTTGGTTTCGGACAAATTTATCTGTTGAATACGTTCGTTTTATAGGTATTTTTTCTTTCATTTTTTTTTTTTTTTCATTTTATTTGAGATTAGTGGTACTGGGCAGGATGCGAGATAGATAAGCTAAGAAAGAATTAAAGGGAGATAAATGCCCAAGTTCGCCTTTAATATAGGAAATAAGTGCGAATTAAAAATATGTACACATTTAGAAAGAAGACAGACGATAAATATTATGTTTCTTTTTCATAAAGACAATACATTCTTTTATTTTTCTCTTTCCTTTCTTCATTTTTCTCTCCTATTCTTTATTGTCCTTTTACTTTTCTCTCTCTCTCTCTCTCTCCTTTTCTGCCGTTTTGCTCTTTTTTCATTCTTTGTATCTCTCTTTTTCTTTTCTTTCTACTTCTTTCTTTCTGTTCTTTTTTCTCTTTACTTTTTCTTCTCTCCATTTTCTCTTTTCTTTCTTTCGGTCTTTCTTTTTACCGTTCGCTGTATCTCGTTTTCTTTTTTCTCATATATATATATATATATATATATATATATATATATATATATATTCTTATCTTCATTGTCTTTCCTCGTCTTGCTCTTTCCTTCATATATTTCTCCATCTTTCGTTTCTTATATATATATATATATATATATATATATATATATATATATTTGTGTGTGTGATCTCTCTCCCTTTTTCCTTTACCTGTCCTTTCGCTATCTTCATTTTCCCCTCCCCTCTGTGACTGTTCACTTCCCTGCTGGCCTCCTTGCCAAACTTATCCAGTCATACCATCTGCAGACATCTTTTCCTCTTTCTCGTACCACTTCTCTCTGTCTCTTTCTCCTACTGTCTATATATATATATATATATATATATATATATATATATATATATATATCACATCGTCTTTTTTCTTCTTTTCCACCCCCTTCTCTTTCTCTCACTCTCACTCTCTTTCTCTCTCAAGCAATGTGGTATCAAATTTCAAACAACCGTTCCTTTAAAGGGAATACCCTCGGTGGGTAGACACAAATAGAGAGAGTCTGCGCGGAACTAGCAAACTCTGCCAGTCTGCCAACCCACCTACTCTGCTTACATATAATATCGAAACTTTATCTCGCTCTCTCACGCACGCTCTTACGCTAAGGTACGACAAAAATCAACCTGCCTGCTTCCTTCACTTGTCCTCCTGGCTTCGTCTTTGGTTCGCAGGGAAAAAATATCTTTCAGAAAAAAGTTACCTGGAGCAAGCAAGCATACCTTTTCTTAATCGGTGAGAGCTTTGCCGCTTCCTTTTTTTTTAATTTTTAATTAAATTTCGATTTCATAATTGTTGTGACGAAATTATCAAAACGTCCTAACTTACTGTTTCCATTTTAAATTATTTGGACTTTTTACCTTGTCAAAGAGGTAGACATCAAAGATAATGTTCAATATTTTTTTAATCTGTCTCTGGACAATAATAGAATGATTTTCAGGTAATCAATTACTTTAGGTTTAATTGAAACTATATAATTATCGCTACATATATATATATGAAGACATCTTAGCCAATGCGTCACGTCTAAGATAAGTTTCTCTTTTGTCTTTATTCATATTGTCCTTTTCCCAGATAAATTTCTAGTAATATCTGAAATCTTATATATATATATATATATATATATATATATATGTGTGTGTGTGTGTGTGTGTGTGTGTGTGTGTGTGTGTACATTTATATTTATATACACTATATTTTATGGCATTTATGACTTCAGACATTTTTCTTAAATACTATGATGAGAAATCGGAGAGTCGAGTTCGAATTCCAGTCGAATTGAATTCGAGTTCATTACATTAAGTTACGTACAAAAACAAAAGCATAAATCCATCTCTCCCCACAAGCTATGGGTAAAATATTTTGACCTGTTTATCTCGAAAAAATTTATTGTTATCATCAACAAAAAAAAAACACTTTTAATGTAATATTCACAAAATACTCACAAAATACAAAATACTCACAAAAAGTATTATTCTTGCAATCAAAAATACACCGCGGCCTTACTTAACGCAAAAAGGGTTGATAAATCATAAAAAAGACAAGTCAGGTCAAAATCTTAAATATCATGTCTTTTTAAGTATCCAAGCGATCCTAGCTCTTTACAGATTCCTTATGTGTAAATTGTCAGGACTTATTGGGAAAGTCATCATTTACTTCGGTTTTGAATTCAGAGTTTACCTTTTGCTAGATTGGCTGTCGCACAAGACTAGTGAACGCAGTCTATTGTACTATTTATCCCGTAGATTACAAAACAGCATGGATCGATATCATTTTTTCTAATATTTCTCTAATGCCGACAGATATTATTACACACTGTTTAATAAGTACAAATATGGCGTTTATTTCAAATATGAAGTATCCACTGTAATAACGTTTGAATAATAAAAATGTCGAATTAAAAATAAATTCGTTTTCTCTCTCCATCTCCCTCTCTCTTTATATATATATATATATATATATATATATATATATATATATATATATAAAGACTTCTCAATTTAGTCTGGTTGTTATTAATTTTACTGTTGAAGTAAAAAAAAAAAAAAGAAACAAGGATAGTAACTCAAATACGTGTACACACTAAAAACAATCAAAAACCATACCTGATAAAAATCCTTTCATATATATATATATATATATCCAGGCTTGAAGCAAACAGTTAATCTAGCTGCACTGAAAAGTTGAAGAAATAGAAACGCACCAAAAATACTAACCCAGTATTTCATACATTTGAAAATTGTAGAATGAATCTATCTATCTATCGATCTATCTATGTATCTATGTCTTTTTATATCTATCTATCTATCTATCTATCTATCTATCTATCTATCTATCTAAGTCTATTTATATCTAACTATTTATTTATCTAAGTCTGTTCATATCTATCTATCTATCTACTCTCATAATATGTCATTGGCTTTTTTTTTGTATTTAAGGCTCAGAAAGATTACTGAAATGGTTCGTATATTATAATATATGATGATATCATATTAGCTAACTTTATATTCTTTTTTTAATAAGATAATAAACAAATTATGAGATATGATTTTTTAGGTAGAGCCTTTCTCAAACTTTAAACACATTAATCTTATCTTTGATGTCTATAAGAAATGCCTTCTTATATGCGCAGATTGAACTAGTGGCCATATATTTACAAAGAATCGAATCCTTAGTTATTCTCTTGACCCAGGGCAACACTACCTCCCCAAGGCACTTGATATAAGCCCTCGTGTTAAGTCTGGGGACCTGCGGGAAAATGAGGGGAGGCATAACGTTGCTATCACTAGTGATCACTCCCAACACTATAATGTTGACGGGATATATCATCTGATTCTTTCCGAATCCTCTGCACTGTCCTCAGTCTGACACCCAGACAATCTGAAATGTTAGTGTTAAAGATTTCGGCGCATTGCCAAGCATGCCGCTTCTTTCTAAATTTCTGGCGGAGTGAACTACGTCATGGTGCTCTTTTCCTCACATATAGTACCCAACTGACCCTACTATACAGTGCAGTCGATAAAATCAAAAGAAAAACAACGTGCATGTGCGAAATTTTTAAAAAATTAAAATGGCGATAATTTACCCATCGCACCCTGTATTGAAATCGTTTTGCTTAAAGTTTGTGTTTTCTTGATTCGAGATGAAAATTGGAAGATTTTCAATACATTTCAACGAAATTTCCAATTTACAAAATTATAGTTATAGTCTAGATATATGAGGAGGGGAAAAGACGTTAGTTTAAATTGACGCCAAGCGTATATGTGTTCAGATTCGGAAGTGCCGAAATAAGCATAGTAAATTTGTACAGTGAGAACATTCGGAAACTTTGGCATTCAATTATCTATAGCATTCATTACAACACTATTCACATGCACATACAACCGAATTTCAGTTAATATAATCCGTATACATTATATTTTACATATAACACACACACACGCATATAATATATATGTGTGTGTGTGTGTGTGTGTGTGTGTGTGTGTGGTTTTAGTGCAAATACTTTTTCTGATTTCTTCAGCAAAAAAAAAAAAGCCTCGACGAATGAAGACATCATCACGGTGTCCTCATGAAACTTCGAAGTCGGCATGAACCTGCTCAGTTAAAATGACGAATTCTTTGCACTAAAAGTATCAGTGCTCTATCTCCACCCTGATATCAAGCAGTTTACGATAGAAAACCTGCTTACCAAAGTTCGTTTTATCAGTAAAACTACTGAAAAATCAACAATCTTGGCGTCAAAAAACTATAGCAATTAACACTACACACACACACACACACACACACAATCACATATATATATAGTCATTTCTCTTCTGGACTTAGCTGATTATGGCTCTTCATAGCTTTCTTTTCTTAAATATCTGTCAAATGTGCATAGCTATGATTGTCATTTGGAGCGAGAATAAAGCTATCTTTTCCACACTTTTGAATTGACAATTGTATTTTTCATATACTGGTTGACAACCAGGACTAGACAGCTCAACCTGATGCATATATATATATATTTCATTTGTGCTGGAGATATAATTGCTATGTATTTGAAGTTTTACCTGTGCTAACAATAAATCTATCTATTACTTTCCTTTTTTCTTTCTTCTTCGACTTCTCTTCTCTTTCTTTTTCCTTTCTTGTCCTTTGCCTTCTTTTGGTCCTCCTCTCACTTTTACCTTCTTCCTTTTCACTAACATTCCCACTCTCCGTATCTATTACCGTCCTTACCTTGTAAGGTATTTCACGCCGATATAGGTACGATGGTCCGTTCTAAGGTTTCACTAGTAATAATAGTACAAGTAGAGGTTACGTACCACTCCGACTCACTGTTTTCTCTTTTTACTGTCTTCTACCCCCCTTTCTTCTTTTTCTTATTTGCAGCTGAGAATTAACACACACACACACACAAATACACACACACACACAAACACACACACACACACACACACACACACACACACACAAACACACACACACACACACACATATCATTGTGCATTTAGAATCAAATAATCACTCATGTATGCATAAAATGATATATGCAATTCTAAATTATACTAGTTTTATGATTTTCGTATTAAACACTTTTTAATTATTCATTTATTTTCTGGGACTAGTATTCGCATCTTAGGTTTTATTGTCAAAACGTTTCAAACGTCGTTTCCTCCAAACTTCTTCAGGTGTCTGTTGAAGTTAATAACCTTGGGAATTATTGCTGCAATCGCTACAAAAATATAAAATCTTTAACTTTATTTTACTCTCAGCCAAAAGTGTAGGACACCTACAAGAATCGAACGCAATACACTAGGACGGTTATTTCAATATAAGCCGACCAGCCAATGGGCCGCGATGAGGCACTCGTATAAAACGATTCATGTATTTCCAAGTTTCGGCTTTGTCTGGCATAGGGCCACGCACTTTCAGCACACTAGCTACTGCTGGCATCCATAGCATGTTCGTTTTACGAGTTTCCGTTGCTAGATTTGAATCCGACCAAGGCTAGAGAGCCTAGTCTGCTATTAATCAATAACTGGTGAGAAAAGAGAAACCGAACGAAACGGACTTCCGTTAGAGCTTGACACCTCGATCCCATTCTTCATGTCTATAACCACTGTGCTAAGTAGTTTTGCCGTTAATACATGAACATGCTTCTCTTAGCCCGAAATTTTCTTGGGAGCTACCTCCTGCCCTTCTCGGATTAAAAAATAATAATTGTATTATTTTTATTTTTAATATAATTGTTGTTGTTGTTGTGTGTGGCATTACCTTGAGTGCCTAATTACCATATCCCCTCCGGGATCTATGAGTAAAAAGGGCACTGCAGGAGACTTATTTATGAACATTTGGGACGTTTCATTTAGATAGAATTTCGCGGATGATTTGTGAAGTTCCGCTCAAAGTATTATATCGCCCGGTTCACACTCCACCCACATCTATTGAACAGGTGAAGAGGCTCATCCCTTGTTTCCTGTTTAGGATGCGGTTTCCGATTTTCTCTTTTCCAATCTTTTCACTCTTTTCTCTCTTTATTTTTTTTCAATTGGAGTAGATAGACTAAACTATCGCCCGGTTCATACTCCACCCACCTCTATTGAACAGGTGAAGAGGCTCATCCCTTATTCCCTGTTTAGGATGTGGTTTCCAGCTTTCTCTTTTCCATTCTTTTTACCCTTACGTAGCCCCCTGCGCATCAGTGGCGTTATCGCCTTGCTTGGGGTGATATGATTAAATATATATATATATATATATGTGTGTGTGTATGTATGTATGTATGTATTTTTATATATCATCACCATCATCATCATCTCAGGAGTCTTTATATTTAACTTAGAGAAATCATTTGCAAAATTATCTGCATGCTTTTATTTTCTTTTGGGGGGGGTTACTTTCTTTTTTCAATTGAGTATTTTTCCCTAGAATTTAGATTTTTTCCGTATCAAAATGTAGATCTGATTTATGGCTTTAATTTCCCATTCAATCTTTACTTTGGTCATTTCAATGTTGTCTTAATTGAAGTATATATAAACATACTAATCAAACCATCTTTAAACCTTTTACTATGACTATTAATTTACTATTAATTGCATTATCTGCATTCTTTATCTAAAACATAATTTGCCTTTAATTATTCTATTCTATCTATCTATCTATCTATCTATCTATCTATCTAAGTCTTCATATCTAAGTTTTTTCATATCTATCTATCTATCTATCTATCTATCTATCTATCTATCTATCTATCTATCTATCTATCTATCTTAGTCTGTTCATTATCTATCCATTCTACTCTGCCTATCAAATTATTAACCAAACTGTTGTGTCTTTACTTGGCAAGCTGTATAAGTCTTTTCTTGAACTATTGTAAAATAACACCCGAATAATGACATTCGACGACTAAATAGAATGTGTATTTTAAACATTTTAACTCCTTTTACAATGGTAGAAAGCAGCTTCATTAAAATTCTAGGACATTTTGTAGAAAATGTTAATCATTTTTTTTTATTTATGTCGGTAAAAGCGTAATAAAAACTAGCCTTTCTAGAAATCTAATATAGTCGAGATTTTGCCCCTAACCATGTACGTTAATATGTTAGAACTGTGCCAAGTTTAAATCTATCTATCTATCTATCTATCTATCTATCTATCTATCTATCTATCTATCTACATATTTGCCTATTATTGAATGCATGTAACCCATTATTTTGTTTGTGAACAAACACTCATGCTCTTTTCGTTTTCTCCTTAGACAGTCTTGGGGCTGTTTCTACACTCGGGTGTTGACCAGGTTGAGGGGCTGCTGACCTGAGTCGTCTAGAGTCTTCGTGGCACTCTTTTTAAACTCTTTTCGGAGATTTCGATCCCAATCGAAAAAGCTTAATCATGTCGTCCTACGATCCAAATGACCCTGATATGGAATTCCTCTGCCTTACCAGGCAGAAACAATTGGAGGTTACAACTCTGCCATTTGATGGTAAGAAGAACTGTTGGGTCCCCGATGAAAAGGAAGGATTCGTGTCAGCTGAGATCCAAAGCACTAAGGGTGATGAAGTCACTGTAAAATGTGACAAGACTCAGGAAGTAAGTACCAACTTTTGAATATTTTTCATATAATTACTACTAGGATTAACTTGCGATAAATTACGTTCTGTTGTGTAAATTCCGATCTTATGGTGTAAGAGAAAACTATATTATAAATTATAATTCTGTTTTTACTATGTAAAAGAGATTTGTATTATAAAAAACAGTCGCGCATTTATCTAAGAATAAAATAATTCTATTATAAAATCATTCTAATAAATGTTAGCATATCAGATCCAATATAAAATGATGATCCGATATTTTCTTTTTTTAAATTTTCTAGAAAGTATTTTGTTTTCTTTTATTTATCATAAACTAATTAAACAACTGATTAATAATTTTTTCCTCCGTTTTCTTTCTTTCCAGATGAGGACTGTTAAAAAAGATGACGTTGGTCAGATGAATCCACCCAAATTTGAGATGAACATGGATATGGCCAACTTGACCTTCCTTAATGAGGCTTCCATCTTGCATAACTTGAGATCTCGTTATGTCAACGGCTTTATCTATGTAAGTTGGCGTTGCACTTGGTGCCACTAGTATTTTCATCTTTTTCTTCTCCATTAATGTCTTTCTTGTTACAAATAAACTTTTCGTAAATCAACTTTGAGAGATACAATTTTGAAATCGTCCCCAAAATGCTATCAAAATCAACACAGATCTTCAAAAACTTAAATCCACTATCAGTGTTTATTTTTGTCTTCTTAGCCCATGTTCTGTCTCCTCAATAATGCTTAATTTTTGCGTTCTTTCTTATTCTTCCGCACCAATAACCCCTTGGGCAATCATTACTTTTCTTATATCCATTTTATTTATTACCTACGAAATATACTGAAGTGACTTTCCGTTTTCTCCGTTGTTTTTAATTAAAAGTTTTTCTTCTCTTAGACTGGGTGTCACGCAAGGCTAGAAAGTATTTTTGTTATTAAATCAATTCTGAAATAGAATGTTACGTCTCTTCAGGGCAGAGATTGTCATAGTTCCCCGCATGCAGACTCCTTTAGTTTAATATCTGCGAATTACCAGGACTACTTTGGAAAGATAGTGGAGTGGTTTTCCGTTTTCTCCATGACTTTAAATTTAGAATATTTCTTCTCATAGACTGTTTACCACCCAGACATCTTGGAAAAGATAATGGAATAGTTACCAATCAAAATTACTTATTATCCTCTTTCTTCACGGTAAAGTATGGCAAACAACAAGTGATTGGCTCTTATGCAATTGAATCGTAAAAGGCACTTATAATAATAATAATTAAAATATTATTTCTTATATATTTTCTTTCACAACCAAGATAACCTTTTGGATAACCTTTAGGTTTTTAATCGAATTCTACAATTAAAAAATATTTTTATTACTGTAAAACCCTCTCAAACGCAGAAATGTGTTCTCCAGTTGTTAATAGAAAAAATAAGTTAGCGAATATAACGATTAGACCAATCCATTCACAACAACCCGTGTAAACCAGGCAAATCTATATTTTATATGCGATGTTAATCTGTCTTTTACATCGTTGTATCAGTAGTAATTGTCTGGTAGCTACTAAGAATTGCGAGTTTTATTTTTATATAGATAACCTTAACTATAATAGGGAATTATTCTACTTAGCAAATGCAAGGCCCTCAATGAAGATCGATCTCCCAACAGCAGGATTCATCTATATCAAAACTAATTAGTTGCGAAGGCAAGTTGTCAAACTAGATCTTTATATAATGAATACTATCGCTGCTTCGATCACAATTACTCGATAAGAGATGGCAATTGACGTTGCATTTAAGCTCTTGGAGACTGTAGCTATCAGGGAAAGAAGTATACGGAAACAATATATGTGTGTGTGTGTGTGTGTGTGTGTGTGTGTGTGTGTGTGTGTGTGTGTGTGTGTGTGTGTGTGTGTGTGTGTACGAGAATTTATTGATTATTAGAGGTAAATGATTCTCAAAATGCTCTTTCATACCACTTCTCATTAATTACAAGACATACGTTATTTCGGGGCCTTTGCCAGAACAACTTTTTCAGTGCGGGTTCGAAACAGGGAAAGGCTAAGAATACAGTGGAAGAAGAAAATATAGAACAGCTAAGGGAAAAGGAACATAAAAATAGAAACTTCGGAGTAAGGAAAAATATATGTTTCGCTATGTTTATACTAGGGTTCATATTTCTATTCTACTGTCAGAAAAAAATCCGCTTATTTATAATAATTTTCTATTCCCTTTTCAGACATACTCAGGTCTGTTCTGTGTTGCCATCAACCCCTACAGACGTCTTCCCATCTATACACAAGGTCTGGTCGATAAATACCGAGGAAAGAGAAGAGCTGAGATGCCACCCCATCTTTTCTCTGTGGCTGACAACGCCTACCAATACATGTTGCAAGGTAAGAAGCAATTATATTACTCACTTACTCACTGAATTAGACAAACATATTAACTATTTATATCTGATATAATTATAATGTTTATCATTTTCTGATGATGTAAATATCATCATAGAAATATTTTTCTTTGGTGATCTAAAGAAAATAAATCGTTTTTCATAAAATTGCACATATTGATGTAAATATTAAACCATATACGTTATATTATACACAATTTCACATAAATGAAAGTCTAGGGAGCCGTTCAATGTAGGGATTATTGAATGATTTATGCAATATTAATGTAAGAGAAAATAGTAGAAATTCAAGATTATGAGGATAAAGAGGGTAAATAACGATTAACCTTTGACTTGAAGAGATTAGGATTTCACTGGGAAACATTCACATGGGAGCCTGTTCCACATGATAGCAATTCTTCGGAAAGAAAAATTGTCTGAATGGAATTTCATCCTTACAAATGGAATACACAGGAAATGTGGCTGATTTGGCTCTGTGGATGTAGTATAGATTTTGTCAGTTACTTTTAATGTGCTTGATTTTACTCTTAAACGGCTGTCATATAGGAGAAGATAGGCTCGCCTACCGCTCGGTTCACACTCCTCTCCGATCTTCTGAAGAGGAATAGAATTTTATCCCTTGTATCTTGTTTAGGTTTGGGTTTCCGTTTCCTTCTAAAGTCAGTCAATTAAGTGGCATACGTGAAACACGCTTGGGCGATCATGTCTTGAAAGAGGCATGACTGACTGGGCAGAAGATTATCCCGGAGTAGGTTGCCATTGCTTTCTGCGGTAGACTGGTTGCCGGCCAAGGCTAGAGAATCCAACCTGTCATGCTATTTAACCCATAACTGGAGGGAAGAGATGGATTAATACCTTTCCCAAGGGTATTTGCGCCTAAGTGAATGCAATGAATTCAACTGAAATTCGAACTTGGCTCCCCGATTTCTCGTTCCGAGCCGATATCCAATGCACCACATCCCATAAAGTATACTTGAATTTTATAGTTCTAACGGCTTAACTTAAAACTCTGAATTTTTATTTTCTAATTACTTACATTTCTTTCTTTAATGGGAGTAGATAGGTTCTCCTATCGTCAGGTACACACTTCTCCCTGGTCTTTCGAACAGGAATAGAATTTTATTCCTTGTTTCCTGTTTAGGTTTGGGTTTCCGGCTCCTTCTAATTTTTTTTCTTTTTCTTTCAATTCCGGTGGCCTCTTGTTGATACGATCAACGATAATAAATTTAGGAAGCTGACATTTTTTTATTCTCGTTATTACTATTATAATATAATTTTTATCATAATTTGATTACTGCTATGGTCACACTACCTACCAAGTCTGTAGGGTGACCTAAGGCGGTAGCGGTGTGTTGTTATGACAACATTTCATTTGTTTTTCTACATCTCATGACATCATTAGCGGTACATGGACAAACTTCTTCTTAGTGTGTGGGCTGAACTTATTATTATTATTATTATTATTATTATTATTATTATTATTATTATTATCTAACATATTACGATTGTTTATTGTTTTTATATATAATTAAAACGAAAATAAGCATATGAAAAATTCACCTTTAAAATAAAGAAAATATAGAATTACGTTTATCGTAAAAGTTTATGTAAACTTTACTCGCTATTTGAGGATTGAAAAGAACATTTCTTTCTCTATTTTTCTATTTTTGTCTTTTTGGTCTTATATGTTTTTTTGTTTTTTTCTGCTCATTGTAGATCGTGAAAACCAGTCCATGTTGATTACGTGAGTTACTTTTTATCTTATTTGCTTGACTGCACTTCTACGGTCTGTGAATGACAGCTTTAAAATACATTCAATATATAATTAGTCGATGGACACTCTGTAAACAGAGCGCCGCATACAGGGGTCTATCTACATAACAGTCATCATAACAATCATTATCATCATCACCATTCGTGTATGTCCGTGGTTCAACACTTGACCAATTCCTTCCACATATCTAGCTTGAAAACCGAATAGGTATTCAATCGTGCGTATCGTATCTTGGGCAAGTAAACCTGACGGAACCCATCTCTTTCCAGGTCATGTCACAGCCGAAGTCCAACTTGAAAGCTCACCTAGAGCAAAGGCATGTGACTTGATTCTATCAGTCGAATCCTCCACCCCGGCCGTTGATTTCAATCAAACCCTCCGCACAGTGATGCTATATCATCACTGCATCTGCAGTACAGACTGTATCCATAGATGTAGATCCCAGTCTACCCCATTGGGCTAGATGACCGTTGAGCCTACAAAAAATCTTGTTTTTTAATCCTCCTAGGTGTTTAACCAACCTCCTCACCAGCAGTGATATGAAAAGGTCTGGTGATGCACGGGACCAACTCCTTGATTGTATACCACTCAAGTAGGGGGCCTACTCTGGTCTCACTTATCCAAACACGGATCCACATTCACACTCGCTTGTAGGTTTGTAGGACGCTTGTACGACGAAGTTAACAGCGACAATTTAAATTTCTAAAACTAAATTTTTATTTCAATCATTGGTTGGATGCCCGGGGTGATCGCACCCTCTTCCCACCCCTTCTGTGCACTGCTGCTCACTATATAAGCTTGGTGGAGAAGTATATGCAGTATCCCAACGATCCTAATGGTTCACGAAACTCATGATCAAAATCGATCTTTTAAAAAATTAACCTATTTTTAAATGTTGATTTATCAATCAAAATCTTCTGGTTTTCTTTTTATTATTAAATTTACAAGTCTTCTAACAAATTACAAGACAAATCGAACAAAGTGTAAAAGAAATAATTGCTGAACCTTTATTCGGTGACATATTCACTTTAAATTTTTTATCAGAACAGACATTTTTTTTTACAAACGGATAATTATCCGAATAGCTATAAAAAAAAATTATATTTTTATTTTTATAACCTCTTTGAAATAAATATTTTATAAAATAAAATATAAATTCTGTAAAAATAACTTAATTGTATAAATATATTACTATCAAAGATATTAAATGTAATATAGTTGATTCGTAAACAAAAGGGAAGTCTAAAACGAAATATTTATATGCTATAGGCTCATGAAGTTAATTCTATTTCATGAAGTTAATTCTATTTCATGAAGTTAATTCTATTTCATTCAAACAATTTGTCCGTTCGGAAAATGTCCGCCAGTGAAATGTCATTCGATCAAACATCAGTTCTTCAATTAAGGGATAGTTAATTATAACGAAAGGTATTTTTAAATGCGTTGATTTTGTTATTGTTGTTTTACGTATCGAGAAAATTGCTCGATAACAATTGTTCTAAAACGAAATTATTCTAATTATAAATTGCTTGAATGAAAATTATTCGAATGAACAATTATATTAAATGATAATTATCGGAAATACCTATATCTGAAAAGTATGTGATCTTGCTTTGAGAGAGTCAATGCTGGCTTACCCAGAATTAATAACACACTTGAAGGATGACATTGGGCTTTCTTGCAGCAAGTGTCACCCCATCATCTCACAATATGGAAATTCTTAGACGCTTTTAAAAGAGAACAGGACTTTCAAGAAATTAATTTTGCAAAAGTAAGAACAGGTTGTCAAAATATCAAGTGCGCCAAGAAATACCTCGACGTAAATAGAAAACTTATTAGTGGCAGCCATTAATGAGTACTCTTTAATAGTTGACTATTTACGTGCAGTATCATATAACTCAAGGTTATATAATTTTTTTTCTTACTAAATTGTTTTAATAACGATATTTGAATTTCGAATAATTATCATTTGTGTATTTCCTCTTTTAATCTTTACGATTTTGGGCAACAAAGAATTTTGAATAATTATGATTTAATATAATTATGCTTTCGATTAATTTTCATTCAAACAATTTACAATTCGAATAAATGTTCTTCGAATAATTGTTTTCGATCAATGTTCATATACTCGTTATTTTATCAGGACACTATTTCAACAGCGCGTTCAGTTTTATGGAGTGTTCATAATCTTGCCTAGCTCATAAACACGTATGCTCAATTTGTATGAAAAATAAAATGGCTCATGGACAAAATAAAACAGCTATTATGCACCGTGATATGCACATCTCTATAGTCAACATTTACATTGATGCGTCATACTTGAACATAATATCAAACACTTACACTTATGATAGCAGACACAATATTACCAATACACATCGACATCAAAACAAACGCTACTTAATGTCTACATATCTACAATTATCCGTATATCAGTCAAATATATATATATATATATATATATGAAATTCACTTGGAAATCAACATATCTTATTACCTGAATTGAAAAGTTTAACTGCATATTTTTCTTAATCCCTTATTTTAGAATTTCCGTCGTTTCTCTAATATAACTGATTCTTGTTTAACATTTTGGATCCAGCCGAACAATCTGCAAGGATTTGTATGATTGTTTTGTCTTCGCCGCAGGATTCTTCACAATTCGGATGAATGTATCAGATATTTGTAGATATGTAGATCGGGTAAATGTGTGCGCCTGTCTCATTAGAAATTTGCTGCTCTGCCTTAGAGTGTGTAGACGAGACAAACCAATTTTACATAACGCTTGTAATGAGGTTATTTCTCGATTTTTTGGCCCTTTAGAAGGCAACTCAATATTTTCTTCTTTTCGTTATCTTATGTTTTGCTATTATCACGTTGAAACATAGGTTCTCGTATGACCACCGAAGTTAAACAACGTTGAGCCTGATTAGTACTTATCCTAAGCTTGGATTTGTAGATGGTGTAATGGATAATGGCTCAGAATTAGAAATCGGAGAGCCGAGCTCTAATTCTAGTCGGGTTCATCACATCTACATGTGCAAATACCTTTGAGTAAGATATGAATTCACATTTTTTCTTCCCCCTAACTATGGGTTAATTAGTCGAACTTACATTTACCATCTAAATATATTTTTCTGACTTTTTCTAACCTACAAAAGGTTGATAAGACGTAAAAGATCAATCATCCAGCGCATATAGTAATGCAGCTTTGATCTTATACTTGTAAAATATATACACAGACATCTTTATCACTCCTGTTTTTCCCTATAATTTTTCTTACAGTTTTTAGTTTATTTTTTTCTCTCTCCCTCTTTTTTTCTTTCTTTTCCAATATAACATTTCTTTTTTTTTCTTTCTCTTATTAAGTATACAATTCTTTTTTTTTTTTTTTAATGCTTTCCATCTCAGTTCCCTAACCGTAACCATGTATCTTCTATAGCCGATTTGGTTAAAGCGTCGTTTACGCAAGGCAAGCTTTAACGATATCCGCTAGGAATTCAAGTTTTGTCAAATGTTGTTCAAATTTTTCGCTTTAATGACGTCTCTTCTTTTCGAAGAATTGTGTTGACCCCTTTGATAAAAAGAAACCATAAGATAACGAACATTACTCAAAAAAGAATGATCTACTGTTTCATTTCATTCTTATTTTTTCCGTCAATCTCTTCACTTTCATTGTCGTTTTGTTTTAACTTTTCTTTCTCCCCTCTCTTTTCTTTTTCCCTTCTTTTTTATTTGTCCTCGCTCTTTTTTCTCCTCTCCCTTTTCGTTATTTTTCCTCATTATTTTTTTTTTGTTTCTATTCAACATTATTCTTTCCTTTCGCCTTATCTCACTTACGCTTTCTCTCTTTCTCTTTCTCTCTTTTTTTTTTTTTTTTTTTTTTTTTGTCTCCCACCGATACAACCACATTCTTTTCTTTGTATTATCACTTCTCTTTCTCACTTTCTCTTTTGGTCATTTTGTGCATATTTCTTAAAATGTGCTTTGAAACTGCCTGAAAGAAGCATGATAAGCTTCAATTAGTAATCTAACAGCTTCAAATGACTGATATTCTAGAATGATCTATCTTCAGATAGATAATATGTCCGCCGGCATACATATGTATGCAATATGTCCCAAACACCATTAAACAAAATGGATCAGCATATATTGCCTACGTATGCAATGCACGGGCGAACATAATATATCAGGCCTCACAATATTGCATTTTGGCATCAACAATCTAATGCACCTTGGCTCGCTGGCTTCTCAACTGAAGCTGCTTTATTATGAATATTATTACGATAGAGTGCTTCTCTGTGATTGGCTATTTAATGCTATATCATTGTTTAAGATGAATTAAATTCGAAATCTCATTGCTTAAATATCATAAATGAAGGACTTTAATAAAATGGACTGCAAATAAGGAAATTAGATAAATTATATAAAGTTTAAAAAAGGAGGATTTTTTAAAAATATGGTTCTGATTTGCAATTATTTGTCGTTAGTACTATATACTTTTGTAGAATATCGTCTCGACTTTGAGACAGTAAGATTTCAAGTTTCGATTGTCGTCTGCTTTTGACAATATTCTTGTTGAAGACGACATCAGTTCTGCTGCAGTCCAGTATTCAGTTATATTTTTAAAATATCATAATGATGTAATATTTTTCGAAATAGATATGATTGTTTTTAAATTATCAAATCTCAGTTTTACGTTCAGTTTGTTAAATTCTTAGCTGAACGAAATTTGGTTCTATGGAGTGTATATTCGGCAACACGTCCGCTTAATATATAAACGAGAAAATGTGGACGGTTTCATGTAAGGTTTGCGAGAAAACACAACTAACGATGGAAGTATTGTTATCTCACTAACACATTTGTATGTAGGGTTTTAATTGCAATTTTAGATATTGAGGGCATAATTCGAATTGTAAACCGAATAGCTCAAACTGAAGAAAAAATGTATTTAAATCCTTAAAAAAATAAGTGTCGCGAATTTAAATGCATGACGGTATTCATCCGATTTGCCATTCGTAGCATTAATCATTTAAAAGTATCGTTTCCTCTTAAAAATCAGAATAAGCCTAATTTTCCTTTTAATTGTTGCCAGGAATAGACTAGTTTTGATTCATTTTCCGCAAACTTTTGTTTTGCTCAGACCAAAAAACAAAAACAAAAAAAAAACAAAAAAAACGCGGAAGCCTTACACTCCGAACCAAGAATTTCTGATTTCAGAATTCTTTTACTATAATCACAAGGCTGTTTAGTTTTCTAGTGCTACGGTGCTGTTGTTGTTGTTGATAATGTTATTCTTTTGAGGACGTAGTGGTGAATCTGGGGCCGGGAAAACAGAAAGCACGAAGAAAGTGATTATGTATTTCGCCGAAGTAGCAGCTCATCAAGAAAGAAAGAAAGAGAAACAAGACGGTACACGCGCTGTAAGTGCCCTACGCCATGTTTTATTGATTCATGAATTATATCTGTCATATTTGTTCTCGACAACTTACACATTCACGCACAACTGATACTCAAAAGTTTCAATATTTAGATTAAAAATACAGCAGTTAGTTAAATTATTAAATCTTCTCTTTTTATAAGAACTACAATAAAGAAAACTATTACTAAATCGTTTCACTGTGACGAGTGAAAAAACGTCATTACGACAGGGCAAGGTAAAGTTCTGCGTTTATATGTAAAATGTCGAACAAATATATCTTCCTCTTCAAAGCGTAGAGAAAATGTTTGTACTTTCTGAGCTGGTGATTGTCCTGACTGTTTTGATAATTGATATAAGAACAATAAATACCAATCCTTATCAGGTAAATATATTATGATTTAACATCAGTATCTATTAACATAAAAATTACCCTTCAGTGATCCTTTGAATGTATGTTACTGTACAGCCTCCAGCTTTGATAAGGTATGGATATTTTCTAAGAGCATTCAAGAGAAAGACAAAAATGATTCAACGCCAATGTATTAAATGTTCATTTAAATATTACTTCTCTTGTATCCACGTCGGCAGCGTGGCTGGTGAAATAACAGTGACGTCAACAGTTCCCTTTTTTTTTCTTTTTTTACCTCAACAGTGGAGAGTCTGGAGCAGGTAAAACTGAAAACACGAAGAAAGTAATTCAGTACTTTGCTCTCGTGGCTGCCAGCTTGGCTGGAAAAGACAAGAAAAAGGAAGAAGAAAAGAAGGTAGCGAAGAGTTAGGTTTTGGGCATGAAGCTGACCAACGATGCCTGCTAAAAACAATACAAACCCTAAAAGACTCCTCCCAAAACCTTTACCCATTGACGTTCTTTCATTACTAAAACAATTCACAATAAAACCTCGATTTAACGTCCTTCGATTTAAGGAATACCGAATTCAAGAAACCACTCGTGCATCACATGGGCCATAACGAACTGACATTTTATTTTTTACTGAACAAAACTAGATAAACGTCAAAATAAATTTTTCATAAAGTCCGTGTTAAGTTACTAAGTACATGTCAACATTGTTCCCCGAAATGAAAAAATTGCTGATTTCAATTATTATAAACCCTACTTACCAACATCGTGTAGGTGTGAATAAGAGAGAGAGAGAGAGAGAGAGAGAGAGAGAGAGAGAGAGAGAGAGAGAGAGAGAAAAGCAAGAAAGTGAGAGTGATACCATCGCAATGTTTCGAGTTGCTTAATGTTTAGCCTTGATCGATTGCTTATGGTAAGCTAGGATGTGTCATGAATAGAAGTTCAGAATACGAAATCGGAAAACCGAGATGGAATTTCAGACGCAAACAGTCTTGGAAAAATATGAATCCATATTCTCCAACTATGGATTAAATACTGGATGTGATTCTGAAGAAATTATTTTTATTCTGAAAAAAATTTAATTTAATATTCACTCACACAAAAATGAATTATTCACACAATCCAAAACATATTTCGGCTTTAAATAACCCACAAAAGGTTGATAAAACATAAAAAAAACAAATCAACCAATTAAAGGAATTATAATGCAAACGTTTCCCAATTAGTTCTTTAAATCGAGGTTTTACTGTACAAAAAGGAACCAGCGATTTTAGTCTTTAAATAATAATAGAAAATATAATCACTTTCGATTCTTTTTCTTTTTCTTTATTTAATTTATTTGTTTGTTCGTAAACACTCAGGCTTATTATCAAGCGAAATAGCTGAGAAAAGTATAATAAATTTCGTTTCTTTTATAACCCTTGATATAACGAAAGTCTACAGTTATTTATATGTTTACAATTGTTAACAAACTAACATTTCGTTGACGGAGGATAAAAATTATATTCTATTTATACACCATTACACAAAAAAAGAAGAAATAATCAATATACTTAATTAATTAAATCTATATATCTTAAAGATTTCATTACAGCTATAAAATTCTTATGCTAATATACCTTATGACTGCGCCCGCCATAATATTAAGAACATGTTAAATAAATTATTTCTAAATATTTAAATTTCAATTTAGTTTCTTTCAATAGTCAGTTATACCAGTAAATATTAGAATCGCGGGCACACAAATAAAAAATGCTAACTTTGATCTCGTCCATGGTTTTGCTTTTCGTTCTGGCCAAAACGAAATAACGAAATCTATGCCGAGTTCAGATTTTTACATTAACCGCACTTATGAAACTTTTTTTTCAATCTTCTACTACAACTAATATATATATATATATATATATATATATATATATATATATATATAAATAATTCATTTTATCGGTTAAACTAAGATGTATTTTATATTAGTACTACTTATTTCTTTCATATATCTCAATCTTTTACATTAAGATATAGGAGAAACATAATACGTTTTGTTGGCTCTTAACAATCAGAAAATACATGTCTTATTAATAACTCACTCTTTAATGAAGGAACGCAATTAAAAATTTAATCTGATCCGGAATAATTACATAAGGCTTTTAAAAATATCCATCAATAAAGTTAATTTTCTGAACAGTAATATTAATATAAATATATTCAAGAATTAAATAAATATCATAATTTAATAATTTTTTACTATATCGAGCTTTTTCGGCTTCCAGGTGTTAAAAATATTTTAAAATTTAAAATTCTGAATATAATCAAATTTAATACCTTTTATATATTTATTATATTATATTAAAAAATTCTTAAGCTTTCTTTATTTTAATATATTTGTAATTTACATTTTTTAAACTTTTAATATCACTTCATTGCGTTCCATCATTATAATATGTTTTTATTTTATTTAGCAGGCATTGTTTGTTTTACGGCGCCCCTTCCTTAACTTATACCCTGGAAAAATATAACTGGAAAAATTTGTCTACATATACATCTATATATCTATCTCTGAGTGTGATCTTGAAAAAATGAATTTCCCAAATCTGAATCCACAACTAACCCATCCACCATTTCCTCAATTCCAATTTCGTGACCAAGTAACCCAAGTCGTTATATCTAACCATGTCTCACTTTTATTTAACAATGTTTCGTTTGTTTTATTTTTATTTTCTTTCTTTTATTTTCTCACCTTGTTCTCTGGCATTCCATCTTGTGACCGTGTCTTTTTGCCCGTACCATTTTTTAATTGAACCAATTACTATCTTCGACACAAGGACATCGGTTTAATTTCGTATCAATTCTATCAGATTTCATTTGTAGTTTTAAGGTTAACAACATGTTCTTAAAATATCATTTCGACAATTGAGCATAAATTCAAAATACTAATCACGTTCGACCAGCAGAAATCAATAATGTGACAGAATTAAATCTCGAATGTACAAATTGAATGTCTATGCTTATACTTTGTGCCTATATAACGAAAAGAAAAATATAAATCTTGATTATTGGAAGTGCTGAGAGCTGATATGAAACAACCCTTGTCACTTCAAATGTGGTCGAATGATTGTACTATTTTATTTTTGTTGTTAAAATATTTTTCTAATATATCTTTCAACAATGTCAGTTGTATATTTTTAATCATGTAATGTGAAATGATTGTATGATTTTAGGAGGGTTCTACGAATTGAAAGTTCGTTACGTTATAGAGGAGAAAAAAATGAATGAACCAGACAACATTCCAAATTTTTTCTCTATTCAAGATAACAAATAACACTGCAAAAATTATTTAACAATTTTGAATCTATGCTTCATTCAATAATACGCTATAATGAAATTTTCAATTTAAAAGAGCTCTTCTAAAAATATGCTATTAAAATCTTCATAAATTGTTTAACTTTATTGATGATTATTTATATATTTATAAATGTACATTTGAATATTTTGCTCTGTTTTTGTTTACATGTTCTTATGTATTATATGTATATATATATATATATATATGCTTTGACTTTGATGTATTTAATTCCGTATTGATCTTAAATCTTTAGTAATGTTTATTGAAAGAAGTACAACTGAAAAAAGAACCCCTTCGGCATTTTTCTGTGACGTCATGAATTATTTTTATTTTATTAAAATCTTAAAACAGAATAAACTGGAATAAACTCTAATTATCTGACCGCATCTTTAGCCATTTATCGAACATTCATAATGACCAGAGGTTCTTTTTTTAGTTCTATCTATCTATCTATCTATCTATCTATCTATCTATCTATCTATCTATCTATCTATCTATCTATGTGTGTGTTCTGTAAATGTTTGTATGAATGCGTGTCAAAGGTTCTTCTATATATTTTATTTTTAATTGATAATTCTTTATTGATTCATTGACGTCATATCAATTTGAATGCTTTTCTTATAATATTGGCTCATCGTCGCCGCTCCACCCACGCCCTCACACCATCATTCTGGTTGAACAAAATCGAAAAATGACCATTGTCCGGTCCATATGCTCGTTTCGATTTTCATATCTCTAAGAGTTTAAGGGTCCCGGTTCCCTCGAACAAAGAAAAAAAAAACTCTAATATTTCTACATTTTACAAACCCAGTCAAATATCAGTCTTGTTCCATTAAAAATCCTCCTGATATTCTGACCATATTTTAGTTCTAAGTATAATGTATACCTTATACTCTCCTTGTCCACCTTTGGCCGTTCTTTTTTTTACCACTTATAACTGATCAGTATATAAGAAAATATATACCGTTTTCTGATAGCTTTACCAATAGCACAAGTCTATCGATTTAAATATTCCCTTAAAAGAAAGTAGTTAATCTATTCTTGATTTATAAATTATTTTTGGACATTCCTTAGATTTGAATCATAAACTCTTGTGGAGCATTCCATTTCATAAAAATTATCCTTTTCTTATATATACACGAGGATTTCTTCTTATACTGCAATTCCTGTCTATGCCGCATATTCGTAGTACGTGGAGTTTGACGGAATATTCCTTATAACCCTAACTTCCGTCAATTCTTGACTGAGAGCTAAACAACTAATTTCAAATGATACAAGATATATGTTTACGGGAACTTTCAATGTCGTTTCGGATATTCTTACTTAGCAACATTTCCAGATTAAAAATATCCCCCAATTACGGAACTTACAGACAAGCTGTTTCTGCTGTTTCTGTCATCTCCTTTAACATTGCCTTCATAGCTACAAACAAGTCGTTTGTATGTGTGATGAATGTCCATAATAAAAAACAAGTAATAAAAAAGCAATATATAAATGCATACCATTGACATATTCTTTCTATATATGCGATAAAATGACTGATATGAAATACCCGAACAAAGTATGTAAGATGGAACAGATGAAAGACAGGTGGATCTTTTAAATTTGTATTTTGTTGTTAACATTTCTTTCAATATGAACATCACTAGAACTGAAATGTGTGTGTGTGTATTTATATACCTACAAGTATTGTCCTATTGAAGTTACAATTATTCACATACTTTTGTCTTTTTCTTTTTCCCTCCCACAATTTTTCCATTCCAACGCTACCAACACCTTTATTTTTAAAAAAATCTCCAAAAACCTCCACCAACCTAAAATATGATTATCCATGTCCAAAAAAAAACCCAAAAAACAAAAAAAAAATCAAAACACGAAAAACCCTCTTTCTCTCTCTCTCTCTTTCTCTCCTCAAAACAATACTGAACCAATTCTATCTCTCAAACTCAAAAAAAACAAAAAAAAAAAACACAAAAATTTCATCCTACCATTCCCATCCCCTCCGGAAATATAGAAAGATGAGAAGAAAGGAACCCTTGAAGATCAGATCGTACAGTGCAACCCTGTACTTGAGGCTTACGGAAACGCCAAGACCACCCGTAATAACAACTCCTCTCGATTCGTAAGTACTGCTGACCGAGCTCAGCAAAACCCAAAACTACCATTACACGACTAATCAACACCGGGCAAACGACAAACGTATTGCCAGGATCAATATGGTAACCCCAGTAACCCAAAAAAAAAAAAAAAGAATCACTCAACTGTCAACAAACTACCATCTAATTGCCTAACCCCTCCCACGTGACTATTGATCAATTCTCTAATAACTCTCCTCCCCAGACTCCACACCCCCATCCGCACGACATTGGAGCGATTATTAATACTTAAGTCGTGTATGCAATTGATGTATCAATTTTTGATCGATTCTCGATACTTCTGCTACGAACAGGAGATACAAATAAAATCAAACGACTTTACGCCATTGTTTCATGAGCTAAGCACAAAAAACACGACAGACCATAAAGAATATTATTGTAAAAATAACAGTATGACAAAGTGGAAAAAATTCACTGGTGATGACGTGTTTCGTTCTTCAAAAATTCATCAGACTAAATTTGTTATCAAAACAAATTTAGTCTGATGAAGTCCTGAAGGGCGAAACGCGTTACGAATATTTTTTCCACTCTGTCATACTATTTCCTCGGTATATATATATATATATATATATATATATATATATATATATATATATGTATATATATATACACACAACTGATAATAGTGTAATTATCACATAGCAAGAATCTATTTTTCGTAGCTATATCATTATCGTAGCTTATCATTATCATTATTATGGTGGTATTACAAGACTTATGTAACAAAAAAACTCGAGAATATCATCTAGGACCACATTGATGAGATATCTGGGTAATATGTTGCCTTTATAATGTCTCATCTTTGGAAAAGTCTTTCCTTTTTTTTTAATCTTTTTTTTTTTTTCTTTCATTTGTCAGCTGATCGAAGCAACGTAAATTGATATATCAATTGCTACGTCGGGCTATAAACAACATCTCCCAAACTAAACAATTTTAATAAACACTCTTTCTGTGTCTCTCTCTCTCTCTGTGAATCTGAATCCAATTCAACCCACCCCGTCTCTGTATTCAAAGTCTTACTCTCCTTTTCTCTTCAAAATAACCCCCTCCCGCAGCTATCACGTTTTAAAAAACAACTAAAACCTAACTGAAAAGACAAGAAAAAAAATGTGTTTCTTGCCAATAACTTCTGCCTTTAATACTCTCCAAGTCCGTCTCCTCATATTATTGTCTCTGTCCGTATGTGTCCATATCACCCCCTTCGACTGAAAAGAATCTAATCCGTTGTACTCATAATCACAATAATTCTGGCGTTCTTCTCAAATAATAATAATAATAATAATAATAATACAGTGTTGAATGACGCCATAAAATATTCTAATCTATAACCCTCTGAACTCATTTCTCCTTCCGTACTCTAAAATAGTACTCCATTCCTCTTGCACACGTCTCTCTCATTTTTTTTTATTTGATATTTTGTTTTGTTTTGTTTTTTTTTTGTCTTCACTTTTATTTTCATGAACTACTACTACCTCCACCACTATTCACATTTTTTTTATTTATTTCTTATTTTTTATTTTTATTTATTTATTTTTATTATTTTTTTTATCCATTGAATGTTCACATAGTCCTTTCCCGTATTTCCCGTAAATCTCCTCGGTGTCTACGTTTCAAAGCTTCTTTTGTATATCTTTTGTCTTTTACGTGTACTCCAACGAGTCATTTAACAAACGTTAGTATCCGCTTTCGTACAGGCATTATCACGACGCAATTTCTTAGCCACCACTAATCGCCATATTACAATTTAACATCACCATACCATTCTCGAATAAACTAAGTTGTTTTTAAATCTCCGTGCCTTTAACATAAACCAATTTTATATTTACAAAAATATCCTGCCTACTACGTTATTCTATAAATTCTTTTTCATCCAATCAGTCAGTTATGTGCCATACGTGATACACGCATTGGGCGATCATGTCTCGAAAGAGACATGCCTGACTGGGCAGATTTTCTCACAGTAGGTTGCCATTACATTCTATAGAAGACTATAGAACCCAATCTGTTTTATTCTATTATCAATTTCAGTCAGTTAAAGGCCATACGTGAAACACGCTTGGGCGATCATGTCTCGAAAGAGGCATGACTAACTGGGCAGAAGATTATCCCGCAGTAGGTTGTCATTGCTTTCTGCAGTCGACTGGTTGCCTAGTCTACAGAACTCAATCTGTCCTATTATTTAACTAATAACTGGAGGGAAGAGATGGATTAATACCTTTCCCAAGGGTATTTGTGCGTAAGTGAATGTAAGGAATTCAACTGGAATTCGAACTCGGTTCCTCGATTTGTCGTTCTGAGTCGATATCCACTGTACCACAACGTACATCCAATGCAAGCCCCAAATACCACCCAAAATAAAGGGATGCTGAATGGCGATGTTACAAGGGTGCATATAGAAAGACCGATGATTACATATTATAAGAATATGTAGAATAAATAACGGCTGACCCTCGATCGAAATTATGACTGTAGTAATCATGAAAGCATCCACTCAGGAGTCTGTCCCACTGCAATAGTTCTGGGAAATTCCTCCCTTACAAATTGAATATAAAGAATATGAAAATGGATGAAGGGAGGCACTGACCTTTTTCCAAATCCAAAATGTATTATATGATTCACATTTCAATTCTCGTCAAATAAGTGACTTGTTCTTCGTTCTGTGAATCACTAGTAAGCGGATCTCCTCAAGTAATGGCTTCACAACCACTGTAAATGTAGATCTTTCCATCTTGAGAGTTCCTGGGTAGTTGAATTAATAAATTCAAACAGGCTAATATGAAAACACCTTACTGAGCCCGATAGTTACTTGTACCAAATTCTCATCTAAAGAATAACGAACCCAATCATCATCTTGTAAAGAATAGCAAACCTTGTCTTGGGTGAGTTCGCTAATCTTGACAAACCCTCAAAAACGTTTACCGAAAATCAGTCGTTTTCTCATTTAAACGTATCAAATAGAATTTGCTTTTCAAATCCTTTTTTTAATGAATATTAAGTTTCTTAATAATTAGATAAAAGATGAGATCGTTTATCGCAGAAATACGAGTGCGTCCGTAAAGACAAACGACGCGTAAAAGAAGCCAAATGAAGCGAGACGTCTTGGAAACAATTAACATACTGAACCATGAAATCAACGTTACCAGCCGACATGATCGTTGATCTGCGCGTCTTTTCTTTTTCTCTAACACGTGTGACCTTGTTTCTTTTTTCTTTTTTTTTCCTTCTTCTTCTTCCCATCTTCATCCCGTGTGTCATAGGGGACGTTAGAGGACCAAATTGTGCAAGCCAACCCTATACTAGAGGCTTACGGGAACGCAAAGACCGTGCGTAATAACAACTCCTCCCGATTCGTAAGTACGCAGCCGAAAAAGAACAGGTTGGTTTTCCGACTCTGTACGGAGGCGGGAAGAGGAACCAAAGGCTGATTTGGATACAAAAAAAAAAAAAAAAAAAAACGAATATAAGTACATGGGAGAAAACAAAATAGACAACGGCACAAAACGAACGGGAAAAGTGCTTAAATCAACAAATATTTATTAACACATTTCATTTTTTTCTTTTACAATTTCCTCACCTTTGAACTCTAGCGACTTCAAAACGGCAGCACCATGAATGACCCAGGACATGACTTGCTGCTAACCCCACGAAACCCCAACCCAATGTTCTAACACCTTCTTTTTAGAACACTACCAGTTCACCTAACCAAAACAAAACTGATTTCTACGTGATGCAAGGAGTGAACGAGATTTTCATCTCTCTCACTCTGCTTCTTCGTTCGTCTGTTTGTTTTTCTATCGCTGTCTCTAACCATATTTTTCTTATTGTGTGTAGAAAAGACTGTATCTGCGTTATTGTTTATTTCTGATGTCTTTCTGCCTCTCTTTTTCTCTCTTCCTATCAAATCTCTGTGACTGAAATATCCATTAATTGGAACAATTAAACTTCTGGTGGATAAAACTTTTGGAAAAAAATTAGATGCTTATTTTATTTTAATAGTGAGGATCAATATTGAGGATCAATAGTGAGGATTATTTTAATAGTGAGGATCAAACTCACTATCTTGTTAATCACTGCTCCATGACGAAGTGTCTATAATTTAATATGGGTTATCTTCCTACTTTATTTCTTCTTTTTTTTTAAATTAATTTTTATGGATATTATAAACAAAGGCGGTAAAATACCAAAATGAACGAACGCAAAATAAGCAGTCACCGAGGTTTGATTGTGCAGGAAAAGAGAAGGGAATAAGCGAAACGGAATTCAAACACATGGACTAAAATCCTCACTGACAAGATCTTTGTTTCTTTTCTCTCTGCCATCGTTTGTCTTTTTAACACTCTTACCTTGTGTGATTTCACTACGTGCTGATATTAGGGATCACTTGAAGACCAGATCATCCAGGCAAACCCTGTGCTAGAAGCCTATGGTAATGCCAAGACCGTCCGTAATAACAACTCGTCTAGATTCGTAAGTATGGATACAATGGCCGAGGCAGACTCTTTGAAAACAGATACCAGTGACCTAAAAACAGTTCCAGTCATTATTTAACAAATCTCCCACCCACGGCACTTTGCTAAAAAATATTGTCTTTTACCAACTGGTTCCCCACTCCGATAAACTTGACTCCTTACTCATTTCTCATTTATATTATTTCTCATTTATATTATTACCCGTATCTATACTGTGTCAAACGTCTTTACTTATTTTAATTTTTTAACGCTCAATGTTATCACTTTATTTTTTTCCCTCTCTTTATATTTCTTAACCTCTCACGAAAAAAAAGGTATTTCCAAACCACCTTTATTTTATTTTATTTTATTTTATTTTAATTTTATTTTATTCTATTCTTCTACACCCCCAAATAAAACACTTTTATTATGGCTTTCCATAAGAAATAGTGTTTTGTTTAATGTTCAATGTACCCCTACGTTTCTTTGTAAAACTCTACTCATAATAACCATTTCTGTTATTCCTAAATAACGTTCCCTCTTCACATTTTCCTTATAGTAACACTTTAAAATATCATAAATTAATTTCTCTTGTCGATTTCAGAATGAATAATAATTATAATAATAATAATAAGTAGAAAAGAAAATGAATCAAACAGCAGCTCATGTTGTCCTTTTTGACATTGGATTACTCGGAACTATTTCCAAGAATCTTTCTACTATGCAGGATGCTTTGGGCATACCTGAAAACATTAAGAGAGCATAGGTGGCAGCGCTGCTTGGCACTCACGTCTCATGTGCTAAAGATCTGTGCTGTGTCTCTAAGATGCAGGTAGGAGTTGAGATGTGACTATCATCACCCAGCGGAAATAATGGAAGAGAATAATAATAATAATAATAATAATAATAATAATAATAATAATGACAATAATAATAGTAATGATAATAGTGATTAAAAAATGAAAAAACAACCACTGAAATTAATTTTACTTAGCAGATGGTGTTTAAAAACACCACTGACTTTTTCTTCTCCGACTATTCAATGTGGATCTTACCTGAAACAGAGAATTTTTCGCGAGATTTCTAAATATTCTGCAAATAATATCATTGAAATTTTCTCTGGTAATTTTTTTCGAAGAAAAAAAATCCTTCTCTTTTTAAAAACAACTTGGCGTTTATCCGAAGTCGTTTCCTTTCAATTATGTTTAGCTTGCAAAAGAGCTCACCACTGGCTTCTTTGAGCAGGTCCTGCAATTGGTGGGGAGATTACTTGGAGAGGGGAGGAATGATTATGTTTTATAGCTAGGGGAGGAGGATATAGCCGGCATTTAGCGACATAGCAGGATTAATGGGTAGGGGAAATGGGTGAGGGGGACCGGCTCTTGCTGCCAAAGTGGACATTTTTTTTTTTTTTTTTTTTTGCTGGCGTAACATGGGAAACTAACGACTTCAGTGTGAACACCAGTGCAACTAAAAAGAACGGGCATTTTTTTCTCTTAAAGTTAAGACCGCATTGGTCACCTGAAATTGAAACACAGATCTGTACATTCTTCAGTATTATCTGCTGTTATATAATAGGACGGTTGCCGAAAATAGTCGTCGTCTTTGTCACGCTGTGTGATTTAAAATTGTTTCACTCCTGAGACAAACTATTTGTTTTAAAAAAACAAATCCGATGACAATAAAATAAAAACACACACTTTTTAGTCTCTTATTACGATGTGGTAAAATCCTCTTTGTCGACTGTTTATATAACAGTCGACAAAGAGGACACGCACAGTGGAGAAGGTTACAATAAACTGTTCTCAAAGTGGGCTTTGCACCACTTTCTTTCTGTGAACGTATTTATAGTTGGTACTTTAACAAAAACATTTGTTCATTTGATTTGTAATACCACTCCAAATGTCACCTCGACCAAATCAAACACTAATGAAGTCACATGCAAACCAATCTGAACTTTAATTAGACAGAAGGGCAGTAACTTGTCAAATTAATATCCTAGTTTCTGTGGCTTTTATGATCTAAACATTGAAGTATATAATATGTTAGTTTTTTAAATGATACGTCTTTGCATGACATAGTAATCATGGATATCTGTGAATTGCCATGATTTTTTAGGAGAGCCAAAGAAGCGACATTTGCCGCTGCTCTGTTCTCGATTTTGAATTTATATTTGCTTTTCTCCTAGACTGGCTGTCAACCTAGACTAGAAAGCTTAGTCTACCCTGCTATTTAATGTGTTGCTAGAAAAGGAGAAATCGATTCATGCTATTACTAATGATATTCGTTAAAAACGTAAAGTAACAAACTAGGTTGATAGTTGAACTCTGCTCGCCGATTCTATAACCTGATTATACCTAAAACTCTAATGATCTTTGTTAATTATTGTGTTCTCTTTTAACAGTCCAATTTAAAACTTCCCGAAACTGTCGAATCCCTAATATTTAACTTAATCTCTAATTCCTCTATCCCTTTTTATATTGGCCACTAAACATTACTTACTCGGCATCTATGCACACACAAATGTAAAGTGTAAAATTAATTCATAATTGATATCTACATCAAGAACATATTTTTGTAAAATTTCCCTTCTGGTATTTCTAATGAGATTTACCTAATTGTAAAATAAGAATAAAATAATAAAAAAAAGTTTGTAACAAAAAAAAAAAAATCATAAAAAGAAAATGTTAAAAGTCTTTGACAAAGAAAGTATTCCTTTACAGAGACTCCTTGATTACACTTAAATTAACTTCAAAACCAATTCCTTTTTTTTTTAAATCAAGAAGTTTAACTTCTTCACTTTGGAAGACAAACTGTTTCTTTACAAACAGAAAGTATTTCATTTTTGCTTGTACAAACACCAGTTCCTTAGCATTTGTCTACACAAATCAGACTCAGATCAATTTAAAACTCAGTTCCTATTTTCTTCTTTTTTTAACAAAAACCAAACCATTCATTTAACTCCACCATAGATTAATTGAACACAAGAATCACTTTAAACATTTTTCTTCATATTTCCACGACCCATCTACTAGCATGGTTGATAACGATCTTATGTGCATGCTAATATTCGTCACGTCAGTTTTGTTTTAACCCCTTAGTTTTTAGGTCAACGGTCTCTGATTACAAAGAGCGACTGGTTTCGAGGTTTTAAAAATATATCATAGAAACATATATATATATATATATATATATATATATATATATATCACGTCTTCTGAGATAACGAGTTAAAAAAATATTGTATGTACAATATACATTTCGATATTGTCAAACAACGAGGACGATTACAAAAGGATTCTTTCAAAGATCGTCATATCTATGCACAGGATACATTTTTTCTATTTTTCTGTAATTTCTAACACTTTATGTGCTAATATTTTTAATTTACATTAATTACTTATACTTTTGTATAAATGTTAATCTTCTTGTGATATAAAAGTTATTGATCCCTGATTGTATGTAAGAAAACAACAAAAAAATAATCAGAATCGATTTTTTTAAGTCGATAAGTTATTGACATTTTTTACTGCTAACATGTTACGTTCATTTATGTTCATTCTGTTCTCATTGCTTAATTTACACAACTTATTTTGACGTACTTTTGTCCGTCTGGACGTGTATAACGTATACAAACTTGTGCACATCTTTACGACTGTAAAATTCTCGCGTGTGGACACATTTGATTAAAATGGACAGCGCAAACATGGCTGACTTGATCGTGTCCTGTCTGCGTAATAAGTCCGCCATTTTTGTCACGTGTGTTTCTCTCGCACAATTTACAGTTGCAAACGCCCGCCTTGAGTTTGTAAGCTTATACACGCGTCGTTATATCCCCATACCTTTTGTTCTACTACATTTTTTATTCCCAACAACCCTTTGTTAATACACCGACTATCTGCGACTTAACTTTTTCTTAAAAAAATTAAAACACGACCTGAATAGCATCAGCAACTAAACAAAAATTCAACTTTACAACCAAAAATCTATATACTAACTATTTCTACGTCTCGCTCTCAGTGAAAATCGTAAACCTTCTACTAATGTTTATTTCTCTTCAAGTAATAACCACATTTACTTGTGAAGATGTCAGTCAAGAATGAACAGTCACTTCACACCGAAGCAATTAACTAAACAGTTCAAACATAAATACACTGTAAACAAAATTGGTTGGACATAAGATATATGCATATAAAAATATATAAAGGTAGTTTTTTTTTCTATTTTGTTTTATTCTATATTTTGATGCTGGAAAACGTCTTCATAGAACTAAAGAAACTGTAATGAAAACTTTTTAACTTTTTTATTTTTTAAAATTTTAAAAGATTTTAAATTTAACAAAATGTTATCTTTGTTTTGAAGAAATTTCGCCTGATTCTGTTTTTTTTTTCTGACAGTTATTAATCAACAATGAAATAAAAAGATATATTTTAATGACGCCTGCTTTCGTGATAAGCCAATTTTTTTTTATTCTTTGTAGAATTGGCACTTTCGTAATTTCCGTTTTAAATATTCCAACTGTTTTGTTTACAGAGCTGATTAATGTTTTTAATGAAAACATTTTATTTAACTACAAATATGTAAAAAAAATTAAAACCCATTTCAATGTGATAAATAGTAAATCTTTCTTGAAGACAGTTTCCAAATATTAAACCTTGCTAACCAAATTAAAAATTTATTTAAATTTAAAGTTTACTTTATTTACCCTGATAAAATAATAGTAAAAAAGTAACAACTTATAAAAAACATTTTTAATTGTTTCTTTCATTTTTTTTAATATTGAATTTTTTCCAAACGATCTGTCGCTTATCTATATTCATTTTTGCTAAATATTACCAGACATTAGATCCATAAACAAAATGTCACAACTATTGCTCTTGCATTAATTATGTTTTCAAATAAAAATGAATAAACCATATCAAAATAAATAAATTAAATAATAGTAGTATTTGTTTCATCTAAAAATTTACAAGTAGTATAATTATGCCAAAGTTTGTTAAAATAATTATAAATTAAATAAGCAGAAAGAATGAATAACCAGCAGTTGTTTTCATGTCATTAAAAACAATGTTCTAAGATGAATGCTAAAATGCTGACTAAGCAGTATTTATATATATCGTGGGAACAATAAAAACCAGTCAGTTATGTGCCACTTAGGCGATCATGTCTCGAAAGATACATGACTGACTGGGCAGATTTTCTCACAGTATGTTGCCATTACATTCTGTGGTAGACCGATTGCCAACCAAGACTATAGAACCCAATCTGTCTTGTTATTTCACCCATAGTTGGAGGGAAGAGACAGATTAATACTTCGTTCCGAGCCGATATCCGCTGCGCCATAACGCATAATTAAAATGCAATTCTCAATAGATTAAAAAAATCATATAGAAAGCGTTCCATGTAAATATTAACTTGTAAAAAATCTTCAACTTACCTTTCGTTCCAAAGTAAAAGAAAAAAAACTTAGTGTCGGGGCGCAGATCGCTGTTTGGTTGTATGTCTGTCTTCTATTTTCTGAAGAGCATTTATTTAAACGCCACTTGACTTTATTCCAGGGTAAATTTATCCGTATCCACTTCGGCACACAAGGTAAAATTGCCGGTGCTGATATTGAAACCTGTAAGTCAAACATTTTTTCATACTTTATTTATTTATTTATTTATTTATTTATCTATCTATCTATCTATCTATCTATCTATCTATCTATCTATCTATCTTTTAATGTCCAAGTTTTATAAACATCTATCTATCTATCTATCTATCTATCTATCTATCTATCTATCTATCTATCTATGTCTGCTTGCAGACTTTCTGTTGAAATCTTTATTGATTAATAACTTTTTATCGATCTAAATAGCTATCTTAGCGTATTCTCTTTCTCTTTCTTAGACACAGACACACGCACGTATATATATATATATATATATATATAGGAATATATCTATTTATATATGTCTATCTATCTATCTATCTATCTATCTATCTATCTGTTCATATTTATCACATTTGTTTTCACATCTAGTTGTTAAATATTAACTGTACAAAAATTTAGCATAACTCTGTACCGCCCAAATCTTAGTGTCTAAATATTTAATTATATACTTTATTCATAATCTAAAATGCTTGCATTTTTTCATATTGTCGTCAAGCTTTCTAAATAAATAACCAAATTGTGTTTTTGCTTCCTCCATTATTTTAAATATATTCGCGGAAGTTAATATCTTAAATATTTGTTCTTTTCTTCATTCAAGCAACATCTTCAGTTTCTCTTTGAAAATAGACAGCATTGGTGCATCCACGTAGTAAAGGGTGGCTTACGGCCTATCACGTTGAATACACCGGTTCTCGCTCGATCACCGAAGTTAAGCAACGTTGAGCTTGGTCAGTAACTTGGTCAGATGGGTGACCGCTTGGGAATACTAGGTGCTGTAAGCGTATAGTGACGGATGTGCGTTGTGGTGCAGTGGATATCGGCTCGGAAAGAGAAATCGGTGAGCCGAGTTCGAATTCCAGTTGAATACCCTGCATTCACTTAAGCACTGGTACCCTTGGGAAAAGTATTAATCCGTCTCTTTCCCTCCAGTTATGGGTTAAATAACAAGGGTAGGACTTGGGGACCCTGCTCTTAAAAAAATCCCAATGAATCTTGATACTCGAAAAGAAAAATGTTGTAAAAATAAAATAAACTTACCCAAAATCATTGGTTATGACCTTAAATGATCCGATAAAGATTGATAGGTCGTTAAACCTCGAAACAAAAAAAAACGTAGTAAAGAATTTTAGTTACCTAGCATCTCCAAAACAAAGAAATTAGATCTTGCAACCGTTTTTTTCAGTGTTGCTTTAAAAAATTGCGTCAGAGACCACACATCGTCTTGTTTGAGCCGGTGAACTAGTTCACGTATATTTTCTGTGAACCGTTCAGCATTTTGTAAACCTCGCACAGGTCGATGAATTGATGTTTTGACTAAAAAGATGATAGGATCTTTTCTAGGGACTGAAACTTTTGTAGTGATTCCTTCTTTTTTTTTTTTTACTTCTTTTCTCTGTTGCACTAAAAAGGAAATTGTGTTTTTTTTTCTATCCTTTTCCCAGATTTGCTGGAGAAATCCCGTGTCACCTTCCAGCAATCCGCAGAAAGGAACTACCACATCTTCTACCAGCTTCTCTCACCTGCTTTCCCTGAACTTATCGGTAAGTTTCGAACGATCGATTTCGTTTCATCCTCCGGACTTTTTGTTCCCTTTTTCATTACTGCAAATTTCCTTTCATATTTTCTGTTAAAATGGCGCACTCAATTCTTACTTCGCTTTCCTGACCGTTCTTTCATTCCTGTCCCTTACAGAGAAAATCCTCGCCGTTCCCGACCCCGGCCTTTATGGATTCATCAACCAGGGTGCCCTTACCGTCGATGGTATCGACGATGAGGCTGAGATGAAACTCACCGATGTAAGTTTCGTTTACCTTTCATAATTCGTTTCAAAGTAACTCCGAAAACTATGCTTTGATGTAATCAATATTTGATTATAAAAAAAATGAAAACCGATGTCTGTATTTTTAACACATCTATTTTTAAATCACTTATTTCATAATTTCATTTTCAAAGATTGTTTAACAATTTTAGAATCATACGCTATTCGCACTTCCACTGGACATCGCTTTTGATTTTTAAATAAAATGAGCTACGGTAAATCTTTTGTGCGGTAGTATAGATTTACTTATCAACTCACAAGCCATGTTTCTTAAGGACACAGTATAATATCAACGCATAGCTCACTAAATTGTTGCATTAGGGTATGAAAAAAGTAGTAACCCCAGTCGTAAAAAATTAGGAACCAAAGATCAAGTTGTGCACTGATTATATAACCCAATATCGTATATATAATTAAACAGTATATTTATTGATATCTACCAGCCTGAATAGTCGAGAAATCTTGTTAGGAAAATATGCGTCCTCGTGCAGGATTCGAACCTGCGTTCTCTAGGGAAGACCGTCAATTGATCCAACGTGTCTTACACCGGTCGACCACGAAGGACTTACAGTGAGACAAAGCCCAAAATACTTTCCTAACAAGATTTTTCTGTTATTCAAGCCGATATATGATTATATATATATATATATATATATATATATATATATATATATATAATCAATTATAAAAGCACACTTAAAATCTCGCACTTTAATCGATTGTCCCTTTTAAGTAGAGGAAAACAAAAAGAGCGTTCAAGAGATAATATCATTATGTGCTCTCCAACTAACAAGTAACAGACAGCAAAATAAGTTTTGTTGGAGTTCGTAAATAAATATTTGAGAAATAAATTCTGTTAGCAATCTGCTGCAGCTAGAAAATAAAGACGAACGAATGACGTCCATTTGATACATTTTTTCTTTCTTTCTAAATGAATCTTTCTTTTCCTTATTTCATCCAGACCGCTTTCGACGTCTTGGGCTTCAGTGACGACGAGAAACTTTCCATGTACAAATGTACTGGTTGCATCCTTCACTTGGGCGAGATGAAATGGAAGCAGAGAGGTGAACAGGCTGAGGCTGATGGTACAGCTGGTAAGTACTTATAGCTATCGGACACGCCCTCGTCTCTAAGTAATAATGCTTTTGCCTTTTCCGGTCTTCGAAGTAGCCTGAACGAGGAAAAAGTTCAACTTTTCACCATCACTTAGTATTAAGTATATAGCTATATATCTATATATATGTGTGCTGTGCAGGTTTCATTCAAAATAATAGCATTATGGTTAAGTTTTTATGTAATTTTTCATATAATTTATGTTCTGAAAAGAAAAAAAATCAAATGATCACATGAAAAATGACATAAAAAACTTAACCATAATACCTTGCTTGTCATTTTTAATGAAACCTGCATGAAAGAGAGATTACTGCCAAAATACACTTTTTAAGCTATATTTTTTTAATCATATCACCCCGAGCAAGGCGGTAATACCACTGATGTGCAGGGGGCTACATGTGTGTGTGTGTGTGTGTGTGTGTGTGTGTGTGTGTGTGTGTGTGTGTGTGTGTGTGTGGAATACTAGGCTGTTACGTGATATCTGTCCTCCTATATGGCAGTGAATGCTAGAAAATCTCATCAAAGATGAAGGAAAGACTTGTAGCAACCGAAATGTGGTTCTACAGAAGGATGATGAGGATATTATAGACCGAACATGTGAGCCCATGATAAGGTTTTAGAGATGGTGGAAACAAAAAGCAAGCTTAGTATCAAGAAGAGACACCTAAAGTTTCTTAAACAAGTAATGAGGAAGGATGGCTTAGGGAATCTGATACTCACAAGACGGATAGAGGAAAAATGACACAAAGGAAAGCAACGTGCGACATGCTTGATGGGTTTGAGCAAGTGGATGGCAGAACAGGGTTTGGAAGAAGTATAAAAAGAAAAGTTGTTGAGCTACAAGAATAGGGTATTTGGAGGGCCATGGTCGTTTATGACCTGTGATAAAATTACAGGACTTGATATTTCCAAGGGGTCACCTATCTAGATACTGATAAGTTCGAGGTTACTTAACTTTGATAACCGTACCAGAACCGGTCCTGAGGTAGCACGGCATATAGAGATCAAAATACCCACTTAATGTAAGCATGTTTTTCCATCTGCTTATTTTGGTATACACGGCGACGTCTAGGTTACGAATTCTTACTCTCCGCTCCCAGAAAATTATCAGAAAAAATTGTGGGCTTCTATTGGTCGAATTAAGTAACCAATTAAAAAATGGCTGATTGAATACGTTATGCAATCGCTTTCCATTCTCTCTGGTATCTTTTTTTTCTGAATCCCCTTGTTTGCTTTTCCGTTTACAGAAGCTGAGAAGGTCGCTTTCTTGTTGGGTGTCAACGCAGGTGACTTGTTGAAATGCTTGCTTAAACCCAAGATCAAGGTCGGCACTGAGTATGTAACCCAGGGTCGTAACAAGAACCAGGTAAATATACAAATCAGAAATTATTTATTAAGATTAATACAAATATAAAATTTGCCACTTATATAGCATCAATGTGCGTTGTGGTACAGTGGATATCGGCTCGGAACGAGACACCGGGGAGCCGAGTTCGAATTCCAGTTGAATCCATTGTATTCACTTACGCGCAAATACCCTTGGGAAAGGTATTAATCCGTCTCTTCCTTCCAGTTATGGGTTAAATAGCAGGACAGAGTGGGTTCTATAGCCTTGGCTGGCAACCAGTCTACCGCAGAAAGCAATGGCAACCTACTGCGGGATAATCTTCTGCCCAGTCAGTCATGTCTCTTTCGAGACATGATCGCCCAAGCGTGTATCACGTATGGCACTTTAACTGACTGATATTGATCTTATTAATTCTCTATCTTTGATATAGAGCATTTTGCTACAGACTGTTTCTTTTAAATGTCTTTTCTTTCCGACTTCCACAGACTGGCAGCATTTCTGGCTAAATATATGATAAAATATATTAAAAATATGATGAAACTATTCTGTATTATAAAATCTATGGAAATTACAACATCAATGAAATTGTCGAAAAAATTATTACTTTTTATTGAAGATATAAGCTTAGTAATGAACCAATATATCAAAATCTAATAAAACATTGAACTCTAAATGATTATATCAATCAATATAAAAGAAAAAAAAGTCTCTTCGACACTATTTTTATGATAAAGTCTATAAATTTCCCTATATTTACAAGTGTAATATAAAACAACGTTGAAAGGAAAACGTTTTGCTAGTCTTTCTAACATTGTTCTGATTTTTCCTCCGTTTCTTTCGCCAGGTCACCAACTCCATCGCTGCTTTGGCTAAGTCCCTGTACGATCGTATGTTCAATTGGCTGGTCAAGAGAGTCAACTCGACTCTTGACACCAAAGCCAAGAGACAGTTCTTCATCGGTGTACTGGATATCGCCGGTTTTGAAATCTTCGACGTGAGTCTTCCTTTTTTTCAATTCTCACATTCAGTATTCTTTCATAGTTTTCTTATTCGACTTCTTTCTCAAGATCATTGTAATGGTGACTAACGAATACATTTAAAAAATCAATTCAAAAATTTTATTTGATATGAAAAGAATTGTGTCACAAATATATAGCATTGTAATAAAGTACCATTAAAAACACATAAAATTTATAAAACCCATATCCTCGTCAATAAGCTTTTAGGACACTGGCTGCCAGATGTCAAAACAATGGCGACTTTGTACTTAACTAATTAATATTTTGCGAGTATGTAAATTTTTGATTTTAATTTTTTAACCGGGCACGAGCTTTTGCAATGATCTAAATATTACAAATTATTAAAAAGAATAAGTTTAATTTTTATTTTACATAAAATACATAAAAATACTTTTTTTTAATAAATATATTACTGTAGCATTATTTTATCAATCAACTCGCAATTTTTTTATATTCTCTTATCTGTGTCTGATAATCATAGAAAAATCGAACCACTATTATCGTGTTGAGCGCAAATGCAGATCTTATTTATTAAATTTTAAACTAAATTAGGAATTGGTTTATTTAAGATACACTATGCTTCAATGTGTTTTCTTGCAATAAATCTTTCTATGATAGGCTGTCTTTACCCACAAACAAAAATCGAACCAATTCTTATAAATAATGGGTTTCATATTTTTGTTTTTGATTACAGTTCAACAGTTTCGAACAGTTGTGTATCAACTACACCAACGAGAGGTTGCAGCAATTTTTCAACCATCACATGTTCGTACTTGAGCAGGAAGAGTACAAAAAGGAAGGCATTGTTTGGGAATTCATCGATTTTGGTCTTGATCTACAAGCCTGTATTGAGCTGATCGAGAAGGTGATTTTATTAGACAATCTTTTAATCAATTTACTTCAAGCAAGGCGATAATGACACTAAGATGCAAGAGGGCTACTGGAAGTGAAAGAGAAGGAAAATAGTTGAGACGGAACCGGAAACCTAATTCTAAACAAGAAACAAGAGTTAAACTTGTACTCCATTTCAAAATACCAAGAAGAGTGTTAACTGGACAATATGAGCAAAATCTATCTTGTACACTTATAATTTCGTCTGTTTATCGAATATTGCTACCACATCTAGTCTGGTGCTTCTGCCATGTGTATTGACAAAATCTAAAGAAGAATCGGCAATGTTATCGGCCCTAACCTAGCATCTTGGTTTCACTCACTTCCCACCGCTGTAGCGTAGCTTTCCTTTGCATCTTCTGTAAATAATTTAATTGGTATTGTTCTGATGAGATTTTTACTTTTGATACCTCGACTTCATGTATTGGTAGATAGATCTCATAATCTCTGTGAAAGCTGCTAGTTGTAACCGTATGTTCTATGCTAATAGTTTCTTCGCTTGTGAAACTCTCTTCTGATTCCTTGCTTTCCTATCAACTACGATCTTCAAAAGGTTAAATGTAGTGTCAGCAGTTCCCTTGTTTCCTTGAATTTTCTTTTTTTATTTTACTTTTCCTTTCTTTCACTCACCGTAACTCCTTGTATCCTAGGAGTTTTTATTGTGTTGTTTGGAGTGGAATATTTTTAAATACATTTAACGGTTAGTCTTTACTACCAGTAAAATAATTTTTAAGTTTATATATTCTATTTTACAAACAAATATAAATTAATATATTTTGTATTATAATAATTAAGCTACAGAATTAAATTTGGAAACTATTTGAACATAACATAAACTACAGTTTTTACGCAAGCAATGATATAATCTGTTTATGACGATGAAATAGATCTATTCTTAGTTTTAAAACACGAAGAAATTAAAAAAATTGAAATATAAAAGTAATAATAATAATAATAATAATAATAATAATACAGTATTTTGGAAACTTTCTTCTGAATAAATCTTTAATTCGCTTTGCCCATCTTATTCATATTACTAACGTAAGATTTTCTCTTTTCTTTTTCTTTAATTTTTCAATTTATCAACTCTTCCCGACCACAGCCAATGGGTATCTTGTCCATCCTTGAAGAAGAGTGCATGTTCCCTAAGGCCAGCGATACTTCCTTCAAGAACAAGTTGTATGACAACCATCTTGGCAAGAACCCAATGTTTGGCAAGCCTAAGCCACCAAAGGCAGGCTGTTCCGAGGCTCACTTTGCCTTGCATCATTATGCTGGCAGTGTAAGTATCAATGACGTGCTTATTTAACAAATAATAATAACTTGTCTTATTTTTACCATATTTTTGCCTCTTTTCCATGTTCTCTTTAGTTATGACCTTTCTGACACGAAGCGCTTTTTCTCTCTTATTCTAATAGGTGTCTTATAACATTGAGGGTTGGTTGGACAAAAATAAGGATCCAATTAATGAAAACGTCGTCGAACTGTTGCAGAGCTCTAAGGAGCCCATCGTAAAGATGTTGTTCACACCCGTCGGTAAGTAACCGCTATATTTCTATGATGAAATGTATTCTTTCTTGTAAAGTCTCGGATCGGGTACTCGAGTCTTCGTATTTTTCTTTCTGAAATCTGAGCCGTACATTTTGAAGCCATTGAAACTGAAAAATCTATTCGATTTAACATCCGAAATCTTGGATCTTATACCCAAATCTTTCTATGTGATTCATTTATAACAGATCATTTATAATTTTATAAACGTTTATAATAAATATTTCATAAATAAATTGTGTAACGGTGTCGTCATTCTTTATGGCAATTGTTAAAAATTTTCAATAGTGAGATACAATGAAACGGTAATGTTGAAACAAAGTGTTAAAATTCAATCAAGTGGAGATCCAGAATTCACACCTAAAATAGAGGCCAATGAACTGTAATATCAGAATTATAATTTATTATATATTTCTTGTTCATAGTAAGATTGAAATTATAATTTATTTCATGGATTTACTATCTATATTAACATCGAAATTATAATTTCTCATATGTATTTCTTATACGTAGTGAGGTCGGAATTATGATTTATTGTAAAGATTTCTTGTCTATAAGATCGGAATTATAATTTATTATTTCAACTTTTTGTTCATAGTAAGATCGGAATTCTAATTTATCATAAAGATTTCCAATCTATAGTAAAATCGGAATTTATAAATCATAAATATTTAACATAAGATAATCCACCAATAACTTGAAATTATAAATATATTTCTTTTTTATCTTTGCAGAGGATCCCGCACCTGCCGGCGGTAAGAAGAAGAAGGGCAAGTCTGCTGCCTTCCAGACCATCTCTTCTGTCCACAAGGTTAGTCATCATACCATTTATAGATCATTTATTTATATATAGACTTAGATACTTAGTTTAGTATTTTTTTAAATAATCTTTATACACGAAAGAGATTATGAAAGCTACATCACATGTACCTTTCAGAGAACGTAACTCGTCTATTGATATTTCTTTTTCATCTTTCATTGACTCCTCCTGATTGCAAGCATCCATGAAAACAAGATGGCGCTGCAGCTTCAATACCAAATAGTTCTTTTATGAAATGGCGTTGTCAGCCGCATGCCTAACCGGATTGAATTCAGTATTGTCTTTCTCCTAGACTCGTTGCCATCCAAGGCCACAAAGGTCTGTTCTTTAATCAATAGTTGTAAGGAGATATGGATTTTTGTTTTACCAAAAGCTTTTGTGTGAAATGAACACAAAAGACGGCCGGAAACATGGCCGGTACTCTTTATTGACATTTCTATATACTGGAATTCTTTAGAGGTTTTCAATGATTGAGCCTCATTTACAGCTGACTGTTATATATTTATTGGTGTCTGCATTAAAATGATTGATTCTCATTATTGATTAGTTGTCATGTTAGTAACTAAAATAGACAATCTAAAATTAGGAATACCGAAAAGTAATGTCGATTTTATTTTAGGAAAAGAAAAACATTTTATCAAGAAGCATTTTCTGTATAATCAATTAAGCGTCATTCTCCATATTGGAACCAGTTTTTAATTTTCTCTTTTACAAAAGTTCTGATTCGAATCTTGTTCCCATACTTCGGTAACTACGACTGTATTGTTAACCAGAATACATGGATTATAATATGTCCAATATCACTGTCTTTAATTGGTTTGCCGCTCGGTAGAACCTGGAAAAACAATTATTTTCAGAATTTGAAGAATAACACTAAATTCATTTAAATACCTTTCAGCCGTGTTAAATACCCTGACAAAATGCAACCAAAGACATTATTTTCCGGTACACCTAATGTATAAAAGTTATAGTAATTAATCATTAATTTCATATAGTAATTAATTATTACAATCATGGGGAAGAGATATAAAAGATTTTAAATGACTTTGGAATTGAGGTGTGGTTACTCGGGCTCGAACTCGAAACCTACTTTTTTTTTATATGTATATTTTACATTGTGCTGGATGGTGACTAGATTTAATTTGCCATCGCTCAACTTCAGCCTCGAAGTATTAGTTGCGAAACGAGTAAATATTATTGTATTTAAATTTTATCTTAATCGATGAAAGACCAGCTATAATTTCTTCCTTTATTGGATAGTAAGATCTCTTCCTCTAAATTTTCTTGTCGTTTTCTAGTTTATTATCATTAATAATAATATTGTCATTATCATTATTTATTAAAAAAGTTACCAATGATAGAATGTGTGTTATTTTTGCTGTGTTCTTACTAACTATATTTACCTGTTTCTATCTTGTAGAAGAAATGGTTTACCTTTCCTCTTCCGTCACTCCTTTATTTTTTAATTTTATTAATTTTTTTTTTTTTTCCTAAATTTCTTTTCCCTGTTTATTTTCATCAATCTGACCAAGACTTGTTTTTCTGTCAAGTGTACTTTGAAACGCTTTCATCGATGGATGGTTGGATTAATTGGCTTAAAATTACGCTTCCAATTCAATGCTGAAATATTATACTATCTCAATAATTCTCGTCAAACTATTGAGCTTGTCTAATATTTCGTCCTGTGAAGGAACCTGATCGCTGATTTACAAAAGAAGGAATTCTAGGCCAGTTTTGAGAAGTCATTTAATTTCATAGGTCGTTAAGAATACATTGAACTCAGTTTTTGTAAAAGTCAACTGGTCCCGTTCCGGCTGTCAACTGAGTTTTAAACTCCATTAAAAATCAGTACCGACTTCCATTCCCTGCTTTAGTCATTTAATATCAAGATTCAGTTACAAGGCGAAACTTCTCAACCAACTGCAGATCCGCTAATCCAAAAGCACCTCAACGTATTGAGCTCTTTTGTTAGTATAAGTGTCTAGCTAAATTCTACACATTGCTGGCTTATTATGCCTGACACACAGCTAACAGCATCTGGTATTCCTCAGTGGTCACCAATCTGAGTACTAACCAGGCTCAACGATAATTTTGATAATCGGATGAGAACCGGTGTCTCAGCGCAATATGGCCGTCACTCAAATCGTTTTAATAAAAATAATAATTCAACAATTCCAGTTGTAGCTGAAGCCCTCGGATTGTAAAAGTTTTTGATATACTCATTGAAGGGATTCCTGGAAGATCATGCTTTAAAGTAATACAAACGATTGTACTCACAAGTACAGTTCCAACATTAGGAGGAACTTTATTTATTTAAAATGTGTGTGATCTTAGGTTTTCCTTTTTCTTTTTCTTTTTTTCAAAACGATCAGTGGAAAATTTCATGAAGCCATTTCTGACATCTCGTTCTGGTTTAGATATACAACAGAAACCAACAAAAGAAAAACATAATTCTTTAACGACGATGGACTTTATCAAAATAAATATTGCCATCATCTATCCGAGGATGAAATGTGCCGATAAAAAGAAAAAAAAATGTTATTCTGCCCTTTGCAATGATAGTGTTAAACTGCAACTAAAAGTAACTTGATAAATGAAATCGCCCACTGATAAACATGAAAAGCAGATTGATTCATCCATCGATGAATGTAATTTGATTAAATGTTGAGATTTTGGTCGGTAATACGAAACTTCATTGAAATTTCATTTTAAAAAAATAGCATTGTGATAATTGTATTAAAACATGACATTTATTTAAATAAAAAAGATGTGTAATTAGTAATAATTTGAAATTTAATTTTAACTTTTGAATTATCGACCCGAATCTTATCTTACTGACAAACAATAATATTTGTTATTCACCGTACCTGATGGCGTGTAAAACTGTTTTCCCAGTAAAAGATGATTCAGAACATATATAGAGTTCACATGAAAAATTGAGGTATCTGGTAGTCTAACGTAGAGTTTACATTATCTAACACACACACACACACACACACACACACATATATATATATATATATATATATATATATATATATATATATATTGTAACTCTTTAATATGCATTAAACTACAGAATTTGTACATATAATTTATGGACACCATATATATATATATATATATATATATATATATATATATATATATATATATATATTGAATTATAGAACATATAACAAGATGAACAGAACAAGATGAACAGAACAAGATGAACAGAATTCTGTCACTAAAGCGCTCAATAAATATCTTGAGAAGTAAATATTGTTACCAAAAATATGAAAAGTTCAGGGAACTTATCAAAGCCCGACTTAAAGTTTCACTCGTAAAGAATATTCTATTAACTATTACCAGAATTAGGACAACATAAACATAATGTTTATACTAATAAACATATGAGGGTCCAGTAGCTTAGTTCATAGAAGAGAGTAGCTAGGCTACCCGCACATGATTCAATTATAGTGTTGAAGGCTTGTGCGGAACCAAGCCCACATTTCGGAAGAACCTTATACAGAGACCTGGTGTACATAGTGTGCCACGAGGTTTCCAAATGCCCTTCCATAGGTTTTGAATTCAGAGTCACCCTTCTTCTTGTTGCCAACAAAGGCTATAAGGTCCAATCTGGTTTACTATTCACAGCTAAGAGAAAAGAGATAGTTTGATCAGTTAAGTGCCATACGTGATACACGCTTGGGCGATCATGTCTCTTTCGAGAGAGAGACATGACTGACTGGGCAGAAGATTATCCCGCAGTAGGTTGCCATTGCTTTCTGCGGTAGACTGGTTGCCGACCAAGGCTATAGAACCCAATCTGTCCTGTTATTTAACCCATAACTGGAAGGAATAGATGGATTAATACCTTTCCCAAGGGTATTTGCGCGTAAGTGAATGCAATGAATTCGGCTGGAATTCGAACTCGGCTCCCCGATTTCTCGTTCCGAGCCGATATCCACTGCACCACAACGCACATCCGATAGTTTGATACCTTTGCCAATTTCTCATTCCTTAGCACTATACATTACACCACCGTACAACCATTATATATATATATATTGTGGGAGTGCACAGATCCTAGTCAGAAAAGCCAATCTACATAATCTCTTCAGGTACTAAAATATTCAATGAAAATGGGAGGTTTTATATGCCGTCAAATACGATACTTACAAATATTTAATATTTTTCATATTTTGTGATTACAAGGATAATAATTTTGGTTTGATTAGAAACAGAATGCGCCTATGGGAAATAAACAAACTAATCCTCAGTAATTTATCTTCTATCAAAATTTAAACGTATGCAGTATCGCCAACAGCGAATTTGATATTATGGCTTTAAATAGTAACCAAAAGTGACATATTTTCACTGACTAGAAAAAAAATGCTCATTATTTGAAACATTATAGCAAAGGCACTCTTGGTGCCATTGCAACCTAAATACAGTCGTTTTTGTTGTGTTTTTTAAAACTTATTTAAATAGTTTGTTTCTTTTAATTTATTATGAAATCCATTAAAACATGATTATTTTTGTTTTTAATTTTTGAGAAAGGCATTCTGGTTTTTAATTTATACCTAAGCAAAGAATAAGCATTAAAGTTTTCACAAATTGTCTCTGAAAACAAAATGAAAAAAGAAATTCACCATGGCTTTAGTTCTCGAAATTAAATTTCTTGTTTCTATAGCCATGGTGAGCAATCGGGATTCCTCACCTTTCTGCTTCGGCATCAAGTGCTTGATGAAATCGATTGCTATGTTACATTAATATTTTTCCTTCCTCTTTTTATTGAGTGTAATTCATACGTTTACTTTTCCCGATTGACAAAATAATATTGATTCCTTTTGTATTACAGTAAACCGGTGAAATATCCGAGTAATATACCCAAAGTAGAATGTTTTTGTAGTTTACATTCATCTATTTTTACTTATATGCATGCACTCTTACACAAATTGTCTTGTTTTTTTTCTATCTTTTACCTTATTTTATCTATCTATCTATCTATCTATCTATCTATCTATCTATCTATCTATCTATCTATCTATATCTGCTTGCAGACTTTTTGTTGAAATCTTTATTGATCGGAAACATTTTATATAAGTAGCTATCTTAGCGTATTCTCTCTCTCTCACTAACGCACACACACACACACACACACATACGTAGCCCCCTGCACATCAGTAGCATTACCGCCTTGCTCGGGGTGATATGATTAAATATATATATATATATAAAGACAGAAAATCTAAGCAAGAGCCAACAACCAACCACGGTTTCGCCTAACGGCTCGTCAGGGAAATTGGCTTGTTTGCTCTACTTTCGTATTGAGCGCTTTAGTGTTAGGGTTTTCGTCTTGGTTTTTTTTTTCTTTCTTACGAGTGCTTGACTTTTTGTTCATGTACTTCGTTTGTTTCTTTTTTTACTTCCCCTTCTTTTCCCCCGAGTTCGTTCTCGGTGGGTTGTACAAGACGATTTAAATCATAGCTTAATTAATACTAGTTTCGGCAGAGCTAGTTCTGTTACTATTGGCATTGTTATTACTATAGTTACTATATATATATATATATATATATATATATATATAAGGAATAAAGAAATGATTACAGAATCTTAATGGAAGACTCAGTCAGTTAAGTGCCATACGTGATAGACGCTTGGGCGATCATGTCTCGAAAGAGACATGACTGACTGGGCAGAAGATTATCCCGCAGTAGGGTGCCATTGCTTTCTGCAGTAGATTGGTTGCCGACCAAGGTTAGATAACCCAATCTGTCCTGTTATTTAACTCATAACTGGAAGGAATAAACGGATTAATACCTTTCCCAAGGGTATTTGCGCCTAAGTGAATGCAATGAATTCGGCTGGAATTCGAACTCGGACTCATAGAATTCACTGCATAAAATTTGCTTCCTTGGAATTGTCATTTTTGCTTTGAATCTAATGACAGTTGCAGAACCAATCCAAATAATCATTCTTTTATAAAAATGAACTCTTTCTATGAGTCGCAAAAATGCTTTAAAATCGGCTTTGTATTAATTTTGCAGGCCTTGTAACATATTTTTAAATTTGTGACATATAAGGATGATAACCTTTTGCCTTAGTAGCCACGTAAAATCTTGTGTCGTACTTCGACCCGGTGGTCATGGGAAACAAATGCCAAATAATGAACCAGTGAAAAAAAAAAAAAGAAAAAAGCAGTCGTCAGCGAGGATCGAAACAGCGCCACCTTGTGGGGCTGTAAGAGGTAGATAAATGAATCTATTCTGATGCTTGGATTAGAAACTGTGGGATTCATTATGAAATTATTTACGTAAATTGTTTTGTTCTTATTTTCTCTTCGTTTTTCTTTTTACTATCTTTCTATTCATCTCTTCTCTCTCCTTTTCTCTCTCTACACTAATGATTGTTTATATATATATATATATATATATATATATATATATATATATATATATATATAAACAAGTCAACAAACCAAAAAGATGTTGAAAATGCAACTGGAATCTTTAAGAATATTTATTTAAATTAACTTTAGAGGATCTAGAAAATGCTTTTCATTTTCTGAAAAAGGAAAGAATTCTACATGTCTAATTAGAAGCAAGACAAATCATGGCAAAGTTACACGTCTCTCCATCTACATTTAACTTTTGAAAATCAATAGAACTGTTAAAATTGCTCTAAATGAATATTCTTAAAAGCTCCAATTGCATTTTTAAAATCTTTTTTCCTATGTTTACCCATGTGATATATATACTTACTTTCTGTTATGTAAATATGTATTGCTTGCTTTCTGATCCTTTTTTTATTCACTATTATCAAATATTTTCTACATTTTGTAAAATGTTCATTTTTGTTTTTCATTTGTAAAATCTTCATTTTTTTTTAATGTTCACATTCATTGCATGATACATTTTTTTGGCGCCTTCAAGAAGCGCATGTTCACTTTTCCTAGGGCATGAGTGCCTGATTTCCTAGGATTTACGATCAGAATAAATAAATAATCCTAATTTGTTTAGCCTTTGTATCTGCAACACGTGGTCGCTATTCTATGCTTTTAGGAATCCTTGAACAAGCTTATGAAAAACTTGTACAGTACCCACCCTCACTTCGTCCGGTGTATCATTCCTAATGAGCTTAAGACACCAGGTAAATATTTTGGGCTTCGGCCGGAAAGTATTCCGCGTGGTTTGAAGTGTTTCCTCCCGATTATTTACTTCCTATTTTTCTTTTTTTCTTTTTTTTTTTTGTGGGTAATATAAAAAAAACGGTTTTTCTCCTTTCTATATAAAAAAAAAAATGAAGTAAACCCTATTTTCTTTTAATGTCTTTTTAAGTCCTGCATGAATAGAGCTTTAGCAGAGAATGTTTTACACAACACAGTGCATTTTGTTTATCAAGTCACGAACAGAAATTGCTTTCAGCAAGCAAAACAATATTCTTGTAATGCATCTCGCAAAATAATGCTAAAACCGAAAGCAACAAATTTTAAAGCGATTTTCAAATCAAGTAAACTTCAGTGTGAAATTCTCTTTTTGTGTGTGTGTGTGTGTGTGTGTGTGTGTGTGTGTGTGTGTGTGTGTGTGTGTAATAGAGTTTGTAAATTTTTCTAAAACCAAAATTTACATTTTCGATTAAAAAACAAAAAAAATCTACTTGGTCTGGTGCCCTGCTAAATTCGAGTAAAGTCATATAAATTCATATCACGTGATAATCATAGTCACGGGAAATCTCGCTGTTACTCGTTTTTTAAAGTCACGTTACTTCACAACGTAGACTATCAAAAATCTCTATAAATTCAATTATTATCAATGAATTGCTATGACTTCTTGGTTCTTTCAGACTTTTTGTTGAAAATCGACAGATTCCTGTTCCTTATAATCAGTAAATATTTCTTGGTCCTTTCAGGAAGTAAGCGATCATAGTTCTCGGCGGATTACTGTATTTTATGAGTAAATTGCCATGCATTCTTGGTAAATATCATAGAGTGAAGTTTCAGTTGGAAATAACATAAAATATTACTCATGCAACAATATAGTTTGCACGAGATTCAAAAATCTGGCACAAGGCCACAATATTGCAGCAATAGATAATTTATAGATAAACACTTTGCGTCAAGAAGACCGGTACAGGATATAATGTTTGACTATGTTTAGTAAATATCTACACCAATAAAGCCTGAAGTTTACTTAACAAACACAATGCACATGGACTCATATGCACCAAAAGAACGGTAAAAACAAAAAGGAGAAAACATAGTTAACACGTAGTTGCTTGTTGGACAGAAAATAAATTAACCATTTGCCTCTTCTGGTCCTTATATTTAATAACCTCAATGTCTCTTCTAAATTACCTTTTATTCATTTCTCTTACTTAATTGTTACTGATATTTTTGTGTGTTTTTTCCTATAATCTAATAATCATTTTTCTTTATTTTCTTTTAATGTTTTCTTTAGTTTGAACAGACAGACAAAAAATAGGCGCTCGGAGACTCTGAAGTCTGTTATCGTTTGAAAGAATCATGCATTGTCGCAGTAAACATTTGTTAATATATATATATATATATATATATATATATATATATATATATATATATATATATATATATATGCAGATTGACTTGAAGACTAAGGAAAGTTCTTTGTTTAAGATTATGGAACGTTCGTTGTCGTTGTCTTTTTTTTATGATTCCGACAATTGTTCTCGTTTTCACTGAAGTTAAGGCAACCGTAAAGAACCATACAACCACAATGTATATATCTATTCCAATCAACGCCAAAAAGGATCCTTTTAAAATGGGTTGTCATATCCGAAAGCGTTCAGAGAAAGCTGATGTGCAAATTTTCCTCGGAAACGAGAAAATGGTCCGAACCGTAGAAAAATTAAATGGAAAACAAAGAATTTTCGTTGATTATTCAACCGATACTGCATAAAAGAAAAATTGCTGCCTAAATACAGCTAATATATATATATATATAGAGAGAGAGAGAGAGACAGCCAGACACTTAGAGAAGGAGAGAGAAATAGCTGAATGAATCTATTTTGAACAGTTTATTTATTTTTCGCCTAAAGGTTTCAATATAAACATCTATGGAATTAATAACCATAAAATCCATTACGTCTTTTTTTACGTTTCCGTTACGAATCTGGTAAGATATGAACTCACGAGAATCAGGCACGAGGGGGATTGGGCCTAAAGGCACTATTCAGTCATGCCTGATCGGCGGCTCTCTAAAGCACGTCGGACCTAACGCCGGTTTGTCCTGCAAAGGGGAACACAGATTCAGATACTGCCGGATAAGATTTCTCGGATATTCATATCAGTAGACGAAAAATAAATATACCGTTTAAAATAAACTGAGCATTTACACAAATATGGGTCAGGACTAAAAATAAGCTTAAAGTGTTAAAAACAATTGTCAGATTATTATTTCTTAACCAACGTGTTTCGTTCCTTCGGGTACTTTTTTCCGCGATAATCGCGGAGGTTTTATTTTATAACTTATATTTATACAAAGAAATAAGATTGAGGGAAACTATTAGGCTTTCAAATTTTTTTATTTGAAAACGTCCTAAAATATTCTTAATGCTTGCTATATACAGAACAGATAAACTAGTTAATATACTAAACGGATGTAATTTTCTTTTGTTCTTTTTTATATCTGCACACATTATATATAGAATCTAAATCGTTATCTTCTATCTTGTTTTATTAATAGTGCTATTTTTCTCATATTCTCTCAAACTCAGTAATATCTTGCGTCGTAGTTGCTTTATTGCCTATCTTAAAGTGACATGGTTTATATATATATATATATATATATATATATATATATATATATAGTTATTGAAAAGTAAATCCCTATTTTATGTATGATGCACTCTCCCGCCTATATTTTTTAGAAGACGAAAGAATTCATCATACAAAATATGGAGTTACTTTTCAGTCATCTTATATATATATATATATATATATATATATATATATATATATATATATATATAATTCCAGCTGAAGAGGACTCAAGTTTTTATTTTTTTATTTTGAGTGCTCCGGCATTTATTTTATTATACATCCACATTGCCTGATGACGAGAGCCTATCTCGAAACATAGAAATTTCCATGTCGCAATGTACAATTGATATATAACTGTATATATATATATATATATATATATATATATATACACACACAATAATGACGCATATCCTTAACCTCTAACAAAACAAATTCTCTTGTAAATGATCAATATTAATTTTGTTTTAAATTGAGGAAAATAGCTAATAAAAATGCACGAAATTACTGGACTAAAAATGTATTTATATCAGGGAGAAAGCATTTGATTTGGAATTTACCGATGGTGAGAAATAAAAAAAAATTATTTACACGGCAAAAAAAAAAAAAAAAAATGAAAGGAAAAGGGAACAAAAAAATAAAAAATAAAAAAAAAGGAACAAAAAAGAAAAAAAAGAAACAAAAAAAGAAAATCGATTCTTTCAATCAGTAACGCACTTCTTACGAAGTTTTTGTCTGGTGATTTTGCAACTCATTTTGTTTCTGTCATCTAACCATATTTATTTATCTTTTTCTCCCATTGTTTTATATATATATATATATATATATATATATACCATAAACTTTTCTTTTTCTTTTACTTTTTTTCTTTTTCTCCTTTCCTCTGCCATCAAATATGTTCGACCATGGTGTGTGTGGTCTATTTTTCCTCTCTCTTTCTCTATCTATATATCTCTATCTATCTATCTCTTTCTCTTTCCTGCTTTGTATTTTTTTCTCTAAAAACGCATGGTGTGTTTTCCGTAGGAGTCCCTCAATAAATTGATGCTCCACCTTCGGTCTACAAACCCTCATTTTGTTCGCTGCATAATTCCAAACGAAAGGAAAATGCCAGGTAAGAATGTCAGTCAATGCGCGAACACCTTCAAAAACATTGATAATATATATATTTGTTTTCAATTTTAATCAGCTATCTTTAGATGTTTATAGCAGCACGAGACGGTTAGGAATCTTATGTCCAAAATCGGCCATCTTGATTTTGAATCGAATGTATCACACTAATGAATGACATCTTCGTCTTGAACAAGTCTATCGAACATCTTCATCTATGCCGCTCACAGAAATCAGCTTTTTTTTTTCTATAATATCTCAATAATAATAACTCTATCGATCTTATTAAATTATCTGCTTCCTCTCACGTCACAAGTCCTGTACCACTAGGGTTGCTGGAGCACCACAAATCAGTCAGTCAGTTAAGTGCCATACGTGATACACGCTTGAGCGATCATGTCTCGAAAGAAACTTAACTGACTGGGTAGAATATTTTCCCGCAGTAGGTTGCCATTACTTTCTGCGGTAGACTGGTTGCCAACCAAGGCTATAGAAGCCAATCTGCCCTGCTATTTAACCTATATCTGGAGGGAGAATAAGCCAATTCATACCTTTCACATGGGTATTTATGCGAAAGGGAACGTAATGAACACAGAATTTAAACTCGACTCGCTGATTTCTATTGCTGAGTCGCTATCGGTTACACTAGCCGCACATTCCATCTGCTTACATCTATCTATCTATCGATCTATCGATCTTAGTCTGTTCATATCTATCTATCTATCTATCTATCTATCTATCTATCTATCTATCAGAGTTTCTTCATTTCTAGCTATTATAATGTTCATATAACGCTGATAGTTGATTGTTAGTAAGACTGTAAGAGTAACACTGGAAACAAAACGTTAAATAAAGAAGGGTTTAATCACATGGGAAAATGTAAAAATACAGTTCAATGCGACAAGCGTACGACAGAAAAACGCTACGCCTTTGCGGCCCACTTTTTGCAACTATTCTGTGAACAGACGGATTGACGAGTTCTTGTTTCAAAAATAGTGTAGAAAATGTTAGACAATCTATCTTACAACATTATCTAATCGATTCCCTTCCTCTTATCTCTCTCTATATCTATCTCTTTATTTATCCATGTACCATGAAAATTATCTAATATTTCGTAATAGTATTTTCCAATATCACACACCATGAAAATAATGTAAAAAATGACTTTGAATAAAAAGCAGAGATTGTAAATAAAACAACACAAGATGTGATTATTTTGAGCCAAGATACAAAAATGTCAACCAAATCTTGATTTGATATTTTAGAAGTTAAGTTTTAATCTCAAATAAAAAATTTGTTTATTTCTGCTTAAACAACCAACGATATCCTTGGCCAATCTGTGTAAATTTCTCTCTCCTACCATCTCACTCTCTGGAACAGTAATTGTATCTCTATTGTATCTTTCCGTTCTGTATTATAAAAAAAAGCCGTAATATTATGTCAGATGTAGAAATGTCGCATTTGATACTTTTGGGGGGGAAAAACGTAATCCGATTTTATTGAATGAATTATTAGATTATTGTTAATTATCATCAGTTTTTGCTTAGTATTTTTATCATCTGTTTTGCTTTTTATTGTAACTCCCATCCATAAGAAGTAGAAATAGAGAATATAGCTATAGGGTTAAATTTTAATGATTTCTTTTAACTAACCGTCATAGACTAGAGGAAGCATTGTCAATCATTCTTCATTTTTTACTAGTATTTCTTTCATCTTCATTCCTATTGCTTTTTATTGCAACTCTGAAAACCTTGTTCTATGGTAAACAACCCCAATCTGAAATTAAAGAACAAGAAAAATTAGTGGAAATAACATGAAAAAAATACTCTTCAAGAATTATCAATTCTTTGATATTCTTTGATTATGCTTTTTCGTCTTCTCTTTTAATGACTTTTGATAAGTTTGAATAAAAATGAAAGTTCAGAGACATTATATAAAAAAAACGAAATAGAATTTTTAGTACGACACATTTTCTGAAATAAATTAAAGCTTAACTAACGTGTTTCCACGTATATAAGTCTTAGAACGGAATGTAGATATTTTGTCATTTTGTAAATAGAATGTTCTACGAGTTTTATTGACGCGTTTCGTTTGTTAGTCGTCTTAACGTATGATTGACCTTTTTTTTTCTTTTCTTCTCCTCTCCAGGTCTTATTGATGCTGCTCTTGTATTGCATCAGCTCCGTTGTAACGGTGTACTTGAAGGTATCCGTATTTGCCGTAAAGGTTTCCCCAACAGGATCATCTACTCTGAGTTCAAACAGAGGTTGGTAGTAATAAAATAAACCTAAAATTGTAAATAACAGCTACTGTTGATTATATATCTTTTATTACTTATGAATATAATATTACTTGAGAACTCATTGTTTTGCACACACATCGAAACTACGCTTGGAAAATCATTGGTCACTTTGATGTGATGCAATGGTTAGCAAGCTAGTCTAGGTAGATCAGTTACGACTGAGATACTCCACACTTTCGACCGTCTAACACTAGATACTTACGGTTTTGCGTTGTGCCTCAACTCAACTACACTTAGTAAATCACTATATATATATATATATATATATATATATATATATATATATATATATATATATATAAAGTTGTAGAACACATAGGTTTTTTATCTACTGTTCATACATTTACTTTTGATAAAGATTTCAACTTATCACTCGATGAGAAGCGCACGTAGCAGCTTCGAAACGCGAAAATCTTTGTGTAGTGATACTATGAATTTATAAACCATTGTAGCAACCATTACAATATATATATATATATATATATATATATATATATATATATATATATATGGGGGGGTATGTGTTTCAAGTCAGCACATGACAAATGCATTGTGTATGATACTCAGAGTTGAGTTACCGGTGACGAAAAAATTATATTATTGTTAGCTCTGCTATTATGCATCGAGCACTGTTTAATTAACATCAGAATTTGATGTACGATAGTATCTATATATCTATATATGTGCGTGTGTGCGTGTGTGCGTCTGTTCCGTGTGTGTCATTATATATATAATTTATAATATAAAATTAAAATTCAAAGATTCCCTAAAAAGATAAAAATATGAACATTTTCAAACTGTAGTTTTATCTCTTCTCTTTTCCAGATACTCCATTCTGGCTCCCAACGCTATCCCAGGTGGTTTCGCTGACGGCAAAGTGGTTACTGACAAGGTCTTGAGCGCTCTCCAACTTGACCCCAATGAATATCGTTTGGGTAACACCAAAGTCTTCTTCAAAGCTGGTGTCTTGGGTATGCTTGAAGACATGCGTGACGAACGTTTGTCCAAGATCATCTCCATGTTCCAAGCTCACATCCGTGGTTACCTCATGAGGAAAGCCTACAAGAAGCTGCAAGACCAGCGGTAAGTAAATTCCATTTCACCGTTATTAACTATTATTAACTATAATAAGTTATTAATATTATTACTGCATTCCTTATATAAATATGTCTAGAACAATTGCGTCAGTTATTTATTAAATATTTATATAATTATACGATAAGCCATGCAACTTAATATATTCGCTTATAACCCAACTAAGTGGTTATGTAATTCTACGACATGTCGTGTATTTCTTTAAGCATATCATGTTGTCGAAGTAGCTCAAACTCTTTGATTAAATCATCCATGACCCTTTAAGCCACTTCGCTGAATATATCGCATCATCTTTCCCGTTAACTACTGTTTATCGGCGATTATTTGACGAGGTGGATTGCTAATTGTGAAATTTGGCAACTGACTAATGAAAACATTAAATTGTTTTAGTATTCATATAAAATAGAAATTTTAATTTTTTCCATAATGGATCATATGCAATATAGGTGAAGTATTCAACCAAATAAATACGATGTAACTAAATAAAAATTCGAGTCATGGCATAATCATCCTATCTTAAATAAATCAATATTAAAGTTTAATAATTTTAACATATTCAACATTATGGACAAAAATAGCCAACTCTATATAGTGTTTTTCGTGACTTAGCATGAGCAAAACAAATTCACGGATTTAGATAAAAAAAATTACCCCAGAATGGCATCAGAATCAGCGAAAATTTATTTCATAGCCAGTTGTGCTTAGTTAAAATGCTAACGTATGTTAATGTAATTAGAAAAAAGCAAATGTTGATAAGATAGCGAAGGTTACTAAGTACTGCCCGAGGTCCTTGCCCACTCGTAGTCGGGGATTCCGGGAGTGGTTCGCATCGGCCCTGCCTATACTAGCGATTTGTTGAATTGATTTCAGAATAATTTGACATCGTTAATGACGCAATTAAAGAATTTGAACGAATTGAATGGATGAATTTTAATGATTTTTCTTTAATTTTCCTTCCAGTGTTGGCTTGACTCTTATCCAACGTAACATCAGAAAATGGCTGGTATTGAGGAACTGGGAATGGTGGAGGCTTTTTAACAAGGTATGTTTTCATTTAATCTTATATTCTGTTATAAATAGAAATATTTATCCTTTTTCTCAAGGGCATTATTGCTAACTGGATATGATCTGATTTTTAGACATTTTCCCAATTCTGTTTTGATAAACTTTACGCTATTCCACTCACTGGAATAGTGGCGCCTCTCTCTCTCTCTCCCCCCTCTCTCTCTCTCTCTCTCTCTCTCTCTCTCATGATTCTTCATATCTTCCCTTCTCTTGAATATCTATAGAATTTGTTTTGATTTGATAGTTCTTGGGAAATATACCGTTTTGTTATCCAGAGTTATCCTTCTCCTAGACTGGTTGATAACAAGGTTATAGTATCTATGGATTCGTGTCTTTTCCAAGGACGTTAGCACAAAGTAAAGTAAACTAACTAGGCCGGAGTTTGAATTCAGTGGCACTTAAGTGTCAGTCCACCAAGAGCTGCTCGGTCCGGCAGCCGGAATCAAAGTGTAATATCTGTTTTTAGATACTCACTACCTGCTCGCCGGCGTGGAAGCAATGACCAGCTAAGACTAGCTTTTGAACAGCTTTGACAAGCAATGACCAACTAAGACAAGCTTTGTGCCAGAGTTACCCCCATAAGTGGGGGCTGAGTAATCTTTGACCAATGGCCTGAACGTATGCGCTCAGGTTCCCCACGTTAAAAACTGACCTTGTGTTCCAGTGGGAGTAGGGTAAAACAAAAGTGTCAGTCCCCCGAAAACACATATGGATAGTAATGGATACTCTGGAAAAAAAAAGCATATCTCTTACAGAGTGAACTAGTTATTATATGGTTCTTTCATTTTCCAATTGACTGCATCTCACAATTTCAATTTAACTTACGATCTTAATTAAAACATAGTTAAACTACCGAATTTGAAGATTCATTTATGCTCAAAGTGCGGATGGTGTAATTATATCGTCTCAGAATAAGAAATCGAAAAGCCTAGTTCGAATTCCAGCCTGGTTCGTTGTAATTACTTACGCGCAAATTCTATTTAAAAAGGTATGAATTTGCCACTTCTCTTTTCCTCCACCCAGGCATGGGTTGATAGAATAGACTGGGATTTTCAAATTTGATTGGTAGCCAGTCTATGAGAAAGATAACTCCGATTTGAAAAACCGTATGTAGCCCTGGCGATGAAAGGATCATGGAGTTTGCAATGACTGTATGATATTTAATCCGGTCAGCCTCCTCTTTCCCTGTACTCAATAAATAATAAGTTAAAATATAGTTTTTAGCATGTTATATAATACCTTATGCATAAATGTCTGTGAAGAGGACTTATCCTAATTATAGATTACAATCTATTCATTTCATCCGTTGTAATCTCTGAATACCTGAATAAAGTCAAGGGTGTACAAGAGTATACAATTATTTCTTCGGTTACTATTGGAGTATTCGGGCTATACTACCAAACATAGGATTGCGGGAAACTGAAAAAAAAAAGCCTAGTATCCCATCTCTTTAGCAGTCTCCGTTTCTTGGCAATGTAGATGTGGTACGAAAGGTGAACATCTGTTTGAGGTTTTATAACTCTGTGGATTACACATATTGCAAGATCTCCGATAGAAAAAGAATAGCGAACGAAAGAAAATCGTATATTTTAAAATATAAGCGTACAGAAATATCGGACAATAATATATAAAAGCTAGATTTACCATAGCTCTTTTTTTTATAAATTCCAGAGGTGCGAGAATTCAAAACTTTGTTTTCATGTTAGCTGTGACTTTTAGCTTTCAAATCTCCGAGTTATTTCAGTATTTGTCCGAATAATGTAAATAATACTGCTAGTTCCTTGTTTTAAAAACTGGCTAATTTCTATTTTTCGCTTCTCTTTCCAAACAGGTTAAGCCTCTTTTGGGTATTGCTCGTCAAGAGGAAGAAAACAAAAAGGCCCAAGAAGAGTTTGCCAAGATGAAGGAAGAATTCTCTCGTTGCGAACAAATGCGTAAGGAACTTGAGGAACAGAACACAGTCCTCATGCAACAGAAGAATGATTTGATCATTTCTATGTCATCCGGCGAAGACGCATTGGTCGATGCTGAAGAGAAGATTGAGCAGCTCATCAAACAGAAGAGCGATTTTGAATCTCAGCTCAAAGAACTCGAAGACAAGCTCATGGATGAGGAAGACTCCGCTGCTGAATTGAGTGCCCAGAAAAAGAAATCTGATGCCGAAATCAGCGAACTTAAAAAGGATGTCGAAGATCTCGAAGCTGGTTTGGCCAAGGTAAGGTTTTTTAAAACAATCGTCTTCAAATTTCTTTGATGGTGCATAATCAGTTATCGATTTTTCTTTCAACTTGCCATTTATTCATATTATTTGACTTACTTTTAATCTACGCTTCTGCCGTTGTAAACGTAATTTTACGACTTATTGTCCACAAATGATTAAAGGTGGTTCAGCTTTCCGTGGCTGAGTGGTGTAAAGCACACCGGACTTAACGGTGGTTTCTTCTGCAATAGGGACGCAGGTTCGAAACCTTACGAGTGCATATTTTGTTTACCGAATGCGCATGCCTGTTGACAAAATTTTACACTGGCTAAAAAATAAAATGTTTACTCAAACACATTATTTACTAAATATAATATTTAACGCAGAATTGTCTAAAAGTACATCAGGCTTAACTATGCTGTCTCCTACAATATGGACGTAGGTTCGAAGCCTACTGACAAGCATATTCTCTGTATTAACTCTCACGAATGCACAGGCCGGTAAACGTAAGGTTACACTGTGTAAAGTAAACAAAGATGTTTACTTAAAGACCTGTAGTTACTAAATATAACGTTTAAAATAAAAACTAAACAATGGCAAAGCATTAAAATTTGTGTGACTCTTGGTTAGAGTAAAATGAACTTAACACTTGTTAACCATTACCCATCTTGCTTTTGTAGGCTGAACAAGAGAAAACTACCAAAGACAACCAGATCAAGACTCTTCAAGATGAGATGGCTCAGCAAGACGAACATATCTCCAAGTTGAACAAAGAGAAAAAGAACCTTGAAGAAGTTCAGAAGAAGACCCTAGAAGACTTGCAGGCTGAAGAGGACAAGGTCAACCATCTGAGCAAACTGAAGACCAAACTCGAACAGACCCTTGATGAACTTGAGGATAACCTTGAGCGTGAGAAGAAGATCCGCGGCGATGTTGAGAAAGCCAAGCGTAAGGTTGAACAGGACCTCAAGACCACCCAGGAAACAGTTGAGGATCTGGAACGTATCAAGAGGGATCTTGAGGATTCCGGAAGAAAGTTAGTGCTTCCTTTTTGGTCCCTCTATTTCTTTCAATCCAACTGACCTTAATTAATCAATATTAATATTAATTAGTATCATTCTTAGTTTTATTTTGAAATCTCATCTATCTAATTATATATATATATATATATATATATATATATATATATATTTATTTTTTATTTTTTTAATCATATCACCCCGAGCAAGGCGGTAACGCCACTGATGCGCAGGGGGCTACGTAAGGGTAAAAAGAACGGAAAAGAGAAAGCCGGAAACCACATCCTAAACAGGAAACAAGGGATGAGCCTCTTCACCTGTTCAATAGATGTGGGTGGAGTGTGAACCGGGCGATAGTTTAGTCTATCTACTCCAATTGAAAAAAAATAAAAAATAGAAAAGAGTGAAAAGATTGGAACAGAGAAAGCCGGAAACCACATCCTAAACAGGAAACAAGGGATGAGCCTCTTCACCTACTTTTGTAGTGATATTATAACATAGTGACATTATAACATATTCATGTTAAAATTTGTGAATAAATATTATTAGCTCTACTTTGTATTGAGCACTTTTAAGAATAGTGTTTCTTTGAATACTTAATATTATTTAAAAATAGTGTTTCTTTGGATATTATTTAAGAATAATAATAAAAATGTTGCTTAAAGAATATTGTTTCTTTGAATATTATTTAAGAATAGTTTCTTTGGATACGGAATATTATTCCAGCCATACGTACCCTATACTTGGCTGATTGGTGTTAACCTCAGCATCCCTAAACGGACTCTCCAGTAATCACTCCGTCCACACGTCGGATATATATTATATGAAATCGGCTATATTATATACCCAAAGCATATTTTTTCAAAAATAAATTTAAATTCTCAGTGTCCCTTTTCTTGCTTGCAAATCAAGATAAACATAAATTTTGACCGATATAACATTATTTGAAATCTCAGAAGTACAAGAAGGAAATATTTATTGTTCAAGTCTTCCGATAAAGAGAATTTTGTTTTTAGCTTATACTTGTGTGACAAGTTTTTTTTTATTGGTTGATATGGAAAATGCCTTGGAGTTAAAGACGTATTGTATTTTCTTTTCTTTTTTTTTTTTCGTCTCGTAGGAAGGATATGGAAATTAATGGTCTCAACTCCAAACTTGAAGATGAACAGAATCTTGTTGCTCAACTCCAAAAGAAAATCAAAGAACTCCAGGTAATTACGTTTACGCTATTCACTTCTTGCACATTTTCACAAAATGATTTTGTGAGCGCTTCAAAAACCACACGCTTTTTTTTTTCTTTTGAAAGCTTCTTAGAATGACAAAACAAGAAAGGACGACTATTATGTCGTGCGCGACAAAGCAACACGGAATCACTTTCGCGTATCTTAAGAGCTCAAAACGACTATCACCTTCGGTGAAAAAATAAATATGAGTTGCATGAATCAAAGCTTGAAGTATTAGTTGACATACATTTACAACTATTGAACACGTCTGTCTTTTTACTTTTTAAATTAGAAATAGAAAAAAAAAAAATTATCCATTTGAAAGCACACCACTTCTCGCACTTTCTCGTTCAACTTCTTGCACTTTTCGTCCATCTTTTTCTGTACTCGCATGATAATTTTTCTTTTTCTTTTTTCTTTTTCTTTTTTTTCTTTTTTTTTTCACTTTTTCTGTTTTTCACATTTTCTTTTTCATTCTTTTTTCTTTCTTCATCTGGGAAACACCTAGACACTTCTTCCTACCTAATCATCATCTTTTGTGGCATATTTCCTTATTTATGCTAGCTTGTATCTTTGCTCGCTTTTGCCTCTTACGTCTTAGTTAAAATCATCTCAGCTTCTGCACAAATAGTCAATACTAATGGCTTCTTTAAATGAGTTGGATTTATCAGCACATTTTCTCTTATAGCAGCCAATTTCTTTGCCGATTGCATTGTCTTTTTGGCTTTTGAATAAAACAGCTTCAAAACATTTGTGTTCCTCTCTAAGTGTTGACGTATCATATTTATTTATTATCCACGTCTTTGTTTACGTCGGTCTGTTATTTATTTATTTTCTTTGAGTTAGGGAGCAACATGTGTAAATAATTAAATTATAAATGGAGAAGGCTTGTTGTCACTTAGTCCCAAGTAGAAACACGTATATATTATTGGCGTGGATATTGAAATAATAACAATAATCGAATATTCACAGAAGGGTTGAAGCTGTTCAAAGGAACCGAGAAAGATGTTGTACATTTGAAATTATGCTTGCTCCGAGTCGAGCTTTTACAATAGCCACCAGATATTCTCTATCAACATGCAACTGCATGCATCAATAATAATAATAATAATAATAATAATAATAATAATAACCCCAATCTTTTGGACATAAGTAAAGGTTTATTCCTTGCTTTCTGTTCATGATTAAGTTCCCGGTTCTTTCTAAAATCTTTCCATTCTCTTTGACTCCCATTAGCCCTCTTGCATCTTAGTGGCATTATTGCCTTGTTTAGGATGAATTGGTTTAAAAAATAAACAAAATATTCTGTTGTTATTGGACCTTTGGGAGTTATAACAAAAAGAGCAAACAAATATGCTGGATTAAATCCTTGGTCGCCCTAAAATATAATAATTGCAAAAAAAATTATACTCACGGGTACTCTTCTGATATATTGCGTAGATTAATCTCTATTCGGTGATCACAATTACATTTTCTTTTTCCACTCTATTTGAATCTCCTCTGATAGAACAAATAGATAACTTGTCTGGTTGAGACTTGGGAACACAACTCGAAATACATAAAACAAAAACAAAATACAACCGCAGTAATAATGACAAATCAAGAACGTTGTTTCTGTATATACATTAGAAAATTATTGATCACTTAATATCTGGCTGTTCTAACCTATGACTAAATGAATTTAAAAATAGATATGATAGGGTAGAGCAATACATTCATTGGAGTATACGATACCTATACAGAAAAATGCGACAAAAAAATCCTGAACATGATGGGAACTATTTCCTCTGGTATTTCACCATAAGACATCGACAAGCTAATATATCAAGCATTATTATAAATAAATGTGCCATCTTATCGACATTTCCATGAGCTTTTCGGCGAAAGAATGTGATAAATTCTCCAATTCTAAGAATCTAGACACAGAAATTACAAGAATACGGTATTAAAAGACACCTGTGAATTATTAATTTTTAAAAAATCACAGGAAATCCATCTTTTATTTGAAATATAAATTATCGTGTTAATGAGTAATGCTTATATACTTATAAAATATCCTTGTTATGATATGGATATTGGTCTTCATATATTTGTATCCCAACATCATTTTTTTGGTGTACTAGTTTCTGGCTCAATAATAATAATAATAATAATAATAATAATAATAATAATAATAATCGTGGTATACCCCTATTAGGCAGGACGCCATGACGAGTATATTAGACATTTTTGTTATGATGGGTATGTTGTATTCCAACATCTCTTTGTTGGCGTGATGCCCTCAGATACTAATATTAATTACAGTATTGCATGAGTCTTAATATGAGGGGTATTCATGGGCAATAGTCTGTGTAAATCACTTCCTATTTGGGATACAAACCCAAAAATTCTCTCTCAATGTCATATATCTCAATGTCATATGCCCAATAAGTTTGTAAGAAAAAATTTCTTTATCGTATGTTTGAGGAAAAAGAAAGTCTTAATAAAGGTTTTTCTCAAACAGCAAATCCAGAAATCTGAATAATAATAATAATAATAATAATAATGCTATTACGAAGAAATGCTTAAACGCTGATCATGCTGCTGAAGTATTGCGGAAACGTTTAATGTAAACTCCAGCAAAAAACATACTGCCCTGCTATTTAACCCATAGCTAGATGGGTGAAGAAGCGATAGATACTTCATTTTAATTCTCTAAGTTCATCTTTCGTACACTCTCTTTTCTTTCTTCGATGTATCTCAATCTCCTATAAACGTGCAATTCCGTATACTTGAATGCTTCTTCGTTGGAAGATCAAACACAGAAGTTTCTTCCCACTCCTTCAGAAAAAAGTCTCTTTTCTCTCTCTATAAAGTATTACAACCATCATTTTTCTCTCATACCCATCCTAACCGAACAATAAAGCCACTAATTCGCTAAAATTGTATAATTATTACTAGCTTTCTGTAGTAAGCCAAAACGTAACATATCTTAAGCACACTTAACCCTCTAGGGCCATTCGTATCATATTTGATACAGTATGAAAACAAGCCTTGAAAGAAATATTTTCCTGAAAAATTTTTTAAGAGAAATATTTTATAAATTTCAAATGAAAGCAGTACTGACTGCTCAGTCAATGAATACCAAATGTTTCCTTCTAGGGAAATACCGAATGTTTCCTTATAGGGAAATACTGTATCAAATATGATACGAATGCGCCCTAGAGGGTTAAAAGCTATTTTTCTCTCTAAAGATATTCACTAAAAAGATGGTGAAAGCAAAAAGATGAGTAAAACTTATGTGCTTTTTTTTAACCTCCGCGGCAATTGTAGTTTTCATGACGCATAACACATAGTCTTATGTAAATCACTTAGGTAATGCCTTGTACGAATTAGTTCTAGTAAAACTATATTTTAATTTGTATCATTACTATTTAACCAATATAATAATAACTTTAGTATAGGAGATAAGGAAATTGAACATAGAATAGGCTGCTCAAATTGCTACAAAATCAAAATATTAACCTGGTAACTTAAACCTGTTCTTAAATAGCCTCATAAGATGTTCTCATACACGGTGCCAAATCTGTTGAGAAATATCTAAATTATGAGCTTTATACAACAGCTTTCTAATATAATACTTAGAATGTCTTTGAGCGGCTGAAGTCTGTGGTTCTTTTTCGAACATTATCGCCTGGCAATATTCAAGTAAGAACAATGCCAAATACAAAGAATCTATACAATTTGAGGGCTGTTAACAGTAACAACAGCTAAAACAGATATCACTTGTAACTTGTAGAGAAAGTAATGACTTAGACAAAATATAGATGTGCCACATTGATTTAAATAAAAGGTTAAGAAGAAAAACCCCATTATCACTTGGAAGAGTGATACTTGCTATTGGATTTGATAAACGTATTTTCCTGGAAATTATTTTAAGAAAAAGATTTTATAAATTTCAATCGAAAGCAGTACTGGTTGCTCGGTCAATGAATGCCTAATGTTTCCTTATAGAGAAACGGCTAATATTACCAGTTTAGAGCACAATTTCATACCAATCTTTGTCTGTTTAAAATGTTTTCGTCGTTTTTCTAACAAGAAACCCGATCGCTAAGTTAACTAGTTCCAGATTAGCCTGAATAATAAGGTGTGCCTGAAAAGTATTTTAAAATACGAAGCTCAAAATTTGTTCCAATCGATTCTGATATTCTTCTTTGCCTTACGTTCCATAAAGTCTTCTGGGGGTTTATTGATGTCAGGGCTAACATTTTTAAATAGATATCTTTCTGACACAAATTTCTGCACGGACTTACGGGACGCTTGCCAAAATGTGTCCAGAAAGGTAGAACTAGGAAGACGAAGAACAAGAAACGCTAACAATAGACAAAATAGTCTGTGGAATGAGGAAACAGACTGCTCTATGTTATGTAGCAGGTTTGGAGAGGCGGAGTCGTTAGACCTTGAGTCAATGAAAGTATAAATACATAAAAAAAAATGTGTAGACAGAGATGACGAACCAAACCTCACTTTTCATTTGTGATTCACGGCTCGTCAGCTCGTCTAAAATTGGAACACAATTTTGTTTCTGATAATTCTCAGATATATATAGTTTTGCCTTTCAAGAACTATAGCCAGGTTACTAAAACAGCTTCCTCGTCATTGCATATGTGAAATTATTCTATTGTGACTTCGTATCTTCTTGTAGAATGGCTTTAATTGGTTATCCAATTTAGTGCCAACTATTCCCATAGCCAAAAAAATAGATAAATAAAGTTAGGTGTTGTTTTTTGTTTTTTATCTCTTCCGTGACTGACAGACCCATTATTACTTATTACTCACCTTTGGGTCATTTATTTTCTTAGCTAGCTTTGTCGGCATCTAAGAAATGTTGATGAAAAAAAAAGTTGAGAAGGTGTTTAGGGTTGTGTGTACGGAAGAGAAAACGCTTCTCTAAATATGGCGAGAGAACTTCAAAACTAAAAAAAAAAAAAGAAAAAACAATTCTTGCGTTTTCTTGAAGTCTTGATTTAGTAACTGAACACCGAGTGTGGGAATGTAAGCACTTACATGGTAGGTAAGACTTGGCTGGCTGACTTGGTGAGGCAGACAGACGTGGAGTCATGCAGGCAAACAAACTCTTTCTCTATGCGCAGTTGGGGGTGAGGGAGGAAAGATCCAGGGTTAGTAAACTCGGTATGCAGGCATACTTGGGTCGGGTAGGGTTAGAAAATAAAAACGATGGAGGTGCCGAGAAGATGAAGAAATGTTAAGAGATAGCGAGGAAAGATTGCAAAATAAAGGGTATTTCTCAAAATAGACTCGTGTGTTGGGTGAGGATGCCACTTTGGCCGGATAACTAGAAGATGAAACATTCTCGTTACAAGAAACCTCTACCCTCTACCCACGACTTACACTTAATTCACTCCCCCATAAATTTTCTCTCTTTTTCACTCTTTTCCATATATATATATATATATATATATATATATATATATATATGTCACAGTCACTTATCTTCACGCTTAACTTATCATGTAGAGTGATAAAATCCAGACATGAACTTTAGTCCCAAACTGGTTTCGTAATCTATTTCAAACTAGCAGACATAGAACTTGCAGAAATCTCAAGCTAGATTACAAGATTACACTGATAGCATTAGTTTTTCACTTCACCTTCACTTAAAAAATATTTGCAAACAGCTTTAAAAACTAATCAATGCAAGCTAAGAATTTTTCTCCATTTATTCTGTCTCAAAGACATCACTTAGGCGCAATCTGGGAAGTATACAAAGCTGTAATTAGTGATTGTTTGAAGTATTTCTGGCAAATTCCAGATTTGATGTCTTTGACGAAGGTCGTTTGCTCAAAAGTCAGATGTACCTAGTTCACTGCAAAAATTTACTTACATTCCCAAATACTCTACATATACCAGAAAACATATGAGAAAGACATAAGAAAATAGGTAAACTATATATATATATATAAAGGAAACTTATCATCTATATTTATATAAAGAAATAAGAAATCTGTTAAAATGATGGGTACAAAAAGAATTTGGCCGCAGATAAAAGAATAATAATAATAGAATGGAATGATAATGGCGAAGAAGAAAAGGAACGATAGAAAATAAAATAATGATAATAATATTAAAAACAAAAACTTAAATAAACAGAATAGAACTTTCGACGATTTTCACTAACAAGCTGGATATTGCCAACATGGCCGATGCATATCGCCTTACTCTCAGGAAGAAGGAAGCAGCTTTCTGATTGGCTGAGAAGAGCAGGCAACCAAGAGGAGGAGTGTGAGGAAGAGTCATAGAAGGAGATGGTACATGCCGACAACTACACTATAATGAGGATGCTGCTGCTACTGATGATGATGATGATGACTCATTTGCATGATTGCTGAAAATAGCCTCCTTTTAAAGCTCGTCCATTGGTTCTAGACCCTCCCTTCACCACCCATGCCCCACCTTCGTCAGGCACACACATATACAGACATCCCCTTTAGCCCGGGTACATACCTTTCGCAAATATAAGCGGCCAGTGGCAGAGATAGTGGGAACATTCTACAACCAAGTGGCTTTCGAATCTCATTTCCGGGATTGTATTCGGTTCCTACCTGGACTTGAAGTGAATGACAACATTTTACAACAAGGAGCAGTAATAGATTTCACTTCATCTCAACACTCAGTTCTACCTTCTACAGATATTTCTGGCTATAAAACTACAAACAATTGATACAGCAAACGCACTTATATATTATTGTGCATACAAGATCTTAATTGTATACCGAGAAAAATACTTACTCCTCTTACATTTCTATAGATATTATTTTCGCTTATAGACCACCGCTGCTTATAATTGATGTTTATCAGAACTTAAACTGGTTGTGGTACACACATTCTAGGAAAGTTTATCTTTGGTTCCATGGCATCTACTGAAGAGAAGAACGAACTCCAACAGCAACCAGAATCTCAACCAATAGAATCGCAAGTCGCTACAGAACCAGTTTCTACTGTAGAAGAAACAGAACCGGTCCAGGTTACTCGAGAGGCAAGCCCACCTCGGGTGGCTTCGCCTTGCCCTCCTTCTCCACCTCTTCACACAGTTGAGAGCCCTCAACCACCACCAAAAAGACCGGATAGTCCACCACCACAACCTCAACCTCAACCTCAACAAGTGCCACCTCAACCCGCTAAACTTGACCCATCCTACGGCAAAATGAGTGAAGACGAACACCGCAGCGGAAAACATAAAGAACAGTCCGCATATTCGAGAACTTCTTCGGCGGCTTCCTTCTCATCTCGACTCACGCCGCACAGATCCACGGATTTCGCCGATGTGCTAGGAAGTATGAGCCGTGAATTTCGTGGAACGAGCCCGGCTGTGCTGGAAAATATTTCGTGTCATCCACTGCTCTATCGCCAGTATGAATCACCAGTTAATCCAAAATTAAGCGCTAGGTCCAAAAAAGTCATCCGAGATGCATCTGACCTTGCTTTGTTTTCACCTGGATTAAAATCTCTTCTTGAAGTAGGTCGCCTTAACAATTCAAATTTTTTCTTTTCTTTCTTTTGTTTTTTAACATTAGCTCGCATCTATCTCGCTTATTGCTTTTGCCTAAAAACAGTAAATAAATAAAAGCATGAAGTTAAATAACACCATAAAAATAATAATGAATTGTGGTATTTCAAAGAAACTATGGCTAGATAATAAAAGAAAAAAACAATTAAGAACAAACAACCTAGTAAAAGTATCAAATTCTGCCATTTTGTTTTTCACGGACGCTGCTTTTTACCAGAAAATGGTCCGACTGAAAATGAACCGAAAGCAAATAATTTTGCTCTAAAAATACGAAAAACAGAACGAATCGAAGGCAAAACGAAAACTGCGATCATTTTCCTCCATCTTGAAATTATCCAAGGTTTTGCATCATTATGTCATCAGGAATGTCGGAAATCTACAGTTACACGGATTGTACAAAAATGGAAGTGCAGACAATACATTCTGACGACTACCGGAGCCTATACAGATTAGATCTGATTCTTATACTCTTATTTTTTCTTAGTATAACAATTTTTTTATTCTCTTCTCGTTTCTTTTACTTGCTTCTTCGTCTGGTCTATCATTTCTCCATCATAATAATTTCTTCCGATTTTCTTTCACCAAAACAAATTTACTTTCTGCTCAGTGTTACTCTTAAGCCTAAATTTCTGTCTTGGATTCGTTTGTTTTAATTATTTTCTTCTTTCAAACAAAACATTTTTTTCTTTCTTTAAACAATATCCTTCCTTCGTCTTCAATTTCTTTTTCTTTTTCTTTTTCTTGCGTCATTAAAAATATATAATGCGAACTGTACACTTTATAATTACAATCTATTCTCAAAAATATAATGGAAAAGCAAGAACAAATATTATAAAAAGGTAGGTTCGTTAATTAATACGCTAGAAATAGTGCACAAATCAATTTTATAAATCAAAAAACAAAATACTATTTTCGTAAAATCTTAAAATGTAACTATTTAAAAAGTTGTTTTTAATATAAATGATGGGCACAAATAATAATAATAATAATAATAATAATGATAATAATAATAATAATAATTACAACAGCAACAAACTATGACACAATTTATCATTCGAAGTTAAGCACAAATTTAACAATGTCGTCTGCTCACAGCAAAAAGAAAGACTGACGTATTCTTAATGAAAAACCGACGGTATATTTTTTCTCTTTCGAGTCCTGATATATTTTGTCAACAAAACACATACTTTTTTAATCTAATTACATTAAAAAATATTTTTTCACTACTTAACAAATTTTCATCTGCTAAACAATGTTATATTGTTTGTATATTGCAATAACTTTTCGTTAGTTTGAATTTTATGTCAGTGTTCATCCTCAAAGAATATATACGAATAATTCTTTTTTAGGCACATTCCCAAACATAAAATAAGAAATATCAGATCGTAATACAAATATTGTTTTATCAAATGTCATAATAATAGGCTTTAAAGAAAAACAGACAAAAGTTTAAAGCTTGTAATGAAGTTTCATTAAATACAATTTGACTATTGGTCATAAGCGAAGTTTCTTTTATAGATGAGTAGTTCGAAGACGAGAAAACTATGGTTGTCATCACCACATAGCCTGACAAAAACAGTGAAAACTTTCTTTAAAAAAAAGATAGAAAAACAATCTTGATATTTTTTTTAAATTAACAAGCTGTCTGAAGAATAGGTCGTTTTTGTAAGAAATTGTTTACTTATTCCGAACATTTCCAGAAATACATAATACAATAAACGATACGAAAAAAACAATATATATATATATATATATATATATATATATATATATATATATATAAAGAATTCCAATCGCTTGTCTATTACTATATTTGTTCATCATTTCTCGAAAACGTTCTTTAAACCCATGATTCACACCATGTACACATCTATAATAATAGTAATAATTCATTATTATTATTATATAAAAGATACAAATATTTATTAAAAGCAGCTAATATACCTACTTTAAACATGCAATCGCTTCATTGCATGAATGACATAGATTTCTCATTGTGATACATCGTATATAGGACTTTACCTATTTATTAAAATAAATTAGGAAAATGATCTTAATCAAATATGTAATGAGTGCCCTTTTGCAAAGACAATATAAACACAAATTTGAACTTGTTACATCTTAATATTAATAAACCTCATTCTAAGAAAGTGATTCCTGCACACCGCGCGTATCTTTTTACAATTCAGGAAAACTTTTTTATTTTTTTAACACAATTGAAAGCATTAACGAATAAGCAAATAAAACCAAACACTTTTGTTTAAATTATGATTACTACTCATTTACGAAAAATATATGCACTGTATGTTGTTTCGATTTGAAGTTTTATCAGGTTTATTTATTACTATATAATTAATGAATGAGATTAAATTGAAATTATACAATGCTTTCCTTAAAATAAATAATTTCTTATTTATTTCACTCGAGTTGTTTAATTTTTGCACCAAATAATTACTACTTAAGTTGCAGAAGTATTTGTTTTGTTATGTTTAGGTCTTCTTCTGTTTGCTGTGTTCCTTCAGCGATCATAGCTCTCCATAATTTCCTATCCGTTGCCACTCTTAAGAAATTTTGGTTTTTTTTGTTATCTTTTCAAAACTTGTTCCGTAATACATTTACTCAAAGTCACTAGGTAACTTATGCGTTTGCTTAGGTCTAATAAATATAAAAAAAAGTAATTTCAGTCCAACTTGAATACAGTTATTAACTTTTTATTTGTTTAATTTTATGATATTCTATTCTGAGTTGGTTAAGCCATAATGGCGTCAGTAGAATTGCTTAAAACTTATTCAAATTTGAGTTTCGTTGGTTATAAACAAATCGCTTATGAAAGAAAAAAAAATCATGTTTTATAACAGTTATAAAAAGGCCTTCAATTTTCGTTTCAGTCTTGCGATATTAACACATCAAAGAACTGATAAATGATAATTGTAATATATACCCATATACATACATACATATATATAGAGATATATAATTTGTATATATATATATAATATATATATAATAATTATAAATATATATATATATATAATATAATAAGTATAAATATATATAATATTATATGCTAATATATATATATATATATATATATATATATATATATATATATATATTATGGGCGGTATTTTTCAGTTTTTCGTTTATTTCTCATGTTTAACTTTTTAAAACATGCTACCAAAAGGACGACATTTTATTGACGCTAATCCTATTCCTGAATTTATTTATCATTTTCATCTGCTAAAACATTTGCATAACTGTAAAGCAACATTGGGCGCTTCCCAAAGTGCATCAGTTCGCATGTTCTTTTCGCAAGACTTTTCGCTAGTACAATGAATTTGATCCTCACCAGGCGCCCTCTGGCTCTAGTTTTGTACTACACTAAGACAAATTTGCGCCTAATTATAAGGGAGCCTTCACCATGTAGCAATTATTGATAAAACGGTCTCCCTCTCAAATTACGTAACTAGTACAGTGAATTTGGCTCTCATTAGGTGCCTCCCGACTCTTACCACAAATTCCAACTTAAATAAATATCAGAGCATCGCCGTGGATGCTGTATATTTTTACAGTGACTTCGATCCTCACTGGGTGCCCAGCAATTTAGGTGTATGCAAAACTATGGAAACACTCTTGAAACCAGGCCTTTTTCGATATTCGGTTTACGAAATTGGTAGTGGAACAAGTAGTACAAAGAGAAATATTGGTTATAAATGGAGAAAGCAATAAAATCGAGAAGGCTGTGGAGAGTCATGATTTCCTCCGCTCTGAAGAGGCTCGCATAAGAAGAGAAAGAGAAAAGCTATCTTATATAACGTAGAATTTTTTTTTTCTTGAGAATGGAAAACGTACCCTTCAATAATATTCAATCTAGTTGGAATAAATGAATACGTCGGCTTTAAAAAGAGTTGTAAGAACAACTTGAAATTCATTATAAAAATACGCAATAATTTTCTTTTTAAATATTAGAGCCTAACTTCTCGAAAAGATTTTTGCATCAGTATATCTGCCATCTTTATAGAAAGCATTTTGTTCATTTGATAAATGGAATGAAAAATGCATATATCAATCTATGTTCTTTTCAAAATACACCGACGATACGACTTATATGCAAACAAATAAAACAAATATAGACCATAAACTTATCCTTGGACATTTTTATTCGGAAAAAAATCCGAAAAAAAAAAAAGATTTTTTTTTTCTATGGTTTTAAAGTTTTTTTTTGTTTTTTTTTTTGGTTTTTTTAATTTCTACGGCAGATTAAAATTATAAATTTTGCGCGTTTTTTATTAGAAAATAAATCCGAAAACCAAACATTTCTTGATTTTTTACAGATTTTAGAGAATTTCGGTTTTCGGAATTTCGGATAAGTAATTATATACATGGATATAGAAATATAATTTCTACTTTTCGATCAATAATCTTTTCTTGAAAAAGAAAAAAAAACACGCCTCTTACCATTCTATCGCTACTTCAATAGAAAATGCTCAGGTGAACTATATTCTTTAGTTTCACTAGTTGTAATCTTAATAGCTAGAAAGCACTATGCACTACTATTGTAGAGAACCGCCCTCATTCTCTCCGTATTCTAGTGGTGAGATGTAAGTTCCACTCGAGCAGCTTCTTTCTGCAAACCGTTGCTATGTAGAACCGGATCCCAAAAGTATGTTTTCCCAATCACTAATTCGTCATCTGTTTAAGTCTAGGGTTAATCGTTATCTTCCCCTCATATCTGCCTAAACTGTGCTTCTTACTCTGTAAACCTCTACCTTTAGTAGTTCACGATCCTTGTACAGCATAAAATTTACTGTGAAAAAAAGGCATCTATGTTTTTGTTTTTGTTTTAGTTAATTAAGATTTCGAAACCTGAACATAAGTGCGTATACAAAGTCATTGTTGTCTGTTTCGCGTTTGATTATTATGCGGCGTTTAAGAAAAATAAAATAAAAAATGTGTATATGTTTATATTTTTTATTTGATTTTGTGTTTTTCAGGCCAGAATTGAAGAACTCGAGGAAGAACTCGAAGCTGAACGCCAGGCCAGAACCAAGGTAAGCTTTCCTCTTCCTGATATTCTACCCTTCATCCTCGTTTCTAAGCTTCCTCGGCTTGTTCTCGAAAGACTCCGCCCTTGGCAATTTGTCTGCAAACCCCTAGCCTTCACCTGCAAACAATCTCGAAAATAAGAAATCTCCTTTCATGGTTATAACAAGCGAGATCGTGGCAACTGGTGCTAAAAATATACCCCCTCGAATCGCTTACGTGCGAACAGACTCTGCGAGCGAAGGTAGAAAAATTTGAGAGACGCAGACGTGCACACCTACATACATTTGATTAATTCGTTTTTTTCTTTCTATCTCTTTTTAAACTTTTCTTTATCTATTTTTTCTTTCCTACTCACTTCTTCTCTCTTTCCTTTTTTCTTTAGTTTTTATTTTCTCCACCCCCAGGAATGTTGTTTAAGCACCGAGTCTTTATGTAGGCATTGGAGTATATCCTCGAAAATTAGCCACCCGTTTATGGGCTATTCGCTTGTTCCACAATCTTGGAATATTTGTGGCCTTAATAACAGTGACTTTTTGGGGGGGTAACTTCCAAGTATTTAGAAATATCCGAAATCATCTGAGTGAAAGAGTCTCCCTCTATCTTTATCCATTCCACTTTTATTTCCTCTCCTCCTTTTACTTTCTCTTTTACTTACTTTCCTCTTTATCGACCAATCCTTCTTTCTCATCTACTTTTTCTCTCCGTCACTTTTGATCTTTACCTCTCACTGCCTTTATTCTTGCCTATTTCTCTCTTTCTTTCTATTTACATTTTCTCTGTCTTTATCTCTCCTTTCTTCCTTTTCTATCTTTTTTCTTCCCGTTAGGCCTTTTTTCTCTTTTCTTTTCTTTGGGCCTTTTTTCTCTTTTCTTTTCTTTGGGCCATTTTTCTCTTTTCTTTTCTTTGGGCCTTTTTTCTCTTTTCTTCCCCTTTGCCCTTTTTTCTCTTTTCTTCCCTTTGGCCCTTTTTTCTCTTTTCTTCCCTTTGGCCCTTTTTTTCTCTTTTCTTTTCTCTAGGCCTTTTTTCTCTTTTCTTTAGGCCTTTTTCCTCTTTTCTTCCCTTTGGCCCTTTTTTTCTCTTTTCTTCCCTTTGGCCCTTTTTTCTCTTTTCTTCCCTTTGGCCCTTTTTTCTCTTTTCTTTCTCTTTAGCCCTTTTTTCTCTTTTCTTCTCTTTAGGCCTTTTTTCTCTTTTTGGCCTTTTTTCTCTTTTCTTTTCTTTAGGCCTTTTTTCTCTTTTCTTCCCTTTGGCCCTTTTTTCTCTTTTCTTTCTCTTTAGTCCTTTTCTTTCCCTTTACCCCTTTCTTTCTCTTCTTTCTCTTTACCCCCCTTTTTTTTATCCCTTTCCCTTTAACTCTTGCTTTCACTTTTTTTTTCTTTACCCCTTTCTTTTTAACCTTTTCTCTCTTTTCTTTCTCTTTACCCCCTTCTTTCTGTTTGCCCCTTTCTCTCACTTTTCTTTCTCTTAAACACTTTCTTTCTTATTTCTTGTAATTTATTTTTTCTTTCCTTTGTCTCTCTTTTCTTTCTACTTTACTTCTCTCTGTCACTCTCATATACCAATAAACACTTTCTAAATACGGAAGAATCACTTGAGTGTCTCAAAGCTACGTAATGGTTAACAAGCTAACACATTACTACTTTGTACCTAGTTCGTCCTCGCTGGTTACTTCACACATACGTCCTTGTGCCAGACTTAATTCATAACGAAAGGATATAAGAGTGAGATAGAAGAGTAGATACACCAGATGATGAACAATCAGTTGTCAATTCTCTGACAATGAAACCGAGCACAGGGTAAAGTGAGTTCATACCTTTCCCTTGGACATCCTAACCGAAAATTGAAACCGTTCACTGATTCGATTCTCATTGCTGATAACTAGTATGCTACTTTTCACCTTCTTCGATTTCTATATTGAAGACAGGGAAATATAGATTCATGCCTTTCAAGAAGGCATTAGAACCATGCTACATCAACCGAAATTCGAAATCAATTCCATGAATTCATTTTAAACTCATCACTCACCCAATTCCAGGTCGGTCTTGCAAGCTGTCAGTCCAGAAGCACCCTCACGCATCGAGGTCTTCTGTCCGTATAAGTAGCAATATTGTCTCTATCACCGGTTTGCTAGGCTTGTCGCTTAGCTTGCAAAATCTGGTATTCCCCAGCGGCTAGCCATCTGAGTAATAACCAGGCTCAACGTTGCTTAACTTTCAATGGATTCATCCACCAAACCGAATTCATCGCATGTCACTGGTTAAACTGTGTGAAAATATATATAATCGAATATTTTTGTTCATGTGTCTAGTAAATATATTCTATATTAAAACTACATCTATGCGCCGGTATAGCGTGTTTAATCCTGGTACTTGTGACATGTGATAAAGGTGCTCGCCCAAAAGTAATTTTTTATGCCATATCCTTCTTTCAGGACTTAGGCGATCATGGCTTTCCACAGCTTCCTTTGTTTTATTATCTGTGAACTGACATGATTTATAGGAAAAGATATCGAAATAATTTCTTCATTGTCAATAAAAACAATACGAATCCCAACAAAAAACAAAAAAATGTTTAGTACATTGTAGGCCTAACATTAAATGATGATGATGATGATGATGATGATGATGCAAGCGGAAATTAAAGATATTTCTGTCTACACTCTATCTATCTATCTATCTATCTACAGCTGCTTGTAAAAGTTATAGATTCTAATGACCTCCCAACAAGCCATGTTGACATCTGGAGGAAAAGGAAAGAAACATACTCTTCTTTTCTTTCCTTCAACGTTGCCACGCCCATCTCTTCCTCACTCTCAGCCTCCGCCCTTTACCACATCTGAAAGTTATTTACGCTTAACATCCCCCATCACCAAACCCACAGTTGTTAAAAAACAAACACGGAAGAAGAGCTAAGAGTTTCTTCAGTTTCAAGGAAGTGGGGGAAAGTACTGGCACGTGCCGTTTGTGTCTTACCCACTTCTTGGTGAGTGGGGCAGACAAATCCTAAAAATAAGCATGAAAATATAAATGTTGCCCTAATTGGGAAGAGAAACCAAGCACACCGCTAGGACGCCACGATATGGGGTAATCGTTTGCGAGCTAGTCTGGTGGTGCATTACTACTGAGTAGTGAGTTCGATCCTCACTAAGTGTCTCATACACATTGCATTCTGCCAAATGAAACTAAAAAACAACAATAAGTCTTCAGGTATTACTTTCTACACGGGCTTCTAAAAATTAACTAAAAACTTGAAGTGTTTATTCATTATAAAAAATCAAATGTATATATATATGTATATATATATATATATATACTAGCAGTATAGCCCGGCGTTTCTAGGGTGTAATGAAAGCCATAAAACTAATCCATAGTCCTGGAGCTGAGACTCTTTGGACATTGGCACGAAAATTTAAAAAGCAATAGTTGTTTCCAGTTAAAGCGAAACCGTAGACTGAAAGAAAAATGAATGGATGTAAGTCAAATTTTGACTTCCTGGTATCGATATCAAATTTTCTGCACTATTGTAAGAAATGCAACCTTGAAACTTCTGAATATCGTTTCTTATGGCTTTGTCTATGAGTGTGTCAAATTTGATTAAAATCGGACCACTCCTTCTATAACCCGATTTATTCGATTATCGATTTTCGATATTTATCGGGGGTACCTTGACACAAAACCTAGCTAAGAACACTCACAGACGCTTATAGTACAACTGTGTAAATTTTCAAGAAAATCGGTTCAGCCGTTTCGGAGTCTATAGGTAACGGATACACACACATACATACACACACAGACAAAGTTCCATAAGTTTATATATATATATATATATATATATAATCACAAATCATTAACGCCTAATAAAAAAATGTCAGCCGGTGAATTTCTGGAGCATAAAGGCGAGCAGAATTTTGTAAATCAAGTGCTCAATATTTTAAAAAAATAGTTGGTGATAATATAAGAGATGGCTATAACGTGTTCAAGTCTAGAGTTAACCATATCCTCTCCTCCTATTCATATAAGATACCCCTTAACGCAACCCTCCACCTCAAGTGGTCCCATGTCGTGTACAGGGTGAACCCGACTGTAAACTATTGTAGAATATGCACGACTAATTTCTTTAAATAATACACCGAATATTCATTGCCTCATGTGGCAAAAATTGTAAGCAAAATAATGCGCAAAAAGTAAATAACGAATTAATCGTTTCAAGTCTTCTGAATATCGTTGTCTTTTCAATAATAATGCAAAAACTCAGCATCAACTGATTTTTATCAATTTATACTTACCTCCCTTGATTAAATTTTCTGCTTCCTAACACGTTTCAACTTTAAATCAACATCATTTTTTCTCTCTTCGCTCAAAACAGGTTGAGAAACAACGCACCGAGCTCAACCGTGAATTGGAAGAACTTGGTGAACGTTTGGATGAAGCTGGTGGAGCCACAGCTGCTCAGGTAAAAACCTTTCTTCATTTACTGCAAATATTATGAAGGGGAACAATTTTTCATTAAATTAAACGAAAGTTTTATGATCCATTGAAATAAGGATTTTTTTTTCTATTAATAAAAGCGAATTAGTGTCATAAATTGTTCCAATAATCACCACTGTGAAAAGAAAAATTAGTAGAGAAGAATTCCAAATGGGGTAAGAATTGAAGAAACCTGAAATCGAAAGGAAAGGAATATGAGCTGGAACACTAAGAATATTACATTATTAATGTGCGCTGTGGAGCATTGGATATCGGCTCGGAACGAGAAATCGGGGAGCCGAGTTCGAATTCCAGTTGAATTCATTGCATTCACTTACACGCAAATGCCCTTGGGAAAGGTATTAATCCGTCTATTCCTTCCAGTTATGGGTTAAATAACAGGACAGATCGGGTTCTATAGCCTTGGCAGGCAACCAGTCTACCGCAGAAAGCAATGGCAACCTACTGTGGGATAATCTTCTGCCTAGTCAGTCATGTCTCTTTCAGTCATGATTACCCAAGCGTGTTTCACGTATGGCACTTAACTGACTGAATCACGTAGACCATTAGCTAATGTTTTTGGTTCTATCCTCGCTGACGACCCAAACTTGTGTTTAGTAAATATCATAAGGGTCAAAGTGAATTCGATCCTCACTGTATAATCTACATTTGTGACAGTGGAATTTTTAAAAGTGTATAAGTAAATAAGTTATTTGTTTTTATGTTTAATTTTCGGTACAGCGACTCTCATCAATTCATTTTTTCAAGTTTTAATTAATATATTATTTTAAAATGGGGAAAATTTCTAAAATATCTTTTAAACGGTACCCGTTTTTATTTATTATTATTTTTTTTCCCGCCAACCAGATGGAACTGAACAAGAAACGCGAACAGGAGCTCTTGCGCCTGCGTCGTGATATTGAAGAAGCTAACATGCAACATGAATCCCAAATCGCTACTCTCCGAAAGAAGAATCTGGAAGCCACAAATGAACTCGGTGACCAAATCGACCAGCTCCAGAAGGTGAAGAGCAGGTAATTATAGTGTCATTTAATTTTATCAGTCGTCCAATGATATCATTATTGTGTCGTTCAGTTTTATCAATCAGCCAATGATATAACGTCATTTAATTTTATCAGTCGTCCAATGATATTGTTATCGAGCTATTTAACTTTTTCAATCGGCCAATGATATCAATATAATGTCTTGTAATTTTATTAATCGGCCAATGGATATAATTGTAGTGTCATTTAATTTTATAAGTCAGCCAATGACACACACACACACACATTGCAATGTAAGAATTTGAACAATATGAAGAAATATATGAGGAGTACTGAAAAGTTTTCGCCCCAATCAATAATTCTCCCAAAACGTGAAATCTGATTTGGGGCATATTGTCAGTTTGTGGAAACACTGTCGATCCGAGAACTTTTCAGCACCTCCTCATCTACTGAAAATGTCTTTTGAAAGCAATTGTCTTGATGACAAGCCTTTTGTAAATAACTTACATATTCCATCGACTTTTATTTTATTTTTTACGATAAAAGGAGGATTTAAACAAACTTAATAAAATTTTAATCCATACACTGTACCCAAATGTCCCTGTCCCCAAATTTGATCATTTTATCCACTTTTTCAAGTATTTTGACATTTTTTTTTGTTTTGTTGTGGGGGTTGGGTGTCGTGTAAAACGTTCTAGACATTCTTTTCTTGGTGTTCACTTGATGCCATGTGAAATAGTTCGATATTTTTACCATTTTCAGTAAATGTCGAACTTTTTGAAACATTGAGCCAATACAAAAGGACTAGGAAATATTAACGACTTTTCTACATACAATGTGTGAAAGCACGTGCGATACCCTGTCTTAATCAGCCGTCAACCAGGAGGTAACATAGTTTCGGTTGCTAAGGCGGCACTCGTGCCACCACCAGCTTTTGCCACCGGATAGGTGTTTTTTTTTTTATGTGTAGACGTGTCAGTCTTTGCGATTTTTATGTAACCTGAAAATATTATATAAATTTGAATGCATTCAAGCAGTTTAACAATAAAAAATATGCTTGCTTGGAAATATTACTAGTTAAGCTTTCAGTTCTTGAAGCTTAATTCGGCAACAGACTATGAATTTTAAAAAATGGAATATTTTGAAAGGAAAAAAAAAGCCCAAAATTTTTAACAAAAAAAAAGACAAGACAGATAAGCTAATGGCTGGCTTTGGTGCTGTTTTGAAGAACGAAGAAAATGAAAGACTTTTTTCGAAGCAGAATCCTAAAAGAAAACTAAGAAATGATGGCAGACAAACAAAGATTTAAAAAAAAAAACGAAAGATAAATAATAAAGAACGTTTCTTTAAATGCTTCCACTTGTTTTCAGACTCGAAAAAGAGAAATCTCAACTGAGGGGTGAAATGGATGATCTTCAGAGCCAGATGGAACACGCTGGCAAAAACAGGGTAAATTAACAGTTCAATCCATCAGCAACTTCCGTTTTCTCGGAATTGTGTCCAACCCGGCATGCCTTGCTGAGTTTCAGTGCCTTGTCTATAGTGTAACCAAAGGAAAAAAAAATATATACACATAAACGAAAAAAGAAAAAAAAAGTATTAATCTGCCCGAGTGAAACCTTTCACTTAATTTTACTCAGCCCCCACTCAAATACGTTGAGTGGAGTTGCTACCCTGGTCTTCAAATGTTATTTCCTTTTTTTTTTTTTTTTTTCCTGACTTGTTTTTCTTAGTTTTCTTCAACTTGCTTCATGATTAATTTAAAACAAAAAAAAAAAAAAACAACCTCTCCCTTCTACTCTTTTTACCCATCTCCCTCTCGATAAGCATTTGATATGTTTTACCTCCTTTAACATCAATTCGCTGACCTGAGTGAAATTTAATACTTTAGATTTCTAGTAACCCACGTTTGTGTCTCTTTCCTTCATTCTTCGTATATACACTTGCATATAACTTGTATATCGTATATAATAATTTATATATGTTATATAATATTTATATGTATGTATCTATGAGTGAACATGTTTTTACCCTTTTAAGCAGATATTTCTCGTTTTCTTTCCTTTTTTACCGTCTTTCTTTCTCTTGCTTCACGAACTTCCGTATAGTTACTTTTCCTTCATTACATCTCTCACGCTCTTTTTCTTTCTCACTCTCTTGACTTCGATCTTTCTCTCCTTTCGACATCGCTTTATTGCGCTGTCTCTCTATCTTTACGTCGCTCTCTTTACTTCTCTCTATCTCTCCTTATCTGTCTTCCTTCTTGTCTTATCTGTCCATCTATCTTCTTGTCTGTCTTTCTAGCTGGCATAATTTTCTTTTATCGGCCAGTCATTTCTCTTTTCCCTCCCCCCTTTCCGATGCCCTGTCTCCTCGTCACTTTTTTTTTCTCGCCAAACATCACTCACCTCCATTTATCTAGTCTAGTTAGTTTTTCTTTCTTTCTCTCTTATTTATTTTTGCTGTGATGTGAAATGAGCTAACTTACTTGCATGCGCCGAATTGTATTCCTCCTCCATTCAGATTAGAAAAAGAGAAGCAAGAAATGAAAGAACACATCGACGAACTGATGATAGAGATGAAACAACGAGAGAAGAACATGGTAATCTCTGTACTACGCTGCACTGTACAGTATCTGTACATTTGTGCAACGTACTGTACTGTATACGTCACATCTATTTGCACTTGTCGCTGCCTTCAAACGCACAGGCTGTTAAGCACCAGCAAAAAATAGTCATGCACTTTTGGGGGTTATAATGAAAAGCAAAAAATTATTGCAATATGTTGGGCTATTCGCTAATGCATGAAGTAGCCTTAAAATTTATCAAAACCAGAACCGTACGAACAAGATTTAGTAAATTTCAACTTAAACAGAACAATAGTTGGAAATATAGCCAGGAACTCGCTTGGGATCTGTGAAAATTATAGAGTATCAAAGGTTAACGTTGTGCCAATAATCTTTGAAAGACTTGGAATAGATAAAAAAAAAGTATTAGAAGCAACATTAAATGAACACAAAAAAGTATCGAGACTGTTCAGACCATCGTGTGGCTGGAGTCTGCCGGAATACTGAGAAAGGTAATGGAGATTTGGGGAAACTTACCATGGTTTAATCTCCGGTGACGACTGCCATAAATAAGGGTAAACGGAAAAATTCACGATTAATAATAATAATATTAATAATAATAGAATATGAATGTAGCTATATGGTACAAGTAATTACTAAATCGGAAGGAAAGATCCAAGAAAAACTGGAACTTGACGGGAAAAATGGGAAAACGTAGACTGTTCGGAAAGTAGGAAAGTCAATTAAAGTACTAAATTATATATATATATATATATATATATATATATATATATATAGGGAGAATATACATACATGGCTTGAAGATTGCTTTCAAGCATAAAAAAGACTACCATCTCTTAATGTTGACCTCAGTGTCCACTTCAATATTTTATATTTACGTACGCTCTATCCCTGATACTGAGCACTTTTACCCATGAATATAGTATATCTTAAAACTATATTTTAATCATACATGTATAAATATGTAGACATAGTAAAAGTAAATATAGATATAATATTGCCTGCATAATTTCAGTAATGGATTTGTATATATATATATATATATATATATATATATATATATATATATAAACAAATTTTTGGAAGTACCACATTTGTACATTACTTTAAAAACAAGGAATTTATTAACAATCTCTAGAGCTCTTTCGTCCAACATCTCATCAGGAGAAAATCGTTGGAACCACAAATTAAACGAAAAAACAGCGACGAAAACGAAAACGAAGAGCAAAACAAAGCGGGAACGTTAAAATAAATATACATATAAGTATATACTTATAACGAGGGGAGGAGAAATCGCGTGTAAATAATTATCGAGGGACAGTTAAAATAAAATATCCCCCAACAAATAAAGATATATATATATATATATATATATATATATACAGACTGATTTCTAAAATGTACCGAGTTTTTTGTGATTATAACGACGACAAAATTGATATTAAATATCATTAATGTAAACGTTTACCTAGCTGGTAATCAAAAAACTACGCTGGCTTTGATGGAGAAAAAATCGTAAGGAACAGCTACGAAACATTATTTTAGAATACAGGGGCTTACATTTTGCTGGGAAAAAAGCTGCTGCTCGCAAAAATGGCATTGCTCTACCTACAAAATCATCGTCTGGTCGCCAGCTTGCCAATATAGCTATTCTATAAATTATATGTCGCATGTAATGTCAGATTTTTTTTTTCTTGAGTTTGTTATTGACCGTCTTTTGTTTATCACTCTGTCGCATTTCTTTACCAAGCATGTCTTACGATCCGCCATGTCTCACATGATAGATTTTGTCCAATCAAAATGTAGCTTAGAAGCTTATTGTATTTTTATTTAAATGTGTGTGTGCACAATTCAGTGTACAGTGTTGCATGCTTGTGTCTCTATTGTAAGATCAGGAACAATCTAGAATTATATGAAAATAAAAATCCAATCGTGTATTTACTGTTTGTGCTACATTTAGCCCCAGAAAAGATTTGTTCTATACATACATATATATATATATATAATTCTTATTTGAAGAAGAAAATTGTTAAATTTGTCTTTTTATAAATCTTCTGGAAATATCAAAACAGTACACTAATATCTAATTAAAACTTTTTGAATAATTCGATAATTGTCCAGTCTTATTTTGGCAAACCATTAGTTGCCATTAATTAAGTTTTCTTTCAAGACTCTCAAAACACTTTCAGTGTAATTCATTTCTAAAAAAAATATCGAAAATTTACTTTTTTTGTATTATCTTCCTTAACATACCTAAATAACTTCGAAATAGTTGTAATTTTATTGTGACTATCCCTTAAGCTACGAAGTTGATTCTCCCTGATTATTTATTCTTATCAACGACTTTTAACTAAACATTTTTTTTTGTTCTCCACAGGGATGCTCCGAGAAGATGAGCAAACAAATGGAGGCTCAACTCTCTGAACTTAACGCTAAGATCGACGATCAATCCAGATCTATTAGCGAACTCACCAGCCAGAAATCTAGACTCCAGACTGAGGCTGCTGATCTCACTAGGCAACTTGAGGAAGCTGAACACAATGTCGGTCAACTAAGCAAACTCAAGTCCAGCTTGAACAACAATTTGGAAGACGCCAAACGCAGTCTTGAGGATGAGGGCAGAGTAAGTAAAGCTTATGAAAATCGTAAAGTTTATACTTTGAGTGAAACAAGGCGAAGAGGCACACAAGATCTGCCACTATAATATATTGTCATAGGAATTTTACTGCTAGTTAATTCAACACTATTTATCTGACTCTTTTCGTCTTTCTTTCTCTCCTTATCTATCTGACTCTTTTCATCTTATATTTAGGATTAATACAAATATAAAATTTGTCACTAAGCTGATTAAAGTTATATTCAGCACCCCGAATCCAGAGTTTTGTTAAGAAATTTTATGTAATCGTTAGATTCACTTGTCAGGCGGTATCAGCAATTTTTTTTTCTTTTAATCATATCACCCCGAGCAAGGCGGTAACGCCACTGATGTGCAGGGGGCTACGTAAAAGAGAAAAGAGAAAGCCGGAAACCACATCCTAAACAGGAAACAAGGGATGAGCCTCTTCACCTGTTCAACAGACGTGGGTGGAGTGTGAACCGGGCGATAGTTTAGTCTATCTACTCCAATTGAAAAAGGAAAAGGAGTGAGAAAGATTGGAAAAGAGAAAGCCGGAAACCACATCCTAAACAGGGAACAAGGGATGAGCCTCTTCACCTGTTCAATAGACGTGGGTGGAGTGTGAACCGGGCGATAGGTTCCTCATTTTCGTTAGTTTTATATTAAGTTTTAAAAAAGTATAATTTATTCACGTTTCATTGGTATTAGGTTGAGTTTCTTCTTCTTCTTTATCTGTGTGTGTGTGTGCATACACCTCTACTTGTATGTATGTGCAGATGTGCAAAATATCGTAGTTCTTTCATCGCTCTAATCATTTTCAAGAAAACCCTATTTTATACTTGTCATTCAATTCCTTTCAGCTCCGTGCTAAGCTCCAGGCTGAAGTCCGTAATCTGAATGCTGACATCGATGGTATCAGGGAGACCCTTGAGGAAGAACAAGAATCCAAATCTGATCTCCAGAGAGCTCTTTCTCGCGCCAATGCCGAAGTACAACAATGGAGATCCAAGTTTGAGAGTGAGGGAACCGCACGCGCTGATGAACTGGAAGATGCCAAGTAAGTTAACAAATCAAACACATTACTAAACAATTCAACATAGAATATTCTTATACGATAATTACAATGACAGGAATATGATAAAATGTAGAAACATATTGGCATATATCTATCTGTATTTCTGAGAGGAAGTATTGTGATAGATTTACATTATTTACTACATTCTCAAGGATGCATGGCTCAGTAAATAAAAGCGTTGAAGTAATCCATAAAGTAACTTGACCCAAAGGGTTGTGGGTTCAATACCTAGCCAAGGCAGAGGTGAACAAAAAACTTGAAGAGTTAAGTTACTAAAGGAAAATAACTGAAACTGAGATATCCAGAAAAGGCATGGCACGTGTAACTAGAACAATCTTGCAACTCTATTTAACCCGTAGCTAGGAAGAGAAGAGAAAGATTCATACCTTTCCCTCACAATCATTTGTGCGAAAGTGAATGCAACTCGTCGAAATTTGAACTCGCCTCACCGATTCCACCTACTGCGTTACCTGCATATCCAGCATACTATTATTGTTGTATTAACTCAAATTCCTATTATATACCTTTAACGTATGGCCTTGTGCCAGACTAAGTCTAATTTAAATACCAACTGTTTTGCCACGAATTAATGATTCACAGTCTAATAATAACTCTACTGTTATAACTATCACACTGATTTCAATCCTCGACAAGCGCTCCTTGTGTCCTTATGACAAACTAAACTAAGCCTCGTAAATACGTTCGCTAGGAATTCTCGTAGCCTATTACTCTTGTAATGATTCTCACCAGGTTCTCTTTATGTTGCTTTATGTTAAAAGTTAATTTCAGTAAATTTCTTGATGTAGGAGTTATTATGCTATTTTCGCAGACCAATATTTTGGTAGTGAACTTGATCCACATCGGGTGCCACTTACACGCAGCCTTGTGCCTGATGAAGCTTAAACTAAATAAAGAATATTTCCTTGCGTTTAATGAATATAGAAGACTTTAGCATATTTAATGGTTCCGTCTTCTGATGTTTACTTTCTATTTCAATTCTTTCAGACGTAAGCTCCAGGCCAAACTTAGCGAGGCTGAACAGACCGCTGACACACTCCACTCCAAATGCGCTGCTTTGGAGAAAGCCAAATCTCGTTTGCAAGGAGAACTCGAAGATCTCGCTATTGATGCTGAGAGGGTAAGTCGATAGTATAACACTTAAAAAAAACAATAAAAAACATGGCTTCCTAAACGCCTATCAGGTTAATATATAAACTTATTTATAAATTTCTGCTTAACTGCTTGAAACTTATAATAATAAAAATATTTTATTTCTTCTTTAGTTTCATAATTCGCAATATATTACAAGCGTGAAATGGCTGGAAAACATTATATTTGATTATTTACAATCTAATTATACACCATTTTACCCAAGCATTATTATAAAAAAAACATTTTTATTGCAATTTCTTTCCTCAGATTATAAATAAGAATATATATATATATATATATATATATATATATATATAAAGATTACTCTTTTCCGTGGACCCCCATATCCTAGAGCGTATAGCTCCTATTCCTGCACACTTGTATCTGTTCAGTACCTAGTCAAACTGTTGTTTATACTGCAACTATGCTAGGAAGACTCAATTACAGTTTCTGGAAGGAAGGGAGAGCGTGTAATCTTGTATGATCAACAGTTTGAGCAGAGCTAATACGCTCATACCCTCAGTCACGATTACTTTAGACTTCGTGCTAGCTCAACCATCGACGGCTTTTTTCTCTGCCCAGTTTCACTCACAAGGCCTGGGTCAGCCTGTCGTATGTTTTCTTCAACCACTTTCAGACGATGCCGCACGCTGAAGACGCCTCCTCAGGCCAATAACATGAAGAAGTCATTTCCATGACAAGTCGAAACTGATCTCGACAATTTCGACCGATGTGGTCCTAATAGTTGAGTTTTAAAACTAGCTTCTCAATATATTTCAAAATAAAAAAGGAAAGATAAAGGGAATTCTTTTTGATGATCCGGGTGTCTAATCACTGTATTTTCTCCATTTTCAGTCCAATGCTCACGCCAACAACTTGGAAAAGAAACAGCGTAACTTTGACAAAGTTGTTTCCGAATGGCAACACAAATGCAACGATCTCCAGGCCGAACTCGAGAACGCTCAGAAGGAGGCTCGCAGCTACTCAGCCGAACTATTCCGTGTCAGAGCTCAATGCGAAGAGGTTGGAGACACCGTCGAGTCTCTGAGGAGAGAGAACAAGAACCTTGCTGGTTAGTTGTCTTTATCATCCTCATCCTTGTTAAACAATAATTATCTCGTCCATACAGCCTAGTGGTATAAGCACTAACCTGAAATTGGCTGAGAGAATAGATATGGTAAAAAATTAATCTGTGGGGAGCCATGATCGCTTACCTATTTAATGGAGAAAGACTACTTTGAATTTAAGGCCGTAGAGAAGGTAACAGAAAACTACTCCACTATCTTTTCTAAAAATGCGTGGTAATTCACAGACAATAAAGAAAAATAATCTCGAGAGTCATGAATGGAGAAAGTCTACTCTGAATTCAAAATAGTGGAGAGGATAAGAATAAACTTCATCCCAAAATTTCTTGAGTAATAATTTTGCATTTATGATAAATTTCAACTAGATCCATGACATAGCAAAAAAAATGACATCATAATAAATTTGGAAAATGAATCATTGCTCTAAAACTCTTACATTTTCTCCTTTTCAGATGAAATCCACGATTTGACAGATCAGCTTGGAGAAGGAGGTCGTAGCACACACGAGTTGGAGAAAAGCCGTAAACGTCTTCTTTTGGAGAAAGAGGAACTTCAGGCCGCTCTTGAGGAGGCTGAAGCCGCCCTTGAACAGGAAGAAGCTAAGGTTATGCGTGCAACTCTTGAAATCTCTCAGATCCGCCAAGAGATTGATAGAAGATTGCAGGAGAAGGAAGAGGAATTCGATAACACAAGGTGAGTTTATCAGCTCGCTTCTCCCCCGATAACAAATGTGATATAAGGTTCGGTGTAATGTGACATGCTCTACACGTGTAAGGATTAAAATATTTTAGTTCCACCTGCTTTTTTCACAAGCTTCGTATAGTACCACAAAAAGGAGCAATGGGTAGGTTCTGGTTGGGAAACGGATCAATTTTAACTCTTTTTAACTAATTTACCTTGCTGGCCAATAGTAATCTTTTGGGTTTGCAGATTTTTAAATATTAAGTACGCCCCTATCTAAAGCAAAAAAGGAAAAATATAAATAATAAATGGAAAAAATATAAATAATGAATATAAATAATAAATGGAAACATATTTAAATCTATTTTTCGATTTATTTTGTAACCTCCTCTTTCACTAAGTCGGTCTTTTCAACTTAAATGAAGGATATTATTCATCCTTTCAAAATGATTTATAAAGACCTTGCTCAAGTTAGGAATGTTAATTTAAAGAATTTATAATGTTCAAGAATAAGAAATTCCTTTTAATAATCAACAAATATCACTCTTGCGTTCCCAGCTATTGATTAAATAGTAAAACTTGTATCAGACAATCATTATCTAGCCCTAAATTCTTACATATCCAAAAATGTTTTGACTTTAATTAACCTCAGAAAGGTTGAGCCGTAAAAAAAATCAGCCAATCACTTTACGCTTGTCTTCAAAAGGAGAGAACAAGTTCTTTTTAAAAAGAAGTCGCCGAGCTGTCGTCCTTAATGTCGATTATATCCGAGGGTTTTGAATAATATCTTTCTAATGTTCTGTGATTTGTCTTTGTAGGCGTAACCACCAACGTGCCATTGAATCTATGCAGGCAAGTTTGGAAGCTGAGGCTAAGGGCAAAGCTGAAGCACTTCGTATCAAAAAGAAACTTGAGGGAGACATCAACGAGCTTGAAATTGCTCTTGACGCCAGCAACAGAGGAAAAGCAGAATTGGAAAAGAACGTCAAAAAATACCAAGGACAGATCAGGGTAAGCAACCGAATGGGAAGCAACCATTTGTATGGGTGACTTTGTAATAGCTTATGATAATCAAACCAAACTAGCAGATCATTTCTGTTGAGATGAGATCGATATTCAATGTATCTCTCTTCAAATATAAAAGTCATCCCGGTCATTTGGACAGGTGAAAAGGTGTATCCCTTGTTTTCTGTTTAGGATCGGGATTGCAGTTTCTTTCTAAAGTCTTGTCATTCTCTTTCTCTCCCAATAGCTCCTTGCATCTTAGTAACATTAATATCTTGCTTGGGATAGACTGATAAAAAACACATACTCAATACAACTCTCGTCCCACATACAAAACATTGTTAGCCTCTTTCTACTCTACTTTCGCTATTTTCATGTCAAATATTCAAACGAGCTACATTCTTTATTTACACCAGTCCATACCTTCACAGCTAGGACCTGCTAGTCCACGTACACAGGATTGAATCATCCTTATTCCCTTTGTATTCCATTAGTAAGAAATAAGTTCCACTTGTTACTTCCTTCATTTACGTTCTAACAATAAACTTATTTAGTAACCCTCTACCTTCAGCAGCTCTTGAGCCTTGTACTGGGTGAACAAAAGTAAAAAGAAAACGTTACATTTGCTTAAATAGCAATAGAAAATGTTGATGGATTTTTAAATTTGAATGTACAGTAATTTTTTTTTATTCATAACTAATTATTAATTATATGACTGGAAGCATGCTTCAATAAACAAAAAGTTCAATACAATACTAGGACATTTTAATTCAATAAACAAAATTCAGTAAATAATAAGATTTTCCCTCACCTCCTGAAACCCTTAAAATCTCCTCTAGGGGGAAATCCAACCCCTAGTTGAAAACCGCTACGCTAGATCCAGAACGACTGAGTAGCGAGTTCGATCTTCACTATCCCTGTTAGTCGAGTGCCATACGTGATACACGCTTTGGGCGATCATGTCTCGAAAGAGACATGACTGACTGGGCAGAAGATTATCCCGCAGTAGGTTGCCATTGCTTTCTGCGGTAGACTGGTTGCCGACCAAGGCTATAGAACCCAATCTGTCCTATTATTTGACTCATAGCTAGAGGGAGAAGCGCTGTATTATATTATTACGTAGTAATTAGTGGGGGATCAGTTTATTACTTCATAACAATATAAATCCGATCCCCCACTTTATGACCAGTAGAAAACTTAATCATAATCCTAACTATTATATTTAGTCAATCAGTTAAGTGCCATTGAAGAGTGATACACGCTTTGGGCGATCATGTCTCGAAAGAGACATGACTGACTGGGCAGAAAATTATCCCGCAGTAGGCTGCCATTGCTTTCTGCGGTACTCTCCCTGTACTATATCTAATTTTCCATGTGAACATTTTGTTTAGCTTGTTATGTCTTTAATCAATGTCTTTTTCTTTTTTCCTTCCCAAAACAGGAATTACAGTCACAGGTCGAGGAAGAACAACGCCAACGTGATGAGGCTAAGGAACACTACCAAATGGCTGAAAGGAGGTGCGCCGCTATTAACGGTGAACTCGAAGAACTCCGCACCATCCTTGAACAGGTAAGAATTACGAATTTAGAATGTGATAAATCAAATACTGGCTTGTTCGGCGAATGAGACGAGCATTTAAACAAAATAAAAATATTCTTTATTAATATGCAAATATTAGACTGGCTGGAATGATGACTTGGACAATAGGGCCGATATAACACAATCTTTCGGCATCAATTTCCTGCGACCTGACTTTGTCCTTTACAGAGCCAGCTATAACAATGTATTCAGTTCCTGTTCTGATACTCTACATCGACAAGATAGTTTAAACGATCGATTCTTCATCTTTATTTAGCTTTGTCTAGCGAAAAACTTCAGCCAGAAAATATTTATATATAAAATCTAAAGAAGAATCTGCAATGATATCGGTCCTGACATAGCATCTCGGCTTCAGTCACACTTCTAACGCCGAAATGTAGCTTTTCTGTACCTTTTCTATAAATATTTTCATGGTAATTGTCCTAATGAACTTTCCCTTTGGAACTTTACGACTGTCAGCGCAATACTAGATTGGCTTCTAGGTCTCATCATTGATTGTCTCATCAACTTTAAACAGTTAAAATTTCTAGATACAACAAAATGTTCTATGCTAACAGTTTCTTCCCTTGCAACCCTCGCTAGTGGAACTCTCTTCAGGCTTCTTGTTTTCTTGTTAAATTTAATCATCAAAAATTTTAATGCAATGTCAATCATTATTGTCTGTCTTAATCCTTGTTCGTTTCTTGGCCTCTCTCTTTAATAATATTTTCTCATATTTTTCCCAATCAGTAACTCCTTGTAGCTTAGTGATTTTATCGCCCTGCTCGAGGTGAAACGATTAAAGATATATTAAATTCAAACCAATTTATAAATTACAATTGAATGAATCGCGTCTTTAATATATTCTAGGCTGACAATCATTGTTTAAACACTAGCAACAAAAATAATGACCTTTCTATTTGTTTTTTCTTTCCAGGCTGAGCGTGCCCGCAAGGCTGCTGAAAACGAGTTGGCTGATGCCAGCGACCGCGTCAATGAATTACAAGCCCAAGTATCCACTGCCAATAGCCAGAAGAGGAAACTCGAAGGCGACATCACAGCTATGCAATCCGACTTGGACGAGCTCAACCACGAACTCAAGGATGCTGATGACCGTTCCAAGAACGCTTTGGCCGATGCCACCCGCCTTGCCGATGAGCTCAGACAAGAACAAGACCATGGTCTTTCCATTGAGAAGATGCGCAAGAGCTTAGAATCACAAGTTAAGGAACTCCAAGTCCGTCTTGATGAGTCCGAATCCGCTGCCCTCAAGGGAGGCAAGAAGATGATCCAGAAACTTGAAAGCAGAGTAAGTAGAATAAGAATTATACGCGTAACGAATTTAAACCACAAATTAAATAATCATTGAGTCTTTGGTACTTGACATTTCGTGTGGTTCTAAATAAAGATTGTAAAAGTTTTGATCTTTTTGCTTTACGGATTTGGCAAGTCAATCATTTTACTCTCTTTTTCTTTCTTTAGGTTCGCGAGTTGGAAGCTGAGCTTGACAGCGAACAGAGGCGTCACGCTGAAACTCAGAAGAGCATGCGTAAGGTTGACCGTCGTCTCAAGGAATTGTCCTTCCAACAGGAGGAAGACAGGAAGAACTATGAACGTATGCAAGAACTCGTGGATAAACTCCAAAACAAGATTAAGACCTACAAGAGGCAGGTTGAAGAAGCTGTAAGTTTACCATCCAATTTTTATTCTCTTCTTTCTCTATTTTATGTACTAGCATAGTATTTTATGTACTAGCATAGTATTTTATGTACTAGCATAGTACCCGCAAAAAAAACCCTTTGCCGGACTTGTAGCAAAGTAAATTGTTTCCCTTTGCATATACATAATTCTGCAATTTCTTCGCTTTTTATAATACGTATTGATTCAGCGCGATTTGATCTCTTTACTAATTAGATAGTCCGTTATAGTAAGTGGTGGCTCTAGTTGATGCTAATAAATGAACGTGACACATATTGCCAAGAAGACAGAATGTCTCTTTATTAACTAAAGAAAATCAGGCTGCTAATAAGTAGATTTTATTTCTCTTATTTCGTGTCAGGTATTATTTAATTTTAAAATGCTAATTTTTTAAATGGTTTATGTTTTTTTCTTATATGCGACAAGAAAGTTAATTGTATCTCTCAAAATTCTACTAGTTCGTTTGATGACTATTCAATGTTTGGCTGTTTTTCTTTCTTTCAGGAGGAAATTGCCGCCATTAATCTCGCCAAGTTCCGTAAAGTACAGCAAGAACTCGAAGATGCTGAAGAAAGGGCCGATCAGTCCGAAGGTGCTTTGCAAAAGCTTCGTGCCAAGAACCGTAGCTCTGTATCCGCCGCTCGTGCCAGTCCCATGGTAAGAAGGCCCTCATCTTCATAACCCATTTATTCGCATAGATCTAAACGATACAAACGAATTTAAGAAGTATTATTGTACTGCTAATAAATAATCTAACCTATTTCAAATTCCTTTTCTTGTTGCCAAGAAGTTAATTCTCCCGTACAATAAAATGATTAATTGGATTAAAAAATGTTTAAACGATAGCTGTTAGTTGTCTTCAATCTAGAGTAAACATATCTTCAGATAATTTAACTGACTGCTGAAAAAATTATTTAAAACGTTAATATTCGCCTCTGTGCTCTTTAAAACAATATAGGCTGTTTTATTAATTATATTCCTGTAGGTATAATTAGTTTCTTTTGTTTTTGCAAGCAATTGATCAGAAAGAGTGCTTCGTGTTTGATGTTTTCTTTGTTTTTTTTTTCTTCTTGGCCAAAAAAAAAAAAAAAAAGAAAACTATGGGAAATAATGCAATTACACACCTTCCAATTTTGATCTCACTTCATCTCATTTTAATCATCTTCCCACTTTTTTTGATTGATTAAAATGACTGATTTTTTGTTCTCGTTTCCCTTGGATACCGTTTCTTCAACAGCCAGGCAGTTCAGTCCAAGTGCGCTCAGGTTCAGTAACTAACTGATGGCTTAAAAAAATAATTACAGGTAAAACTTGCACAACGGCACACCAGCAACACAAGAGTCTGCTGTAATATAAAACTAGCTTTGCTTATAACTTGCACATTAGCTCTTCATCGGGACAAACTTCGCCAAGAAGAGGTCCTTATTCACTCGCTGAATCTGCTTACTTTTTATTATTTTATTCTTATTTCACCATCACTTGCCAAAGTCCGCATCTCTTCCACCTCGGCTCAGTCACCTGAAAGAGAAAGTCGATTTCTTTCTACTTTCTCATCGAATCTCGAATCTCTTCAGCTAATTCCCTGCAACCCCTTTTCGTTTGGATGCCAACCCCAAGACTTTAAAATATTAAAACCTCATTTTTCTATCATCTGATGATACTTTCGCAAATACTTGCAGTAAACTTGACCAGAGATTCACAGCTGCAAATATGGAGAACGAAATATTTATTTTTTCCCAAATTCTTTTAATATATTCGTATATTTCCATTGACCTGAAGCAATTAAGAAACGCATATACTTTTAACCCCTGCATTCATCAGATGCTAACTTTAGGGCTAGACGTGGGTTCGGTGCTGAAACATCATTACTATTAACCTAAGCTCCCCACCCATACCATCAGGCTTTATTAGTTTTCCTGTCGTTTGTTCTTGTATCTTTTGATATAGACATATTTGAGCCGAAGTTATAAAAAAATACTAAAATTTCGAGATGTGACTTTTAATTTAAAAAATAGGGTCACACTGCACGGTTTGAAATTCAATTCGCAGAGATTGTGAATGTGATATTCTTGATCAATTTAACTCACAACATCTGTTTTATTTATTTTTTCCTATACACCTGTCTAGGCGAGTGTGTGTTTGTGTGGGCTTTCTATGCAATGTAACTGATACATAAGTTGTTCACCCACATTTTTCGTTCAGTTTTTTTTCTTTAATTTTCTTTTCTAACGGGTTTGAACCAATTTGTGTCCACCAAATAGCACTTGAACGTCTTATCGACAATTAGTTGTTTGCTGAGTGACATAGATTAGATTTTGGCACTTTCATTGGGTTTTTTTTTCATTATTTAATTCATTTCCTCGTTATATATTTCCATTTGTTTCCGTTTCTATGTAATCACGTCTCATGTTTACATGCCGATTTCAATCCAGTTGTCTTTTCATTTAAAAAAAACTGTTTGTTTTCTTGCCAAACAATATAAACAAACTGATGAATAGATGAATGACACGTATACCTATTAATAGATGACACCATACTTAACAGCAGAAAATGCTTCTAAATTCTCATAAATGGATTCGATAGAAAGTGCATCACAACATCAAGACGCCATGTAATGTGCAATCAAAACCAAAAAAAGCTAGTTCTTCAAAGTGTCTTTTTATTGCGAATTTTGAAGCATATAAAACGCAAATTAAATTAAATTTAGCATGAAATATGCTGAATAATAAAATAAAGAAGCAAAAACGTTTTAGAGCTTGCTCAAGAAGCCTACTAGGTAATATTTAGATCACAGACATATTCAAAAGTCTGACACTAGCTGCATAGAAAGTAGTTATTTTCATAATCTAATTTTGAAAAAAAATTAAATTCGTCATATATGATGCCAGCTACGATATTATAGAACAGAAATATATAAAGGCGGCTTGTGTTGTTGGATCGAGTTCAGAAACCAAAATTTTAGCATGTATTCCATCTACACAATAGAATTAGAAACGAATCTTCACGCCTATATATATATATATATATATATATATATATATAGTGAATAAATACGTGAAAATGTTTTTTCAGGCTTAGGACTTCGGCTAAAAATAACACTCAATAGATAACTATAGATTTAATATACAATAATCAAGAAAAGTTCGATTGACTTATCGGTTAGCAGAATCAAGAGTTTTGCATAGAAACACTCATCAAGGCCAGATGTGATGTTTAATACATCATCTGTCTCTGATCTACCAAACATATGACCCTGATCAGCGCTTCGATCCGAAACTCTAGAGTCGGCTAATCAGGCCATGGATCTTTGAGAATTTGGACTTGTTTTATGGTTTGATGATATATAAGGAGTGCTGAAAAGTTCTCAGCCAAATTAAAGACACTTCCAAAAAGTTATGATGCTTGGTTATTTACTCAGATTTTTAAAATTGGTCGGGCTCAACCTATTCAATATACTCCCATATTCATATATATATATATATATATATATATATATATATATGAAGAGGCCAATCTTTCTGTTGTAATTGTCTATATAAACTGACTTAGATATTTATTCACACTCAATTCTTTCTTAGCCCGGTGCCGTAAGGGCCAGAGCTCCATCGAATCAATGAAAACAAAGGTACGATCATCACTGAAAGTAACTGCATGGCTAACGTTACTGTCTTCCATTTGTACAGCTTAATGTTATTTTTTCTTTTATTTCGCTTAAGCTTCTGTTTTTTATTCAACAGTTTATTTCATCCGCTATTATTAGTATTATTTCGTCGTATTTAGTTTGTCTATTTGGCTATCATCAATCATCCATCCATTTATTCTCGTCAGCGCAAGAAAATCCATAATGCCAAAACACACACAACTATTTTCAAAGAGTTAACTCCCTTAGTTTTTTTTTTTCGTGAAGACATCGCAGTCATATTTCCAAAAACTCGTCACAGTTTGCTGTTCAATATCATTAATATTATGACAGGAAAATTGTTTACAGACCTTGTGAGGCTTGGCTAGATAAATTGGAAAGAAAAGTGTTTTTCAATGAGCTGACACTAGCAATTTATAAAACTCTGACATACTGATCAGATGTTTTCTCCAGCAATTAAGCAATCGACTAAGGCCCAAACTTATTATAACCAATTGATGGATCTTATTATCGAACTGAATATTAATTAAGCAAATATCCTGCCTTTACGATTACTTATGATATTGACTGATCAATTATTTTCTTGAAGCATCAACAATATCGATTTTTCGAAGCTCGCCTAAGCTAAAAGAAATACTGACCGCAAAGAAAATACTTCAAATAAAATTGGCGATTTGATGAAAAGATATCGGATTCTTTCCGATAATTACTATCAATCGAGACATGAAATTACTCGGGATATAGGGAACATCTTTTTTTAAAAAAGGAATATATTTTATATTATTGTACACAGTTGCGATCTCATAATATATTTTTATCCACCTTATTCTCTGAAAACTACAAATCTTTATTAAATCTTTGTAACGGATAATCTGGATAAAACAGAACATCTTTCAGCCTTCAATAAATCTAATTTAATATTATCTTTTCAGTAAATCAACTTCTTCGTGAACCAACGGTAAGATTTCGACTTTTGGTATTGACCAACACCCTGATTAATACCCGATTCTTTTTGTGTTCCCCTTCGGTGTTGATTGATATGGACCTCTAGTCCGTTACTGTTCCTCTTCTTTCTATCTCAACCCTTTTACCTACCAAAACGATATACCTGTACCTGTTCTTCAATAAAATTCACACTTCCAACTACCGTCTTAAAAAAAAAAGGTTTTCCGTAGTAAATGCATCTGTTTTCTTGGTCCCTTGAACGTCCATAAATGACCTCACCAGCCTGAAAAATTTTCCCCACCAAAACAAAAACTCTATGGCATGTGAATAATGAATGAGAAATTTTTCCTTTTATTATCTTCCTTTTTTTTCTCGAATATTCCAAGATTATCTTTTTATAATTCTGCTTGTACCTTACGTAGCACGTAACGTTACATCCTACCAATATCTCATAAATAACAGACTATTCTGTTTTGATTGCGTGGAAAGACGGAAAAGACATAGAAATGCTGCTTGGTTTCAGTGAGAAAATGAAAGTCAAAAGAAGTGGCGAATAACACTCCTATATGTTTAACGTTTGTTTCAGTGAAATGAAAAAGCCAATTTCAAATCTTTTAAGTTGTACACCCTTACTTCTTAAAATAACGACCAGTATTCATATTTACGATTGCGATTGCAATATTTATTGTCGTAGAACCCGCTATGAGCTTATTTCAATCATTAACTGAAGAATTAAAATTTATCAGAAAAATTAAAAATAGGAAAACCATGAAACTTACACGGGTCTTTCTAGTCATAATTCTGCTTCTTGCGTAGTCAGAACGTCTGTTAAGCTCAGCTAATACTTCATATGTCATGGACTATTCCGTTCTGATCGCGAGGAAAAGTAGCAAAGACATATCGGAGACGCTGTTTTGTTTCAGTTAGAAAAAGAAGATACAGGAGCCGATAATGCTTTCACATCTGCTTCAGTGAAGTGTAAAAAAATTGTCAATTTCAAGTCCTTATTTGTACCATTTAATTTATTTAAATAATGACCTTCAGTCATAATTATGATTGATACTACCATATTTTGTGAAAGTTCTTAAGCTCAAATATTTAATGCAATAGAATTTTCACGGATATTTTGTAGTTGTGGAACCCGCAACGAGACTATTTATTAAATATTATGATTCACCAGAAAATTCGAATAGGAAAGACGTGACATTTTCACGTTTACTGATAGTTATAATTAAACAGTCACTAGTTTCGTGTTCATCTTTCTTTCAGTAAGAATCACTTCTCATCTTTCTCGAAAAATAATACACATTTTTATCATTTTATGAATCATAACCATCTCATGATAATCATATCTATATACGTCTAATAAATATTATCTTATATCTACTTGCTTTTATTAATAAAACTTAACCTCTGTGTTTTAAATTTGCAACATCTTTAATTTTGTCATTGTAAAAAATTCACGACACGTCGATGTGTAAATGTGTAGTTAGTCGCGACAGAGTTATCTGTTCTTTTTGCCATATGTATCTTATCCTTAGCTAGTTGAGTTTTTCATTGTTCATTATTTTTAGTGTATATAATATTTTCGTATCAAGTTTTGCTTGTTATATTTTAAAACTGCTTGAACTTTAGTTTGATTTTTTTCTTTTTTTAATTTGCTGTGTGCTTTTAATTTTTATGGTTTGATTTCTACTTAATTCATAAATGCGACAGTGGTGAAGCAAGTATATTTAACTACCTCAGTTTAAATTTAAAATACTTTTCATTAAAGGTTAATGAGCATCATATTAGCAAAAAAAGCATCGAAGTTGATACAATATTTGATTTTATATTTCTTTAAAGACAACTCTTTTTCTGAATGTGTTTGAAACTCAAGAAACCAAATGGATATTGCATTTTTATTTTATTCACAAGACATGTCACCACTGTCACATTTTTTAAATAATTAAAAAAATAACTTTCAACAAAGAAATGAATAAAACTAAATACATAACCATTTAAAAGTATATCAATTTAAAACTTATGTTTTTGTAACAATCATCTTCATTGAATCATTTTTTTCAATCAAAGGTGAGTAACACCTCATTAGTTTAACACCGAAACTGTTCGGAACTACATTTGTCATTAGTTGTTAATAATTTCTAAAAAAAGAAAAAAAAAGCATATTTTAAGTTTCATTAGTTGTCAGCAATTTAGAATTCAGCTTTTTACATGCGGCCTGCCATGAAAACGTATTTGTTTTCGGTTTGTCGACGATAATTTGAAGATGAAAAGAAATATACAACCAGCTATTTCATGGCGAAAGTGTTCCGCATTTCTCCTCAGACAAAACAAAAGAAAATCTCTCGACATTTTTATTTTTTAATTATAATAATTATTTTTAAAGCAAATCTATTATTTATTTGGTCTGTGTATTGGATTTGTGTAAATAACGTTTTAGAAAACTGATGATGCTAAGAAGGTAGCTTGACAGAGAGAAATGTGTCTTATGAAATAAGTCATTTCCTGCGTATTTTTGTTAAAATATCTACATTCTTTTGCCATAAACATTTTCATTGTTTCTATTCTTGTTTTCTTTTTATCTCTTCTCGTTTTTTTTATTTCTTTCTTTCTTTCTTTCTTTCTTTATTTCTTCTTTAAATACTTCACCTCTCTCTCTCTCTCTCTCTCTCTCTCTCTCTCTCTCTCTCTCCCTCTCTCTCTCGGCTTGTTTTACTCGTTCTTTTTGCCATAAATTTTAATTCTTCAGTTAATGTTTCTATTCTTGTTTTCTTTTTATCTTTTCTCGTTTTTTTTTATTTCTTTCTGTCTTTCTTTATTTCTTCTTTAAATACTTCACCTTTGGTCCTCTCTCTCTCTCTCTCTCTCTCTCTCTCTCTCTCTCTCTCTCTCTCTCTCTCTCTCTCTCTCTCGGCTTGTTTTACTCGTTCTTTTTGCCATAAATTTTAATTCTTCAGTTAATGTTTCTATTCTTGTTTTCTTTTTATCTTTTCTCGTTTTTTTTTCTTTCTTTCTTTATTTCTTCTTTAAATACTTCACCTTTGGTCCTTTCTCTCTCTCTCTCTCAACATTTTCCTCGTTCTCTCTCTCTTAACATATACTGCACTGCTGTCCTGCCATCATCTTTCCTTTTTTCTCATTTTTACATCTTTACATGCACTCATGCTTTTCGTTTTCCTTTCATTGTTTCTTTATTTTTTAACTGCAGAATTTTAACTAATCTCTTTTCTGTTTTTTTTTTTTTCCTCTGACAGTCTTTGACTCCAAACAACTCCAGCAGTAACCACATCTCAACTCTTCGAGGCCGCAGTCCAGGATTTTCCACATCTTACACATCCACTCATATGTCCAATGGAGGAAACAACGATCAATATTTGTAATTTGGGATCGATAATCGAATGCATACATAAGATCCGTGCCACCAACCAATTTTCTTTGCATTAACCTTCTTTCAAAAAGTTTATTTTTTACCAAAAATTATCAATCCTGATAAAACAAAAATATAACATTATTTAATTTATAAAACAAAAAAACAGAAAAGAAAAAACGGGAAATGGGACTGAGAAATCAAAAAAGGTTATAAAGAAGGATAATGCTGGAAACGTAATACGACCAAAACATGTCAAAGACGAATCGATTCCATCAGGAAAACATTTAAAACAAAACAGAAAAAAATAAACATGAATTCTCCCAAATAGCAACAAACACAATTCTTGTCATAGTCTAGTTCTTTGTGGACAACTTTTTTTTAAAAATCAAACATCAGATGGACAATGTTCACAAAGTCCCCAAAAACTTTTTTTTAAAAAAATATATATTTATACACATGGAATGAATAAAAGCAGAGGTGAATAAGAAATACCTGTAAGGTCGTTAAGCTTCTGATTTCATTAACGTTTTTAAAGGAAAAAAAAATTCGAAAAAAAATCCAAATGTTCTATGCCGTTGTGATGTGTAGTTTGTTAATATTTTTATGTATTTGTAGACTATATATCATTGTGACAAAAAATATTCATAATAATAATGACTACTACTATTATTATTATAATATGGTTTTTATACGAAAAAATACTGAAAAAATATTAAAGCACTATTTATAGGTGCTCATGTACAGAAAATGCGACAACTGCACTTTTTTTCAATCTTTTATCTTTCTCTCCTTGAAATCAGAAATTAACGTATTTCCCCATTGGACAATGTTTCGGTTGCTATCCTCAGATAATACATCTTGGGTTACTAACCGGGACATACAATTACGTCTCTGGTGTATTCTGGATAATGTTAAATAATAAACACTCCCGTATGCAGAGTTTTAAAATAAATCATGTCTTTGTTTTTATTTGAATTGTATAATCTTTTTTTTTTTTAATTTTTTCGAGTTTATTCAGAAAAGCGTTTCATTTATCTTTGTAATGTTGGTATTTGGAGTGCATAAATTGGGGACCTTTACTTTTGTTATTTTAAAAGTAAACAGGTCGTCTATTTGTTTTTCCATTAAACCAAATGATAATAATAATAATAATGGTATCCCATCGCTTTAGAAGTCTGTGTTGTTTGGCAATGTAAATAATCTGTGAACGGTACTTTGCCTGACGTTGTACGACTTGAAGAACACCCATGTCATATCTCCAACTCCGGTTAAAAAGATAATGTCACTATCAGCGGGTAGTTGTCAACGCTTTCAATATAACAGTATGATTGGTGTCATTTACCGTACATTAAATGGAGGGTTAGTTTTGCTAGCTCTTTTACAACAAAACTAACCCCCACTTAATGTCCGCTAAGACTCGGCCATACTTTTAAACTGCATTTTCGTGCAGCGAATATCCTCATCTTGATTGTTTATTTTTTGTGCGTGTGCTGGGTATCATGTAGAAACGGTGTTCCTATTATTATATAGAACACTGACCAAGCACCTATGCTCAAGTAATAACTTGAATATCCCACTGTGATTTGCAAATAAAAGAAAGCCTCATCGGCTTGTTTATCGTCACCATTTTGAAATATTCAATGTACATAAAATGGGGGATCGGTTTTCTGTACTTTCTGTCTACAAATCCAATCACCCACTTTATGTCCGTATTCTCTTTACCACAGGCACGAGTTATCTGGGAATGGCTGAATACTGAACGGGACACCATGAGATTTACTGTTCAATATTCGATATTGACGCGATGGAATGTTCCCAAATTATATAGACACCACCTTAACATATACTGCACTGCTGTCCTGCCATCATCGCGTACTTGATAAACCCCCGCAATTAGAAAAGTGGAAATAATTTAAATAAAATCACCACGGGGCCCTACTACTCAGTAGATCCACAGCTCGCTTGAACAAAGCTTTTTCTTTCGTTAGCTTATTCGGGCTGGAGCGTCGTGATAAAAAATCTAATATTCGTCTTAATGCTTGTAAAATCCATTATAATGTATCTTGGCTTAGTCCGGCACAAGGCACATGTGTAAGTATATAATAAGGATCGAACTCGTTATATTGATAATGGCTGGCTAGGTTAGCTTGTTGACCATTACACCAGGTGCCCTTCATTGATAATTAATGAAAACGGATCTTCGATAACTCTGTTGGGAGGGTGTTATGATTCTTTTAATACAGATTTTAATATTGAGTTAGTCTGAATAAGAACCATTGAGCGGGTATCTGTATTATGCTTACAGCATTTGTGGATTTGCAATACTATCGCATGACGAATGTAAAAAAACGGAAAGGTTGTTAAAGAAAGTGTAACGTGTTTGTTTTGTTGTTGCTGCTGTTGTTTCTCCCCGAAAACAAAGATGTTAACATTATTCTGAATAAACTCAATTTTGTTTCATATATATCTGTTTTTCAATGTTCTGTCCTCTTTTGTGTTAACTGCATGCATTATTGAAATGAAACTCGCCGATTCGCTATATTTTTATTGTAAAGTTCACACAATAAAAGCCATAAGATTGCTGAATGAGGTGCTCGATATGAACGCAAGATAAGTGAAAATTATGAGGGTAGATAGCGACTAGCCCTTGACTTGAAGAGGTGAAGATTATAGTCTTCAGGGAAGCATCAAAGCGGGAGTCATTTTCCTATAAAGTAACAGTTTCCGGGAAAAGGTCGTTTGAGTGGAACTTCCTCCGTACAAATGGAATATAATTTTAATACTGTTGCTTTTATTTTAAAAACCTCTTTTTTATTATTCATATTATTTACAATCGGAAAATATATTCATCTTTATTGTTATTATCATAACATTTCGGCAGTTGTTCCACCCAGACTGACTTTTAATAAAGTCAAACTGAAAAACATATATAAATAAATAAACAAGACGAGATATTCCGAGATATGGACAACGGAACGAGAACAAGGTAGCTCTGTAGATTAAATAAAGCATTCAGTTTTAAATAATTTGATTGTTGCCCTTAATCGACAATCTACCTGATGAAGGTAAATTGTAACAGCAAAGATGAAGATATTAATTCGGCTGTAAATAATGGAAATTATGATAAGAGCTCATTCAAGAATTTCAGAATTTCATACTATGTCACATTAGGACGTTGGCGATCATGGCTCTCCACAGGTTCCTTTTCTTATTTTGGCTTAGCTCTGACGAAAATGTATCAATAAAAAAATGCCACCCAAGAGGATTGCAAATGCTAAAAGGCTGACAGTATCACAAATGAAATATTTTTCTTCATACTATGTCACATTAGGACGTTGGCGATCATGGCTCTCCACGGGTTCCTTTTCTTTATCATCAGTGATTTTCTGTGATAGTTGGTTTCTTCAGAGTTTTGATGATCATGGCTCTCCACAGATTCTTTTCTTTATCATCAGTGAATTTCTATGATAGCTGGTTTCTTCAGAGTATTGGCGATCAAGGCTCTCCACACATTCCTTTTCTTTGTTATCACTGAATTGCCATGACTTCTTGGTCTCTTCAGAGCGTAGTCGATAATTGCTCTCCACAGATTCTTTTTCTTTATCATCAGTGAATTTCTATGATTGTTGCTTTCATCAAGTCAATGGCGATCATGGCTCTCCACACATTCCTTTTCTTTGTTATCACTGAATCGCCATGACTTCTTGGTCTCTTCAGAGCGTAGTCGATAATTGCTCTCCACAGATTCTTTTTCTTTATCATCAGTGAATTTCTATGATTGTTGCTTTCATCAAGTCAATGGCGATCATGGCTCTCCACACATTCCTTTTCTTTGTTATCACTGAATCGCCATGACTTCTTGGTCTCTTCAGAGCGTAGTCGATAATTGCTCTCCACAGATTCTTTTTCTTTATCATCAGTGAATTTCTATGATTGTTGCTTTCATCAAGTCAATGGCGATCATGGCTCTCCACACATTCCTTTTCTTTACCATAGGTGAATTTTTATGATTGTTGTTTTATTTTCAATGTGTTGTCGATCATGACTCTCCACAGATTCCTTTTCTTTACCATAAGTGAATTTCTATGATGTCTTAGTTCCTTCAGGACTCCCCACATATTCGTTTTATTTAATTTCCACGAATTTCTATAACTTCCGAGTTTATCCAGAATGTAGGTGAACATGGCTCTCCACAGAATTTCTATGACTTCCTATTGTAGCCGGTATGTAGATGATCACGGCTCTCCACATAATCATTTTTTAATTATCAGGGAATCGCCTTGACTTGCTGATCCCTATTGGATGTAGTCGATCATGGCTCTCCATATATTCCCTTTCTTTATTATAAGTCAATTTACATGATTTCTTGGTCCAGTTAGAATGTAGACAATCATAGCTCTCCACAGATTCCTTTTCTTCATTATCAATGAATTGACACGACTTCTTGGTCCATTAAAAACGTAGTCGATCATGGATCTCCACAGATTCCTTTTCTTATTACCCGTTAATCGTAATGACCTGCTTGTACCTTCAGAAATTAAACCATCATAACTTATTATATTGAATTGCATTACGTTTTGAGCCCTTCCAGGAGTAGTCGATCATGGTTCTCCACAGAATTATCAGCGAATTTCTATGATTTCTTGGTTCCTTCAGGGCGTAGGTGATCATGGCTCTCCACATTTTCCTTTTCTTTATCATCAGTACATCGACATGACTTGTTCTTCTATTCAGGATATAAGTGATTATAGCACTCAACAGATTTATTTCCTTTATTATAAGTGCATCAGTCAGTTAAGCGCCATACGTGATACACGCTTGGGCGATCATGTCTCGAAAGAGACATAACTGACTGGACAGAAGATTATCCCGCAGTAGGTTGCCATTACTTTCTGCGGTACACTGGTTGCCGACAAAGGCTATAGAACCCTATCTGTCTTGTTATTTAACCCATAACTGGAAGGAAGAGACGGATTAATACCTTTACCCAAGGGTATTTGCGCGTAAGTGAAGGCAATGAATTCAGCTGGAATTCGAACTCGGCTCCCCGATTTCTCGTTCCGAGCCGATATCCACTCCACCACAACGCACATCCACATAAGTGCATCATCATGACTTATTAGTACCTTCAGCACGTATACGATCATGGCCCTCGACATTTTCCTTTATTATCAATTAATTTCAATGACTTGTTGCTTCTTTCAAGATGTAAGGGATTATGACATTAACAGATTAACAGATTCCAAGTTATGGGGTTTCACTGATAATAAATGTCAGTGAAACCCCAAGACTTGTTGGTACGTTCAGTACGTAGACGAATATAGCTTTCCACATTTTCTTTCTTTTTATAATCAGGAGATAGCCATAACATTGGTTCAACTAAAATGTAGATGATCATGAATCTCACTAATTTCATATTTATAAGTCATTATGACTTGTTGTTTCAATCAGAATGTAAATGCTCATGACACTCGACAGCTGTATTTTCTTTATTACCAGTGACACGTCATAACATGTTTGCACTTTCTCGAGAGATACCCTTTTTTAGTATCAGTAAATCATCATAACCTGCTTGTACATTTGGAACAATAACGATCATCGAACTACACAGACACCTTTTCTTTATTACCAGTGAATCCTCATGACCTGGTTGTACCTTAAGAACGGAAGCGATCATGGCATTACTCAGACACCTTTTCTTTATTACCAGTGAATCCTCATGACCTGGTTGTACCTTAAGAACGGAAGCGATCATGGCATTACTCAGACACCTTTTCTTTATTACCAGTGAATTATCATGATCTGGTTGTACCTTAAGAACGGAAGCGATCATCGCACTACACACAAACGTTTTTCTTTATTACAAGTGAATCATCATAATTTGCTTGTACTATAAAAACGGAAGCGATGGTAGCACTAACACTATTAATACTATTACTACTTATAATAATAATAATAATAATAATAATAATAATAATAATAATAATTGTTCTGGCTTCATTTCATGTTTTTTCTATCTCCCCTATCATCCCTAGCGTTACATAGAGGAGAACGTTGTCTATGTAACGCTAGGGATTATAGGGGAGATAGAAAAAACATGAAATAGAGCCATAACAACACACCACGACCTGCCTTAGGTCTTCCCGCAGACTTGGTAGGTAGTGCAACCATAGCAGAAATCGAAATATGATGAAAAATAACAGCATAATAATAATAATAAATTTTCTGAAATTACATCCGGCATGATTCTCGTGGCTTCTGATCTTCCAAATTGACCTCATCCAGTCATTCCTCTCTAACCGCACATTGAAGGTAGTATTAAATGGGCATGCCTCCCAAAACTACCATACGAACGCGGGCGCCCCTCAAGGTTCTATCCTAGGTCCCACGCTCTTTCTGATCTACATTAATGATCTGCCCGACGCCATTAGATCCCAAGTAGGCATGTACGCCGATGACACCACAATCTACTCTCGCCTCGATCAAAACCCCGGTGTGGGCGACAAAGCGAACCTTGCTGCCGAGCTTGAAAAGGACCTCCAATCCGTAGTGGCCTGGGGTAGGAAATGGCTAGTAAATTTCAATGCTTCTAAAACGAAGCTGTTATCAACTAACCACCATAGACAATCGCATCTACCTCCCATTAGCATGGAACAGGCCTGCCTCCCAGAGAGTAAAACACTACGCCTCCTTGGCCTTACACTTTCGGCGGACCTCAAATGGAATGACTATATTGAATCCATTGCCAAATCTGCCGCTATGAAAGTTGGCTCTCTGTGCAGGGCCCGGATGTTTTTCCCGCCTGAATCTATCCTGCACATATACAAATCTACCATCCGCCCATGTATTGGTCGGGTGCCCCTGCTACACTCCTTGGGCTTCTTGACAAAATACAAAGGAGGATCTGTAACTTGGTTGATACTGACTTAGCAGACCGGCTGCAGCCACCTCTCTCAACGGCGTGATGTGGCTTCCCTGTGCCTCTTCTACAAGTACTTTCATGGCTTCTCCGATGAACTTAGATCACTGGTGCCGCCTGAGCACGAATTTGCACGAAATACTAGATTAGCAACTAGGTCCCACCCTTTTACAGTTAAACAGATAAGATGTAACGTAGTTTCTACTCCAACAGCTTCTTTTCTCGCGCTTCCCGCCTGTGGAATTCCCTTCAACAAGTCTGCTTTCCCGACAGCTACAATCTCCAGGTGTTTAAATGTAGGGTCAATAGACACCTCCTATCACACTAACTTCCAATTATTTTCAGAACACTCTCATCTACCCAACCCTCATTCTCGGTATCCTCACCCGCCTATCACCCACCCTCTGACATTTCCTATATTTAACCATCCTTCCTCCACTCTATGTAGCCCCCTGCGCAGTAGTGGCAGTGAAATACCTTGCTCGGGGTGAAACGCTTATAAAAAAATTAAAAAAAGTTTCGTCTAACTAATTTCACTCATAATGCGTGAGCTCGCCCGTCATATAATTTTCACAACTTTGCCGCTCGTTTGGGATCAACTACCGAGGTCAGTATGATCAAAAAGTCAACTTTTTGACAAATCAGCCATAGCGAAGTTCGAACCCGGGTTTCATTGGCGGGAGATGAACATTCTAATGCGCCCTACAATTGTGACAATATTACTTCCTTATTCAACAGTATAGAGCTCGTTTGTTTTAATTTGTTAAAGGAGTACGCCTAGAAGACTACACTCCAGCAAACGGATATCTTAACCCTTCTTCCCAGTGATTCATCTGCAAACACCCCACCAAATAAGGACATTGTACACAGTTACTTTTCTTTTTCTTTTTTTAAGAGTCTTTCGAAAAATATACGCTGCACCTCAGTGTTGATTTCTCCCTCTAAGCGCATGCGTGAAGCGCTCTGCTCTATTAGTAATCATTTTTCGACGCTCTTAAGAAATACTGAACATCTAGTCGAACTCATGGTTCCGGCTTAACCCTTTTGTGCCGCCTCACGCATCTTCAATAAATATTTTTGAAATATGGTTGATAAAAAGGATTTTAAAGATAAAATACTCAAAATGCAACTTATTTAAAAGTAAATACGATGTTTTTCTTGTTTTAAATATTTAGCCATCTCACAATTTTTTACAAAATCGAAGTTTTCGGTATTTAAAAAATTACATCATCTCATAATTTCATATTAATCCCGCATCTGGGCATCTTGACGTGATATGAAGATAAGCAAGATTGTCTCGCTAGGATAATTACGACGGAGTTGCGAGTTCGATCCTCACCGATGGTCCATAATTTCGGATTTGTCCCACAGCTACGCTTAAAAAAAAATAAATGATTTATTAATCATGTATTTTAGTCCTAAATCCTACCTACCTCATATTTTCATACTAAGTCAAAATTATTATTTTTTAAATTTACCTTGCCTCACAATTTCATACTAAATTTGTATTTTTTAAAAATTACCAGCCTCACATTTTCATACTAAAATAAGGATTTTGATGTTCCTAAAATTTAACTCGCCTCATATTTTCATACTATGTCAAGATTTTTGTTTAAAAAAATACTTCGCCTCACAATTTTATACTAAATCAAGGAAGGTTTGCCTTTTAAGAAATAATTTACAAGTTTCACATTTTCATATTAAAATAAGGATTTTGACTTTTAAAAATTTACTTCGCCTCATATTTTTAAACAAGAGCAAAAACGAATTTGAATTCACGGATCTCAATAAACCTAAACAGACGAGATCATTTCTTTTTTTTTTTTTATAATCGTGTCGCCCCAAGCAAGGCATTTTACTATATAGGAGGAATGTTATGAGAAAGTTACAGGTTACAGGGGGTGTCAGGAAGCGGGTAAGAGAAGGATGAGAATACTGATAAGAGTGCGGTGGACGGGGAAAGGAGCATGAGAGAGAGGATACAAGTTAGTGAGACAGGAGATGACTATTGACTTTACATTTGAATTCTTGTAGATTGTAGCTGTCGGGAAAGCAAGTAAGTGGAAGGGAATTCCACAGGCGGGAAGTACGAGAAAAAAGCTGGTGGAGTAGAATTTGCGTTTACAATTTATTGGTTTCACAGTAAAGGGGTGGGAACTAGTTGCTAATCTTGTGGCTCGAGTAAATTCATATATAGGGTGTACCAGTGAGCTAAGTTCATCGGAGCAGAAGCCGTGAAAGTATTTGTAGAAGAGACACAGGGAAGCCACACTACGTTGGTGAGAAAGCGACTGTATGCTAGCTGCTAAGTCGGGGTCGACTTGACTCAAAAACGTGACTTTGTTTTGTTCCCAGGAAATATAATTTCTACAATTATCATCAAATAGTACTTGAAGCTGAAGTAAATAGACTTTGCCTTTAAAAATAAAAAAATGCTTTGATTTAATTCAAAATAGCAGCAATTAAAGTATTTTAAACTTCAGAAATTAATTTTAATAATTATTGAGGCTGTAAGAAGTGGCGCAAAAGATCAAGACCCTAACTTTTTATTATTATTATTATTGATTCATTAATTTTCTACGGCTTATCAGCCCTTTGCAGGTTATTTAAAGCCAGGAAATATTTCAGGGTGTAAAAAGGGTATATTTTTCACGGGTATGGAGTTAATTCAATCAGTAACGTAAGAATTAAGATTCACCAGAAAATTAAAATAGAAAAGTCGTGAAATTATTATGGACATTTACCTGTGGTGCATGTGCCTGGTATACCCTTATTAGATTGGGTGTCATAATGGGTACACTGGGGTTCGTATATTTATACCCTAGCACCACGTTTTTTAGCGTGCTTCTGAAGGATGTAGGGATAATGACGAGGACACGCACGTGTTATTCTTAACGAAACAAGGTAAGAAATTTATTTACAAATTTACACATTTGAAATTTCAGTAACTTTTTTTTCAGGTCAAGTAATCAAACATTAAAGTTTCGTAGTTTCGATGAATTGTCAAGAAGAGAAAATGCTGATATTAAATCATCGGACAAGAGGTAATATTCCAAAATGCTTAAAACAAATTAAGAGAGTTCGTTTCTCACATAACAGTTATACGGTTTTATTCAATATGAATGAAAAGATATATTTTAAGGTAGCTTAGGAGCTAAATAGAGTTCTTTGAAATTCTTCGGCTCTCATAATGTATCTGCATGTAATTTGACATGGCGTTATTCAGACGCGTGGGACTCTGCCTTTCTTTCTTTCTCTCTCTCTCTCTCTCTCTCTCTCTCTCTCTCTCTCTCTCCTATTTGATTCAAATTTATCTGCCTATTTATATCAAAAGCGATTTGATATCGGCTCGTTACTTTTTCTCAGGTTGTAAGCCACTTCCTTGGTCAACGTAAATTTTCACATAGGCTTGTTAAACTTTGCCTTGGTCTTTTCTTCAGCCCGAAACCAATCCCTTTTTCTATTGGCTAAAATAACTTTTTATGCAGGCTCGTGAAAACAGTGAAGAAAAGAGTTATTTTTATTTAATATTCACCACACTTCTCTCTCACTCAATCTAAGTTTCGTTATTTTAAATATGTGATAAAACTTATGCGATTAACGTCTGCTGCAGTGAAATGGAAAACTTTGTCAATTTTTAATCTTTTACTTCTTTAAATGAGAACCTGAATTCATACTGATAGTGATTTTCTCAGAGTAGCTTAGCTGTGGCACAAGGTCGAAAGTGTGAGACACACAGTGAAGATCGAACTCACTATTCAGTCATCATTGGGTTAGCGAGGACAAAAAATGCTATGAATACGGGAGAGTAGGACACAAAAGTACTTATTGCAAATACAAAAAAAATGGATGAAAAATCAAACGTATTTGAACATGGTAGACACATGGGGTAAAATCAAAAAGCATAAAGAAAAATTAATAAGACTTCGATAGCGTTTTTAACGGAGTTAGAAACATCTCAAAAGAAAAAATTTGTTTTGTGAAAATTAATAATGGAAAAATAAAACTACAACTATACCTTTTCAACTTCAAAATAATCAATTTCAGAATGGACTTATTTTCAGGTAAAAAAATTAATCAACTCCAAAATGGATTAATCAATATTAAAATGGATCAATAAACTTCAAAATGGATTAATCAACTTCAAAATGGATTAATCAACTTCAAATTGGAAAACAACTTCAAATTGGAAAACAACTTCAAAATGAGAAATAATCAACTTCATATTGGATTAATCAACTTCAAATTGAGAATTAATATAATACTAATAAATTTAATATTATTTTATTTTTACTTAAAAGAGGTATAAAAAATATAAACGTTCCTAAGAAATTTATTTAAAAGATTACATCATCTAAGTTAATTACAGAGGGAAGTAATCTCTGTATTCCAGTTACGAAGTTAGTGCAAGTCTCAGGGGAAATATTATTAATTGCCTCGGAGATCATCGCTTTTAACTTCCTGAGGCGGAATTCTTTAGTAGTTAAAGATCCCTGGCCATCACCTCTTAAAATCCCAACAATTGATTCTGCCATACTTCTTTTTACGTCAATCACTGACCAAACCTTTTCAATGAGATTTAACATCGGACTATAGGAGGCAAGTCTGAAAATTTGGTGTTGCTTAAATTCATTCTCCTCCAGAACTGCTTCAATTGAAATATAGCAAGGAGCGTTATCAATAAGACAACTCCCTTTTCATAAATTTCATTTACCTTTTTAAGGCACTCCCTGGTCCATTCTTTTGCATCCTCTTTTTTGAAAGAACCTCTTTTAATTTTATGATGAATTAATCCATTATCACTGATACATCCAATAACATGCATGTTATTTCCCCTGAATCCGGCCGCGACTGTAGTGCACATCGTGCCTTTTTAGAGTGACCTTCTCTTCTTGAAATATGGAGATTAAAATTGGTTTCATCCATATAAAGAATTGGAACACTTTGGGACTGAAATTCTAATAATGCTGCTGCGTAATCCTTACGTTTCGCCTTATTGACATTATTATTGGCAGCTTCTGGTTCATAATGAACCGCTTTTAAAGTAAAGGCCATGGAGTCCAAATGCTTTCTTATGCATTCTTTCGTCACACGAAACTCATACTTTTCGACCAACTTATTTACAATGTCTTGAAGAGTGACCCTAGGAGAGTTTTCAATTAATTCGGCCATAAAAATCTTATGCTCTTGCGTAATTTTATATTTTCTTGTTCTTCCCCTAGAGTCACTCTTATCAGTACCCTGGTCTAACAAACGGTACGCTGTTGGTAGAGGCACACCAATTGTTATTGCCAAGTCTTTCCAATTTCCTGCTTCGGCATGTGCAGCTAAAATCTGGGCATTTTTTTTTCGCCAGCCACAGTTTTCTTGAGATAAGTCCTCTTTGGAGCTGTTGCTAATTCTTCTTCAGCTTCTTTTGTAGAGGTTTCACCAGCATCATCATCAATCATCATTTTTGCCCATACGGGACATTCTCCTCCTACTTTTACTGTCGACTCACCCAGTGCTTTCTTGGCCTCTAAGTTGTTTGTATTTTGTTTTTTTCTTCATCTATATTATGAAGACAAACAGTCAATTTCCTTACTGATAGGGTAAATTAATTGAAAAAATAATTTTCAATTTACCAAAAAAAATATCTCAATTTCAAGTTGTTTATTCCAATTTGAAGTTGTTTATTCTTATTTTGAAGTTGATTGTTTTTAGGTTTTTGACATTTTCTCAATTTGAAGTTGATTAATCTATTTTGAAGTTGAATGATCGAATTTGAAGTTGATTAATCCATTTTGAAGTTGATTATTTCTCATTTTGAAGTTGTTTTCCAATTTGAAGTTGATTAATCCATTTTAAAGTTGATTAATCCATTTTAAAGTAGATTAATCCATTTTGAAGTTGATTAATTCATTTTGAAGTTGACTGATACCTTTTGAAGTTGATTAATCCATTTTGAAGTCATCCATAAAGTTCAATTTTGATTAATTTTTTATCTAAAAATAAGTCCATTTTGAAGTTGATTATTATCATTTTAAAGTTGAAAAGGTATAGATACACGATCTGATAGATATCGCCATAATAACTAAATAGACATGGAGAAAAATGTATAAACCCAGTTTATTAACGTCTAAGAAAGTTGCTCATGGGGTTTCAGAAAAGAAATTGAACTTTATGGATGACTTCACCTGTAACATTTCTATTGTTGGCAAAACTAAAAAAAAGGTTGGTGTTTGTATTAAAGAATACATCTAACATATTTGGAACAAATTGGATTGCATTATTTGATTCCTGGGACTTCTCAATTAACTATTTCTGCAACAAAATAAGTATTGTCACCTCCACTGCTAATACAGCAACTGAAAAATTAAAGAATGAATTAAAAAGGCGTTTTCCAAAAGTCTTCTTAGAAGGCCTAGAGACATGCACAAAAACATCAGCTAAATTTGAAGTAAAAGAATATAATACGGATATTTAAGCCAAAAACCTTTTGCAGCTTTAGAACCAATTAATAAGGAATCAGAAAGACTAGAAAAATTGGGTGTGACATCAGAAATAGACTATTTTGAATGGGCATTACCAAAAAGTTTACGTTAAAAAAAGAAATGATAAAATCCGCGTATGTGCTGATTTTTCAACGGGGCTAAATGAAAGTTTGAAACAATATAACTATCCGTTACCAAGTCCAGAGAATTTTTTGCCATATTAAATGGTGGTAATATTTTTTTAAATTGGACCTGTCAAACACTTACCTACAAGTACTGGTATACGAAGAATGCCCAAAACTATTAACAGTTAACACTCATAGAGAACTATACAAATTTAACTGACTTCTTTTCAGTATAAATATAACACCAAGCATATTCCAACAAATTATGGCTACGATGCTTTCTGGTTTGGATTGTGGGCAAGCTTATTTAAATGATGTATTTATTAAAAGTGATATCGAAACGCAACATACGGAAGATGTAAAAAAAAGTATTTGAGAGAATTAAAAAGTATGGTATAAAATCAGCGAAAGAAAATGTGAATTGTTTATATCCAGAATCAAATATCTAGGACAAATTATCGGTGCAAAGAGTAGACGACCAGATCCTTCAAGATCGAGTGCAATAAAAGACATGCCCGCTCCAAGAAATGTAACAAAGTTACAAGCATTTTTAGGGCTTGCTAATGTTGTAGGGGAGTTATCCACTTAATAATGGACTCTTCTTTGCCTATATTAACCGAGAGTTAATTACTCTCGAGGACGTGTGCAAGGGCGACATAGACTCTGGTTCCCAGTACGACTTCAGTTCAGCGCAAGCTATTATTACTTTCCTCTTTATATCTCTTTGTATCTCTTTGTATTTGTATTTCTTCTTAACGTAATATATTTTCTTGAACCTACCACCTTGTTGACTTATTATTTAATGCATGAATTAAGGGTACCTTTAAATAACCGGCTAAAGAAAGATATAAAATGGAATTGGTGAGATAAATGTCAAAATGTTTTCGAAGAGATTAAGAAAGTCTTAACGTCGGACTTGTCACTAGCTCATTTTGGGTCTAAATTAAAGATTGTAGTTACATCAGATGTAAGGGATTTGGGTATAGGAACGGTGATACTACAGAAATATAAGGACAAAAAACTAAGCCAATAGCTCATGCTTCAAGATCATTAATAGCAGCTAAGAAAAGCTACAGCCAGAAAGAAAAGAAATAATTGGCCATCATATTTGCTATGAAAAAGTTTCATAAATTCATACATGGTAGAGAATTTATATTACAGACAGACCATCGTCTATTATTGTCCATATATGGATAAAAAAAGAGTGTCCCCACACATACCGCAAATGAACTGAGTCGCTATTAAACTATAATTATAAAATGGATTTTCTACCATTCAACAAATTAATTTATGTAGACGAACTATCTAGACCAATACCAAATTTTTGCGAACCACTTGAAAACACAGTAAATTGCAACGATAAGGGCCCAAAATGAAATCAATAATATATCATACAGTACAGTAAGGGAACTGCCCATAACATTAGAGAAAATAAGAATTAAATTGAAAAAAAAAATGACTTCATAATAAAAATGAAGAAGCAAATAAGATTTAAAGAAAAAATAGAAAAGTTAATATTACTGGAAATAATGCATTTTCATTATGCAATAATGTATTTATATACGCAGAAAGAATTGTGATAACAGCTTCGTTGCGAAAACGTATGCTGAAAGAACTTCATTGAAGACATCCAGAAATTTCTTGGATGAAATCCTTAACTAGCTGTTATTCGTACTGGCCAAAAATGGATAAAGATATTGAACATTTAGTAAAATCATGCAGAGGTTGTTCTCTGACAGCGAAGTCACCGTCTAGAAAATTTCAACCTTGCCAAAAACCGATATTCCATAGCCCAGACTAAATATAGAATTCGCAAGACCGTTAAATGGAACATATTATCTAGTGGTAGTCGATAGTTGCACTAAATGGTCAGAAATATTAAAATGTAGAAGACCGACTATTGCGGTAACGATAAAGTTTTTTACACGAGATTTTTGCAAAGTTCGGTCTACCTAACTCTATTGTTCCAGATAACGGGACACAATTCACGGCTAAGGAATTTAATGCTTTCTGTAAACCATTAGCAATAGAACACTTTACAACACCCCCCTTATCACCCAAGATCAAACGGACGAGCCGAACGGTTTGTCGATACGTTTAAAATGGCACTAAAATAGTCGGAGGAAAAGGAGTCAGATGATGCTACAACAATTTATGGGTGTTTTCAGAATAACACCAAACCCGAACACCGTGTCTGGAATGTCGCCTGCAGAGTTGATGTTCTCCAAGAAGATAAAGTCCGTTTTTAATAAATTACTACCAGAACGTAAGGCGAGACCACCAAAAAGATAACAATATAAGTGAATACTTTAAACATGGAGATAAGGTGTTTTTATAAAATGTATCAATGTGGAAAAGAGTTCTGGGAAGATGGCGTTATAAAAAAAAACAAAAAAAAAACATATCGGCAACATTATATACATGGTACATGTATTCCAAAGGTGGAATATAAGCAACACCTTAATCAGTTAAAACCAAGATTCACTGATTTAGAAAGTCTCCGAAAAGAGATACCTATGGAAATATTATATGATTTTTGTATGGTACATTTGACGTACCCACGCCATCAGAAATTGTTGAACCAAAGAGAAAAAAAGAACAGCAACAGAATTTTTAAATACTGAACCGAAGCTGAAAAAAATTTTAAATACTGAATCGAAGCTGAAGAAATATAGAATCCCGAGGAAGTCATCTCAAAGGAGAGGTGTTATATATGAATAAAGTGTCACAGCTAATATTTGAGTTTGAACACGGATCGCCAGAGTACAAACATAGTTGACCTCGTTTTGATGTCATTTCAGAAACTTTGCTGCTGGGAACCATGTGACGTTGTAAAAATAATATATATATATATATATATATATATATATATATATATATATATATATATATATATATATATATAATAAGCTTTTAAGACAGAAATAGAAAAAGGTATGACAGTATTCTTTGAAGGTGTTATTTCTAGTGAATGTGACTTTACAAAACTAACCATTACACCACGTCGAAAGGCCCAATGATTTCCTAAGGCCGAAAATATAAAGTACCCAAAGGTGGATTGAACTCACTACTCAGTTGTAATTGTTCTAACGAGACATGTATGCTAATTACACCAGGTCGAGGTTCCCCCTGTATTTATACTTATGATTGTTATTGTAAAATTTGCTTAAGGTTGTAAAGCTAAAATATTTCAGTCAGTTAAGTGCCATACGTGATACACGCTTTCGGCGATCATGTCTCAAAAGAGGCATGACTGACTGGGCAGAAGATTATCCCACAGTAGGTTGCCATTGCTTTCTGCCGTAGACTGGACGCCGACCAAGGCTATAAAACCCAATCTGTTCTATTATTCTATTATTTAACCCATAACTGGAAGAAAAGGACGGATTAATACCTTTCCTAATGGTATTTGTGCGTAAGTGTATGCAAGAAATTCAATTGGAATTTGAACTCGGCACCCCGATCTCTCTTATTTTTATTGTTCTTATTTCCACACATCTCTTATTGTGGATTATGAACTTAACAAGACCAAACCAAAATATAAAAACCGCAAAAATCCATCTATAAATTGGTTATCCTGACATGATCACGCGGACGAACCTCTATAAAAACCCAAGTTCAACTATAAGACCACACATACATCCAATCTTACAGCCCCTGGTATTCCCAAGCGGTCCCCCTTTTAGATACTGACCGGAGTCTACGTTGCTTAACTTCGATGATCGTACGGGGGCCGGTAAAACTCTAATTATGGTATGTATTAGTGCATAGTGATAACAAATCTCAAATTAGTACATTGTAGTGATTTGAGATCCATGATTAAGATCCATCTATTGAGATTTGAAGGCGAGTTTCTTTCACGCTATTAACGAAGATCTTTGTGGATCCTTTGCACCTTTCACTCTATGAACCAATTATTCGTGGATTGGTGTAAAAGATACCAGTCCCGGTGTTCTGCTTCGCAAACAGCACCTTTCAATTCCATAAGAAAGATTAATAAATATGTATTCTTTTATGTCTGAAGTTATTTTGCGGGATGCCCTCGTTAAATTGCTATTTCCTCATCATGTGAGAATATGCATAAATAGCTATTAATTCATTGTGCTTTTTTCTGCTAAATAGTGTCATCAGGATGAAGCATGGCTTTCTTTTTCTTTATTTATTGTAAATTGCCATAATTCCAGGAAAATATGGTGAAGTAACTAATCGTTGCTTTCTCCGAGTTTTTGAATTAAGAGTTGTTCTTTTCATCAAGCGACCATCACACAATGACAGATCTTAAGGGACAGAAAAACTTTCTTAAAAATAAAGAAAAGAGTACAGAAGCGTTACGTGACGTTTGTCCACATCTATGGCAGCGAATGTTAGACAGTCTTCTCAAAGATGAAGAAGAGATTTGAAACAACAGAAATGTGGTTCTACAGAAGGATACTGAGGATATCATGGATCGAATATGTGAGCAGCGACAAAGTTTTAGAGAAAATGGAAGCAAAACAAAAAACACAACATCAGGAAGAGATATTTGAAATTTTTAGGGGACATAATGAAGAAAGAGGGCTTGGAAAATCTGACACTCACAGGAAAGATTGAAAGAAGAAGGACATAGGAAAACAGTGCATCACATACTCGATAAATGGATGGCATAATAACATTTAGGATAAATAGCAAAAAGATAAAATTTATTAAGAGCTGCAAGGAACAGGAAGATGTGTGTATGTGATGTATTTTACATAAAATTGTAGCACATGACCGAAGGGGAAATGGGGCGAGAGTGGTCGTCACTGACTATCTTGAACCTAGTGAATTTGTTTCGCGACTCTTTCATTCATTACAATTTACTCATTCAACACAAAAACATATCCCTCTTCACCATATTCTACATTTACCAAAATACCATACATTTACCAAAATACCATACATTTATCAAAATACAACATACTCACAGGAAACCTGCTAAGATCTCTCGATGTAAAATTTTTTGGATATTTACAACATTTTTTTCTCATTTTTTATTTACAAAATATTATATTCTTTATAAAACTGAAGCACCACGAGGAAGTGGTCCAAATAATGGAAATAAAAAACAAACAACCAAATATGTGGTAAGTGTAAGAAGATACGAAAAGAAAGAATCTTGCTTTTCTTAAGATCATTAGCGCGATGAGAGTGCAGCTCCTTTTGTACAGTCCAAATTTGCTTTCATCGCTCGTCATGATTCTTTTCTTTTCTTTTTTTTTCTTTTTTTCATTTTTCTCTGGCATCGCCTATTCAGTTGAACCTTTGTGAAAAAAAAATTAAAAGAAATAAAAAAAACCTTGATATGCGTAGGTATACTTATCGCGCGTGATATCAGCCCAAACAGAAGTGCATTTTTGTCTAAAGCTAAATTTGTCCCGCTATTACTCATCTCCAGGATGATTACTCAGTTCCAACTTCCGTTTTTACGTCTTTCTATTCGCAGTCTTATTTACTTAAGACCAGAGATACCAGAGTGACCTGTACGTTACCAAGCTTCGCAGGAATTAACTCCAACCCTTAGTCGCCAGATACACATACACACACAAACTCTCTCTCTCTTTCTCTCTCTCTCTCTCTCTCTCACACACACACACACACACACACACACACACACACACACACACATCAGGTTGTTGTACGGTAAGGGTGTACCAAACTCAAACTTTATCAGATAGCGAGACCGAGGCATGGGTTCTTCAGTGTAATAAACGCCTTCTTTTATCCATCGTCAACGGAACGGGGATCGGCAAATGTCTTCATTGTTTAACCACAGCACTACTGAGTGAAAGAGAGCGGACCGGTCGATTTAGACTGGAGAAATTCTGTTTTGCCTCTTTTTTAGCTTTAAAGAATGAATGTATTTATTTTTAATCCTACATTTTTAATTCTTTAAATACTATTCCCTATAATAATGTTTGAAGTGATATTTTTTTAATCATTTCACCCCATGCAAGACGACAGTAGCACTAGGACGCAGGGACTTACTGTGATTGAAATTGAATGAGAGTTTGAAAACGGGGAGGATTGAAGAAAGGGCTAAAAAGGAACAAGCTATAAGACAGAAGGTGGCGATTGACGTTGCATTTAATTTTTTGAAGATTGTAGTTGACAGGGAAGCAAGAAACCGGAAGGGAGTTCCGCAGGTAAGAGGTGCGAGAAAAAACTGTTAGAGCGAAAGTGTCGGTTGCATGTAGCCAGTTCAGCAGTAAAACGGTAAGACCTAATTGTGAATCTAGTCAGTTCAGTTCCAATCTTGATACACTCTTGGGCGACCATGTCTCAAAAGTCTGACTGACTGGGCAGATTTTGAAGCAGTAGTTTGCCATGAAAATATATATATATCATCATTTCACCACAAGCAAGGTGATAATGCGACTAGAACGCAGGGACTTACAGTGAGTGAAAGTAAATGAAAAGATTGAAAATGGAGAGGAATAAAGAAAGAACACAAAAAAACAGACTTCAAGAAGACGGAATTTAGCGATTGTCGTTTCAATTAAATTTTTGAAGATTGTAGTTGACAGGGGAGCAAGAAATCGGAATAGAGTTCCACAGATGGGAGATGCGAGAGAAAAAACTGTTACAGTAGAAATGACAGTAAACAGTAAAGCGGTGGGACCTACTTAATCTAGCAGCACGTTAGTGATCAAACATCCCAGCTAACAAAATAACGTTGCTACAACGTTTTTCTAACGTTTCACCTTCTTCTTAGCCGTGCCGTGTTCATTCAGGACGTGGTATATCATGGCTCTCCACAACCTCCTACCCATTGTAACTGGTGCTTCCTATATATGAATTTACTCGAGCCACAAGATTAGCAACTAGGTCCCACCCTTTTACTGTGAAACCAATAAAATGTAAACGCAAATTCTACTTCACCAGCTTCTTTTCTCGCACTTCCAGTCCGTGGAATTCCCTTCCATTTACTTGCTTCCTCAGCAGCTACAATCCCCAAGAATTTAAATGTAAAATCAATAGTCATCTCCTAACCTGCATCCTCTCTCTCATGCTCCTTTCTCTGTCCACTCCACTCTCATCAGTATTCTCATCCTTCTCTTACCCACTTCCCGACACCCTCTATAACCTGTCACTCTTTCTCATAACTTTCCTCTTATGTAAGCCCCTGCAAAATAGAGGCAGTAAAATGCCTTACTTGGGACGATATGTTTATAAAAAAAAAAAAAACTTAGCTTTGTCCCATTCCACCATCCATCCACACAAGCCGGTTAATTAATTGGCTTACTATCTTCCTCTGTCTCTTTAATTTTCTATATATCGTATGGGTATCAAATTTTCCAAGCCCTCTTTTTTCATGTCTCAGAAGTGTACCCCAGAAACTTCAGATGTCTATTTCTGATTCTGAATGTTCCTTAAGATTTTCGCATTGATTACGCGCTCCGTTCGTGGTATTCTCAGCATCCTTCTATTGAACTACATTTCTGTTGCACTTCTTCATCTGCAAGGAGAGTGTTCAGCATTCACTGCCATATAGGAGGACTGATATTGCGTAATAGTTCAGTACTCTTCATTTTTTCTTTTTTTTTTTTTTTTTGTTTCTAACGAAATCTTCCTGCTCCTTAATATTTGCTTACCTTTGGAAGAATTTTGTCCTAACCAAGTGCGCCTTCAGATATCAACGCCATACTTTCCATCCTCTGTTAAAATACTTCCCAGATATTTAAAAGTTGCAAACATTCATTACTATATAAGAGGATTAATAATGTATAGCAGTTTCAGCAGTTTTTTCTTGGTTTCTGAAGAAATTTTCCGGTTTCTTAATATTTTGCTTTGTTTTTAGAAGGCATTTTTCGTTATGCCAGTGTGCCTTCGGATTTTATTGAAGCAATTTAAGTGTTTATTTCTAAGAATATCAATATTTGCTTATCTTTTTTGGAAGCATCATTCATTATCCTAATGTGCCTTCGAATTTTATTGAAGCATTTTCCATCTTTATTTCTAGGATGATTATTACTTTTCTTTACTTCTGGGAGGCATCTTTCGTTATCCCAGTGCGCCTTCTGATTTTATTAAAGCGCTTTCCATCTTTATTTCTAGGATGATTAGCACTTTGCTTTGCTTTTAGAAGGCATCTTTCGTTTTCCCAGTGCGCCTTCTGATTTTATTAAAGCGCTTTCCATCTTTATTTCTAGGATGATTAGCACTTTGCTTTGCTTTTAGAAGGCATCTTTCATTATGCCAATGCTCTTCAGGATTTTATTGAAACACCTTCTATCTTTAACTTTAGGAAGATTGTAAAAATTTTGTGGAAGAACCAGCCAGTACTCAACTAGAATAGAAGTTTGGTCTGACTGACCAAAAAACCACCAGGGCAAATTGGTAGGTGGTTTAAATAATGACCTGGGAGATTCCATTCTGTTACAGGCAAGTCTATTCCGTAAGCAGTGATTGGCTGATAATTTCAGTGTGTACATTGAGCTCCATAGATATTCAGCACAATATTTACCATTTGTCTTTGGGCCACATAGGGACATGTATTCAGTTACAACCCCGTTTATTTTTGTCTGCCAATTGGACGCTAGTTGGAAACATCAGGAAGGTGAGTCTCACACTCTTGAATGTTCACCTTCCTACAGGGAGACAAAAGGAGACAGCCATGTTGAAAGGTAAGTTATTTAACTTCTACAAAGATTAAGATACTGCTTTGCTTTTCGTTATGCCAATACGGCTTCAGGTTTCAATTTCGCGCTTTCCATGTTTATTTCTAGGATAATCAATACTTCGCTTAGCTTTTGGGAGACATCTCTCGTTATTTCATTGCGCCTTCGAATTTTAGTATCGCACTTACTATATTTCTAGGATGATTAATACTTTCCTTTGGTTTTGGAAAGCATCTTTCTTTATCACGATGTGCTTTCGGATTTTATTGAAGCATTTTCCATCTTTATTTCTAGGATGATTAATACTTTGCTTTGCTTTTGGGGGTTCTCTTTTGTTATTCCAATGCGCAATCAGATTTTAGTGTCGCACTTTACATCTTTATCTCTAGGATGATTAATACTTTGCTTAGTTTTTCGAATGCATCTTTCGTTATGCCAATACATATTCGCATGTTAGTGTCACACTTTCCATGTTTATTTCTAGGAAAATTAACACATTTCTTTGTTTTTGTAAAGCGACTTTCGTTATGCCAATGCGCCTTCGGATTTTATTGAAGCAATTTCCATCTTTACTTCTAGGATTATTAACACTTTATTAAATTTTTATGATAGCATCTTTCGTTATTCCAATACGCCTTCGAATTTCAGCGTCGCATTTTCGATTTTAATTTCTAGGATGAGTAACGCCCTGCTTTGCTTTTCGAAGGTATCGTTCGTTATACCGATGCGTCTTCGGATTTTATTAAATCTTTATTTCTAAAATGATTAATACTTTTCTTGACTTCTGGGAGGCATCTTTTGTCATCCCTTGACGCCTATGGATTTTATTGAAACACTTTCCATCTTTATTTCTAAGATGATTAGTATTTTTCTTTCCTTCTGGGAGGCTTTTTTTGTTAAGCCAATGCGCCTTCGGATTTTAGTGAAGCAGTTTTCATCTTTATTTTAGGATGATTAATACTTTTCTTTGCTTCTGGGAAGCATCATTCGTTATCCCAGTGAGCCTTCGGATTTTATCGAAGAAACATTTCATCTTTATTTCTGGGTGATTAATACTTTTCTTTGCTTCTGGCAGTCATCTTTCGTTATCCAAATGCTCCTACGGGTTTTATTGAAGCACATTACATCGTTACTTTTAGGATGATTAATACTTTGCTTTGCTTTTGGAAGGCATCTTTCCTTATGCCAGTGCGTTTTCGGATTTTATTGAAGTACTTTCCATCTTTATTTTTAGGATGATTAATACTTCGCTTTGCTTTTGGGTGGCATTTTTGGTTAACACAATACAACTTCGGATTTTATTTAAGCACTTTATCTTTTTATTTTTATGATGATTAATACTTTGTTTAGGTTTTTAAAGGCATCTTTCTTATGCCAATGCGCATTTTGATTTCAGTGTCGTATTTTCATTTGTCTTTCTAAGGTGATCAATCCTTCACTTAGCTTTAGCGAAATATTTTTGTTATCCCAATACGTCGATGGATTTTAGTGTCGCACTTTCCATCTTTATTTCTAGGATGATAAACACTTTGTTTTGCTCTTGAAAGGCATCTTTCGTCATGCCAATGCGTCTTCGGATTTTATTGAAGCACTTTCCTTTTGTTTTTTATAGGATGATTTGTACTTTGCTTTGCTTTTGGGAGGCATTTTTCGTCATGCCAATGCGTCTTCGGATTTTATTAAAGCACTTTCCTTTTGTTTTTTATGGGATGATTTGTAATTTGCTTTGCTTTTGGGAGGCATTTTTCATTATCCCGATGCGCTTTTGGATTTTAGTATCACACTTTCCATTATTATTATTTCTAGGAAGATCAATACTTTGATTAGCTTTAGGAAGGCATCTTTCGTTATTCTAATGCGTATTTGCATTTTAGTGAAGCATATACCATTTCTATTTTTAGGATGATTAATTCCTTGCATTGCTTTTAGAAGGCATCTTTCGTTATGCAAATACGCCTTGGATTTTATTAAAGCACTTTTCATCTTTAATTTTAGGATGATTCATTCTTTTCTTTGTATTCGGAAGGCATCTTTTGTTATGCCAATGAACCTTCGGGTTTTATTTAAGAACTTTCCATTTTTATATCGAGGGCAACTTAGACTTTGCTTTGCTTTTGATTCATTCTTTTCTTTGCTTTCGGGAGGCATCTGTTTTTTTTGGGGGGGGGTGCCAATGATCTTTCGAATTTTATTGAAGCACTTTTAATCTTTATTTTCTAAGATGATTAATACTTCGATCTTCTTTTGGAAGGCATCTTTCGTTATCCTGATGCGCTATCGGATTTTATTGAAGCACTTTCCATCTTTAAATCTAAGATGAATAACACTTTGCTTTGCTTTTGGAAGGCATCTTTTCTTATGCCAATGCGCCTTCGGATTTTTTTAAGCACTTTCCAAATTTATTTTTAGAATAATTCATCCTTTTCTTTGCTTTTGGAATGCTTCTTTCGTTATGCTAACGTGCCTTTGGATTTTCTTGAAGTACTTTTCATTTTTCTCTCTAGGATAATTAATACTTTGCTTTGCTCTTTAAAGGCATCTTTTGTTTTGCCAATGTGCCTTCGGATTTTAATGTTGCACTTTCCATCTTTATTTCTCGGATGCTTAATACTTTGCTTAGTTTTTGGATGGCATCTTTCGTTATCCCAATGCACTTTCGGATTTTATTGAAGCACTTTGCACCTTTTTTTTCTAGGTTGATTAATACTTTGATTTGCTTTTGGTGGGTATCTTTCGTTATCCCAATGCTCCTTCTGATTTCGGTGTCAATTTTTCCATCCTCTATTTTAAACATTTTCCAGTTATTTCTTTACTTGTTTGATGTTGATATTGCACAAAGCGATTTTTTCCTTTCTTTTTTTCTGTTTTTATTTTTTCGTCGAGCGGGGGGGGGGGGTCTTTTTGATCGACTTCTGTCTCGTAGTGGGAAGACATTTAGTGGTAGGTATCTGTTTTTATCGCGAGATAAAGGTTGTGTCCTGTCTGGTTAAAATTCAGCCTTTCGGAGGTAAAACTGGTAAGTGGACTGCATGCAAAACTCTGTTGTACTTTAAACCTATTTCTTAATTTACAAATTGTTCCGTAAACTATTTTAAAATATCAACCAATTACTTAAAACTAAAATAAATAAATTCACTTATAATATTTTGAATTTACATAAAAACTAGTAGTATAGCCCTGCGTTGCTCGGGTGTAATGAAAGCTTTAAAACTAATCCATGGTCCTGGAGCTCAGACTCTTTGGACGTTGGCACGAAAGATTAAAAAGCAATAGTCGTTTCCAGTTAAAGCGAAACCGTAGACTGAAAGAAAAATGAATGGATGTAAGTCAAATTTTCATTTCCTGGTTTCGATTTATATATATATATTATCGATTTTCTGCATTATTGTAAGAATTGCAACCTTGAAACTTCTGAATATCGTTTCTTATGTCTTTGTCTATGAGTGTACCAAATTTGATTAAAATCGGACCACTCCTTCTATAACCCGATTTTTTTGATTATCGATTTTCGATATTTATCGGGGGGTACCTTGACACAACACCTAACTAAGAACACTCGCAGACGCTTATAGTACAACTGTGTAAATTTTCAAGAAAATCGGTTCAGTCGTTTCGGAGTCTATAGGTAACGGACACACACACACACACACACAGAAACACATACACACACACAGACAAAGTTCCATTTATAAATAAGTTTAGATCAAACCAATTTTGTGCACATGGAAATTTTTATATCATTTAGTTTTTCTAGTTTCCCTCCTTCGAATATGTTGTATTTTGTTAAATGTTCGACTGGGTGAAGATTGATGGGTTCTTTTAGTGATTGAGACAATTATAAGAATGAGTGGGTCGGGAATCAGATTGGCTAGGTTCAGGATTATCAGTGAAGACCAGCCTTTCGCCACTTCCTCTTTGGCGTTGTGTCATATGAAATGTAATCTATTTCAAAGTAAACTCTATTCATATTTAGTATCTACTGCCAATAACACCGATCGACTTTTTTTTTATATCCAAATATTTATGGGCTATTTTTTAACGCTGATTCTGAAAATCAAGTCCATTTTACCCCATCACATCATGTTTACTAGGTACAGAGGATGCCATTTTTGCTCAAATTAAAATCCCAATTTTCTGATCTAAAATAGTTGGTGTTTTTTAATTTGGCTATAGAATTGATAACCTTCCTATTTTCGAACAATTTACTTGGGCATTCCAGGGTAAATAATACCGATCAAAGTGTTGCATAAGAATAAGTAATACATTAACCCTTATTAAAAACCTAAAACAGAATGAAATTTATCAAATATATACGTCAACAATTTATGAAAGAATTATGAACGAAACAAAGATGCAAACAAATTTTGAGTATATAAGAACCTATATCATGCAAAGTTTTTCTTTTTTGTTCACTCAACTTGATTCCTGACGGCAAAGGACCATAAAGACGATTCCCCCAACAACCCCTCCTTCCGACTAATCAAAAACCGGATCAGGGAAAATAAAACTGGTAAGTGTACTGCATGGAAAAATCTAAAAAATATGTGCGATTCATTAAGGATTGTTACGCAAAATAATCAGTGAAAAGACACAAATTAACAGTTGATTTGAGTTCAGCATATACATTTGCACAGAGATAATGCTATTTTGGATTAATTTGAAGGGGGAAAAGCCGTCGGCACCTAAAACGAAAATTTACCGAAAAAAAGTAGTTACTTCCACTCCATTTTCGCTACCTAAGTTTAAATTGAATTTTTAAAAATAAAAACCTTTTTTTGAAACTTTAATTTTAGCTTAATTGAAGGTAAATGATTAAATTTACTATTTCCACTAAGCAAAATACTATGGTGTGTTCAAACAAAAATTGTATTCATTGGAATCTAAAATTTTGATATTTTTTTCTTAATTTTCAATTTTTTCGGACATTTTTCGAGCAATCGACATATTTGTAAACAAAAGTTAATTTTCGGTTTTAAAAATCTTGCAAAAATGAAATATACAGCTCTCAGTCGTTATTTTTTCGAAAATTATGAAATTTAAAGTTAAATTAATCTAATTTGAAAGAAATATTACTTGCTTATGGCATACAATTTAGAATAAAAGTATTTCTTAAATCACAAATGTCTGACTCCTTGACCTTTCAAGAAGGCGATGACAGCACTTGGTATCAATTAATGTGGAAGTATGGTGACCAAAAGTTGACATAACCCAGTTTAACATTTCGTAAGGAGAACAACCCTTAAACATGGGACCTTTTAATGATAAGTCTCTTATTAGTTTCTATAGTAAAAGAAAATGTGCAGTTTAATACAATAAAAAAATAGAAAATATTTTTAAAATCTCAATTCTAAATGATTTGTATTAGACTTATGAATTTTCGATTTGTAAATAAAGTCTATTCTTAATGAATTAATAACCGAAGACATTGAGTAACTGAAAGAAATTTAAAAAGATGTTTAAGGCTTTAATTAGAAAAGAAAAAAATGAAAACAACTCTTATAAAAATTCATTATTCATCAAAAGTTTTTTCTTCTTCAGAATATGATATCCTAAAAGTATATTATTTATAAAATCAATTAAAACTTTATCTACATTAAAAATAGCGTAGTTTTAATGCATTTTTAATTTTATTATTCGGAGAAGGTTTTCTGAAAAATGGTCTGGTAATTAAAAACAAAATTACATGATTTACCTTCCCCGATGAGTCTTGCATTTAACTAATAAATAAAAAATTGGTATAGATAATGTATTTCTAGAAGTTTGATGCAATTACTTTAAGTGGGAAAGTAACAGCTGTAAAAATAGTTTTACCAAGATTTTCTAAAAACAATAATTGCATAAATAACTTCATTAATTTGTAAATAAGTCCTGAAATTTTAATTAAAATCAGACTATTAGTTGAATTTTGCAAGAATTTTTAAATTAATGTGTCTTTCAACGCCAAAAATCGACTTGCGTAATATTACGTTTTGCTTAACAGTTACATCACGTAAACATAGCGTGAATCACTGAAGGAAAACAAAAAAAAAATTTAACTGAAATTTTGAACGTGTTAGAAAGAATTAAAACATTTTTTTTAAATAATGACAACAAAATTTGATCTTTCCTCTTAATAACAGCATTAACATTTTGATGAAATATGATAAAAATCAATTTCTGAAAAAAGATTACTTGAAGCTTTAGAGTTTGCTAAGGACTTTGCAAATATACTAATCGGAGTACATCAAAATAATTTTACATTGCCGTGCTTATACCACAATGTCGAAGTTTGGATATAAAAAAAAATCTAAAAAAGGCGCCTTTGACACAAGGTTCATTCGACGAAGCCGAGGTTTCCAAACAAATGGGTTTATTTATCTTACACAAAATAGACCACATAGACGACCACGGAATGTGTAGAGATAACGGACTAATAATACTGCCGGACGACAAAAGAACAAACGACAAAGCAAGAAAAATACTTTTTAAAATCTTCAAAAGTCTCAATTTTCGATATAGAAATAAAAATTAATAAAAAGAAAGTTGTCCAATATTTAGACGTGGAATTCAATCTACAACCTGGCACCGTCTCCCCATACATGAAACCAAATACAAAATTAAGATATGTAAACACCGAATCAAATACCGCAGATAGTAATGGCAACCTACTGCGGGAAAATCTGCCCAGTCAGTCATGTCTCTTTCGAGACATCGTTCACTCAAGCGTGTATCACGTATGACACTTAACTTAGTTAACTGTGTGCGTATATCTGTCCATATTTATTTATTTCAATTTCATTTTATTACTATTTTCTATTTTTAATTTCTTATTTATATATATATATTTTTTTAATTCTTAGAAAGAAATATTTATTAGTATAAACAAACCTAGTGATGTCCCTTTCAACGTACGATTTTTATAATATTTTTTCTTTTTCTTTTTTTTTTTTCCTACTATTTTCGTTTCCTATTCCTGGATTCCATTTTTGAGTTTCAGTCTAAAACCTAAATTATACCTTAATAAATATATTAGCATGTCCGATTTATAATTTATAGCGACCTTAACTTTATCAACGCTAATACCTAAATATAATTCAAGTCGAAAAACCATCTGTTCATACGTATGTGTATGTTTATGCATACATGCATGTGCATGGGTGCGTATATTTGTGCATATTTATTTATTTTCATTTTACTGTTTTCTATTTTTTATTCCTTCTTTTATTTTATTTCGTTAATTAATTTATTTTTTTATTTTTTAAAGAAATACCTAATCGAACGTTTCGTCTCCAATATAAGCAAACATGTGACGTCCCTTTCAACCTAAGATCAATAAAAAAACTGACCCTGAAATAATATTTTTCTCCGGCGATTTTAGTTTCCTATTCAATTTTTGGGTTTCGGTTTCAAAGCTAACCAAATTATATATCTAATAAATGAAAATATTCGCACACGCCGATTCACAATTCATAACGATCTTAAGGAACGCTTATATTTAAAAAATTTTAAATATTAGCGTTCCTTAAGGAACGCTATTATTTTAAATTAAAATAATAATCGAAAAATGGTCAGTTCTTCATATGTACATGATGATTGCATAAAGCATGAAATTCTGAGTCGTGCTTAAAACGTAGGATAATATGTATATTTATTAATATATAGTTTTTGCTGTTAAATTGCATTGAGCACTGTTCTGTTAACACCTGATAAAAATTTATAGATTGATGTGTATCTACACATATAAATATATATATACTTATTTACATCCCACCCCACATATATATATATATATATATATATATATATATATATATATATATATACACCTGCTTGTTCATCATTTTGTTTTCGGTTATTTTTACATCTGATAATGTCTATAATAGTTTTCGAGGTAGTTTAACATCCCTAAAGGAATTAAAAAACAACAGATATACACATATCTTCTTCTGACAAAGATGGGGGAATCGTAATCATTGAGGAAGACATATACCAACAAAAAAATAAAAGAATTCATTGCTGATGAAAATGTAATATAACGGTCTGGCCCACCCAAGAAAGGCTGATACAAGCCGTGTTGTTTCCGGTCGGTGAAAAGTAACGGATGTCACTTTGACCCTATTTCCGGCAGATGCGGAAATAACTCAGAGGCAAACAGACAGGTGACTCTGAGAATTACGTAGGCGTCGCGTGGGCGTCGCGTGATCAAGGCAAAGCCGGAAGAAACAAGTCCCGGTTTTGGAAGATATATAAAGACCGCGAAAACACGGATTCGCCAGTCAGAAGAAGTGAGAGCAGAAGTAGCAGCAGAACCACAGACACGAAGGAAGGCAGTTCACAGCTGCCCCCAATAACATGCTGCTATTGTGGGGTACGCATGCGTCAACCCTTGGAAGCGCGCTCTCACTCTCTGTTCACTAAGCTACACGGTCCATCGTTCATTAATAAAAATATCACTTGATATATTTTTATATACAGACGTGTTTGTTGTTTATTGATATATAACAAAAAGATATACGAGAAAGTTAACAAAAACGGAATCACAAAAGAGACACAAAAATTTATAAACAATATCAAAAAATAATTAAAAACAGAAGACTCCTCCTGGCTAAAGCTTATCATATATATATTAATTATCATTAGAAAGTGCGCAAACTGCAAACTACTACACAATTGTACATTTTGTTTCGACATTGAAAGAACAATGTCTCAACAGGTAGTTAACATTGATTGTTACCATCATTGTAACAATCAATGTCGAAAAAAAATGTACAATTTTGTAGTAGTTTGTAGTTTACACATGTTCTAACTTTATATTTAATAACAAATATTCATTGCTCTATTTTTATATTGACCACTGTTTTGAATTAATGTTTTGAACGTTGCAATTAATTTCTTTGTTCTTATTCATTTGTATATATATATATATATATATATATATATATATATATATATATATATGTATATATATATATATATATATATATATATATATATATATATATATATATATATATATATATATATATATATATATATATATATATATATATATATATATATATATTAATAATAATAATAATAATAATAATAATAATAATAAAATTCAATAATAAAAAAAAGGCATTAAATACAAACAAGATTTACAGTTAGTAGATTCTGTAGAAAAGCAAAACAGAAGCCAAGAACCAACTATTGCGGAAAAAAATATGAAAATGAAAACCAAAGATAAAGCTCTTGAACAGATGAAACAACACTGGCAAGACAAACCTCTGCATGGCCAATATCCAGAACGTGCCAATAAATCCAATGTTGATAAAGTTAATACTCATCGATGAGTATTAACTAGAGTTAATACTCATAGAGTTGATAAAGTTAATACTCATCGTGCATCTGGATTAAAGTTTGAAACTGAAGGCTTTATTCTTGCAGCACAAGACCAAAGTCTTTTCACTAGAAACTTTCAGGCAAATATTATGCATAATAATATGAATCCAAAATGCAGGTTTTGTGATAAACACCAAGAAACAATAGACCACCTAATCTCAGGCTGTTCTGTGCTTGCCCCAAATGAATATAAAAATCGCCACGATAGAGTTGGGCAATATTTACATTGGACAATGTACAAACATTATGGAAAATCTGTCAACAAACACTGGTATGAACATCACCCAGCACCGGTTACAGAAATAGAAGATGTCACCATTCTATGGGATTACACCATCTACACAGACAGAACAATTGAAGCAAACAGGCCAGACATTATTGCTAAAAACCAGAAAGAGAAAACTTGTCTATTAATTGATATGGCTTGTCCAGCGGATTGTAACATAGCAACCAAAGAATTTGAAAAACTGTCAAAATATAAAGACCTGGAAATTGAAATAGAAAAAATATGGAAATTGAAAACAATATTTGTGCCAGTGATAGTAGGTGCACTTGGAATGATAAAAAATGGAACAAAACAACACATTGAAAGAATCCCTGGAAACCCCAGCTTAAGAGATATACAAAAAATTGTCTTATTAAGTACAGCCCACACACTAAGGAAAACTTTATCTACGTAACGCTAGGGATGATAGGGAAGATAGAAAAAACATGAAATGGGGCCATAACAACACGCCACGACCTGCCTTAGGTCTCCCCGCAGACTTGGTTGGTAGTGAGACCAAAGCAGAAATCAAAATATGATGAAAAAGGACATAATAATGAATTTATATTTAAACCCATCTCGAAAAACCCACCGAGAATAAACGCAGAGTGGGAAAAAATGGAAATTAAAGAAACGAACTAAGTACTTGAACATAAGCCAAAATACTCGTCGAAAAGAAAAAATCCCGAGACCAGAACCGTAACACAAAAGCGCTCAATACAATAGTAGAGCAAACAAATAAGTATAAATCTAACCTAGAGCCAAAAAACCTACCTTGGTTTCACCTAACGGATCGTCAGGGCAAGAGCCGACTTGCCCTGACAATCCGTTAGGTGAAACCTAGGTATATATATTGGAGTATTTGAGCATCAATTTTTCTTTTTTTCCATTCAGAAATTTTCTGATTTTTCCTATTTCTGATCATTTTTGAAGGCTGTAGTTTCCGGTGGAAATTTGAAATATTTGAGTACTATGAATTTCAAATGACCTCAGTCACTGGTAAATTTATTTACAATTTTATTATTTTACAGGAAACCAGGAAAATACTTTAAAAATTAAAAAAAAACTTCCACAGAATATTTCCCGTTAATCTTCAAACGGACTTAGGATAACTCTCTAAGAGAGCTCTAAATATATATGTATATAAATATATAGAGAGCAATTATAAGAAAAATTAAGGCAGACACGTTATTTCATGGCAAATTGGAAGTATAGGCCTATTTCAGGCTAACCATCATCAGCTCCCGTCTCTATTTTACAAAGGATTTTACACGAATTCTTTGTAAAATAAAGACGGATTTACCATGAAATAACGTGTCTGCCTTAATTTTTCATATATATATATATATATATATAATTTCTATGATAACAATTTCTTTTATCCCAATCAACTGTGATGTTTAAAAATTGTAAATACAATGTCAATCGTGTTATCTTCTGCCTTCTTAATAGTTGTTCTTTTATTGTCCTCTCTCCTTAACAGTATATTCTTCTTCTTATATTCTGTGACACTCAGTAACTCCCTTGTATCTTAGTGGCTTTATTATCTTGCTTGAGTGTAAAATGATTCAAATGTAGTAGAAAAGCAGTAGTATTCAGAATGAAAAGTGAAGTGAGTTAAGGAGAAGGTGTAGGAAATTCAGTTGTCCAGGTTTTGTTATATTAAAAATCTAAATGTCCGAATCCCAAACAATAATGAAATAAATCTAAAGAAAACATTGGTAGACATGTTAAACAAATCATTTGTTTTTACAAATATATGTACATGAATTCAAATGATTCAAATAAAAGTAAAATATAGTGTTTGAGTTACACTTTTTTGTAGTTAGTCGATAAAAAGCTTTGCGGTTGAGAAAATACTTTTGGTTTGTTATTTTATAACGGCTCCCTACCTCAAGAAGGGATGTGCCTTGTGGGGCAGTGAATATCGACTTGAGACGACAAATCGGGGTGCCGAGTTCAAATTCCAGTTGAATTCCTTGCATTCACTTACGAGCAAATACCCTTGGGAAAGTTATTAATCCATCTCTTCTCTCTCCAGCTATGGGTTAAATAATAGAACAGAATTGGGTTCTATAGCCTTGGCTGGCAACCAGTCTACCGCAGAAAGCAATGGCAACCTACTGCAGGATAATCTTCTGCCCAATCAGTCATGTCTCTTTCGAAACATGATCACCCAAAGCGTGCATCACGTATGGACTATTTTTTAATGCGACATATTTTTATTACCATAATCATTATTTTTAATGAATACCTATATTTAAGTAAACGCTCCATTTTTTTTTAATAAGATTTTATTTTGTCTTATCACTCTAGAAAACTTTTAGAGAAAAATTCCCCCTACAGTAGCATTCGAACCTGCATCCTCCTTTATTGGAAAAAACATCATTAGATCCGATGTGCTTTAACGTGCTTCCGCTAGGAAGAGCTTCACAATCGTGTGTGTGTGTGTGTGTGTGTGTGTGTGTGTGTGTGTGTGTACACCAAATCACATCAGTATTCCCCTACATAAATGTTACCCCTACACATACATGCACATACACTGATATATATATGGACATATGACTGTACGCGAATACAGATGCGAAGCGTCAGTCAGTTAAGTGCCATACGTGATGCACGCTTGGGCGATCATGTCTCGAAAGAGACATGACTGACTGGGTAGAAGATTATCCCGCAGTAGGTTGCCATTGCATTCTGCGCACGTAAATAGATCAAAAACGAAAATATTTAAATAATGGATAGTTTTGCCTAGGCAAGGGAAATAACCTTAAAACTATGTCCTCATGAGTTATTTCCCTTTTAAAACTAAGGCATATTCTAAATATTATATAAAAGAGTGTTGTTCCACAATAATATAGAACAATAACAATATAACATAAGCAGATGACTGTGAGCTGATGGCAATATCATAAGAAAACTACAGGACTTTTTACACAAGCTAATAAAAGAAAGAAAAATGAACGAACTTATTATCAATTGTAAGAAGACTGAATATATAAGGTTGTCATCAAGTGAAATAAAAAAAAAAAATAATTCCCCTGATTCCATAACACAAAGGAAACCGTTCTACTAGCGGTAAGATTTGGAGCAACTTCCTCTTTTCAGCGGGCCTCTTGCAAGGAGAGCATGTGGAATTGAGCAGCTCCAAACATGAAAACTACAGATGAGCCAAAATATCACTTCTTCTCGTTAAATATCGCCTTTGCTGATAAACTTATCACTTCCAAAAATACTATTCATTCACCAAAATAAATACAAAGCATAAATATTCTACTTGTAATCACATTACAAGAACTTTCTTACTCCACCGATAACAGAAATGCCTCACTTTGTTGTTGGGATGAATATAGGTTGCATTTTACTAACTCAAACATGAAAGCCCATCATAACAAGCCTAACATGCTAACTGCGAATTAGTGGCACCAATATTAAACAAGCACAGATGTTTGGAAATGTTTTAACAGAAGATGGAAAATGTAACATTGAAATCCGTCGGATTTCAATGTTGCATTTTGCAAAAAACTGCAGAAATTTCATGGCAAATATAATAAGGAAGACATGACGAATTCGACACTCACGGGGCATATCGAAAGAAATAGGTACATGGAATGATATACCTATATGATGAGCGTGTGTAAAAGATGGCAGAAGGGATTGTGGCAGGGAGCTTGATAATGAGGTAAACGTTACTCAATACTACAAAGGATTTTGGAGAGTTACGATCACCCACGTCATGAAGAAGACGATTCACGTATAGGTCAGTACGTCTGCCGTGAATGAGGGTGTCTGTGCATTTTACCTACGATCCTTTCTCGGCACTTCTGCTTAAGATCCATCTCGTATCCGGCGCTTCGTTACACACACAAGCAGATGATATTTGCCGTTGACAACAGAATTGGGAAAAAACAAGGGTCAAGAGGAAGGAAAAGGCGTGAACGAAGAAATATATAATTTAAGTAAAAAAGCTGGCACGAAACAAAAAGAAAAGTGTGTGAAAGATACAAAGGAAGGAAGGAAGGAAGGAAGGAAGGAAGGAAGGAAGGAAGGAAGGAAGTGAAAGAGGTTTGCGGGGACATGGTTTATCACTCCTTTATGTCTTTGATCTTGTAAGGTGGGCGAAGCTATATATTTTCAACACTCGACTCATAAGCAGATAAGTACAACGAGTCTGCTCCTAAGGAAAGGGCCTCGACTTTACGAATTTAAATGTGGAATAGATATCCGCCCGGAAGAAAATAGATATCCGCCCGGAAAAAAATCTGAGAGTTGAGTTCGAATTCGAGTTGAATTTATTACATTCTCTAACGCGGAAATACCACTGGGAAACGTATTAATCGATCTTCTATGGAGATGGGTTAATAGCAAGACATATTGGGTTCTATAGCCTTGGTTGGCAACCAGTCTACCGCAAAAAAAAAGAAAAAGAAAAAGAAATGGCAACCTAATTTTTTCTGCTTGGTCAGTTATAGATTAGAATGTTTATTAATACTGGTCGATAAATGTTTGTCGTACTTTCAGTTGTCCATATTTTGTTTTGTTTTTTTCATATTGAAAATCTGAATTTCCAAATTCCAAATAATGATAAAATAAAAATAGAGAAAACATTAACAGTACGCCAGTTAAATCGTTTTTATACAAACGTACATAAATTAAATTCTAAAGAGTCAAAAAGGAATTTTTTAAAAAATAGTCTTTAGTCAAGTTAAATTCTTTGAGTTGTTGTTTTCACAGAAAATTCTGTAGGTTAGAAAAGAATTTTAAATAGTTCGTCCACAGAAAAAAAAAAAGACTTTTATCATTAACGAAGAATCACTGACCGTCTTTGTTGTTGGAGTTAATTCGTTTGAAGTCGCTGACATGTTTCATTCAGCACACACTATGGGAGACGGTTGTATCTTTTTCTTTTAAAGTCGAAAGCTTTGTGTCCAATTCAGTTAAAAGCACGTCGGGTATAAGTTAAAACGATGGTTTTTCCTGTAAGAGTAGGGAAGAGGCAAGTTCAAAATTCTATAAATTCAAGGGAAGTAATTCTTTAAAACTATTATTTTGTTACTTACCTTTGATTTTTCTTCTTTTTTTTACTTTTACATTTTTTTTTTTTTTTTTTTTTTTTTGCTGTGTCCTTTCAGGATATGAGCGACTATGGTTCTCCAAATATTCCTTTCCTTTATTATCCATGAATTGAATTACTTATGAATTGAAACAACCTCTTGAGAAACGGGACTATGTTTTCCCCGCTTACTTCTCCAATTGTCTGAATCCAGCCAGAGTAGTTTTCGCCAAACTGAAAAAAGAAGGTTTAACTGGAAGTCAAGGTTAGAGACTACAGTTTTATCGTGCTATCTATCCTATAAATGCAGGAGAAAGGAAGAGATACTTTCAGTGCTAAAAGCCATTAGTGCTAAAGTGAATGCAACATGCTCGTCGGAAATTTGATGCATTTTTAATATAAATTTTTTTAAATTTTATTTTAAATATTTTATGTATCCCATAGAAATTTGTTTCCAGAATTAACAAAAGATTTTTTTTTCCAAGGATAGAATTTTTATGGTTTACTGTACTGAGCAGATAAAAGAAATAAAATTTTTAATTAATAAATAAATAATTTATGTTTTTAAATTAAAAAAAAATGTTTTCCTCTTGATTAATATTATTCTTCTTGTTCTCGTTCCTCCCCTCCCTCTTCTCCACTCCTCTCCTTTCTTCTCCCTTCTCTTCTTCTTCTTCTTCCTTTCTGTCGTATTCCTTTAGGACGTGTGAGATTATGGCTCTCTACAACATCTAATCCTTTACTTTTTTCACTTTCTCTTTCTTCTTTATCTCCCCTTCTTCTTCTTCTTCTTCTTCTTCTTCTTCTTCTTCTTCTTCTTCTTCTTCTTCTTCTTCTTCTTCTTCTTCTTTCTGTAGTGTTCCTTTAAGACGTGGAGATGATTTGCTCTTCACAATATCCTGTCATTTGATTCTGGCACTATCCTTCTCCCTCCTTCATCTCCCATTCATTTACACAAACCTTTGGTGCGTAAATGACTTACTATTTACCCACGTACCTTTTGTGGGTGTTAAAATTTCCACACGCTCTTTTCTCATTATGTGTCCTAAAAATTTCAACTCTCTCTTTTTTATCCTAAGCATACATGTTATTTGGTTTCCATTTTCTTTAAAATGTTCTTATTTCTCACATGTTCTGTCAGGATATTGCAGTATTCTTCTGTGAAATAAATTAACTAAAAAATATCAGCAAAAAAACTGGGATACAAAGGGAGATAACTTCGAGTCGAACACTATTGTTATAAAAATGAATGTCATATCTCTTCTGATTTAGTCACTTACTAAAACCACTCAAAATCTGCTTAGCACGCATACAATTTTGGCTCCGAAAACATTAAAACAGCCTCCGATTTTTACTTGCAGTAAATGGAACTGTTGTTTTCTTGCCTACGTCTCCATTGTTGGATCGAAAACTAACACGATACATTTCCTCTTTCCGCACATATATATGTGAAAATATTTATCAGCAAATGAGAACCCTGGAAAACATACCCACAGACAAAAACTAAGAAATCTAATAAACTTACGTGAAATTTAATTTTGCTATAAAAATCGTTGAGGAAATTAAATTCGGCAGAAGGGCTTACATGCTGCTACGACTCTTCTTCTTCTATGTGCCCTGTCCCTTCAGGACGTAGGCGATCATGGTTCTCCACCTCTCCCTATCCCTTGTGGCTCTTAATATGTTTGCTCCTGTTACACCTCGCAACCTCCTTTCCGTCATCCACCTGATCAATCCCTGCAAATATGTTATCCGCTGCCTTCCTCTGTCTCTTTTTTCTTCTATCTGACCTGTCAGTATCAGGTTCTCCAAGCCCTCCTTCCTTATTGCATGTCCCAGGAACTTCAGTTGCCTCTTCCTGATGCTCAGTATTAATTTCCTTTTCGTTGCCTTTTTCCAACACCTCATCGTTGCTTGCATGTTCAGTCCACGATATCCGCAGCATCCTTCTATAGAACCACATTTTCGCTGCTTCAAGTTTTGTCCTCATTTTCGATGGTATTGTCCAGCATTCACTGCCGTATTGAAGAACTGACATCACATAGCAATCCAGCACTCTTTTCTTTGTTTCTAGTGAAATTTTCTTGTGTGTTAGTACTTTACTCAGCTTCTGGAACGCGTCCTTTGCCATGCCAATCCGCCTTCGGATCTCTGTGTCGCACTTTCCATCTCCTGTTAAAACACTTCCTAGGTATTTAAATTTTTGTACTTGCTTGATTCTGGTATCCCCTACCTCTAGAGTAGAGGTCAGGTTACTTAAATACCTTATCATGTATTCCAAAATTTTCTACTATTACAAGTCGATATTTGCGTCGTACCTTAACAAAGTCCTTTGTGCACTTTATGAATTATACGTATAGATCAAGTCGATGCCAAACGTCTCTAATACAGATGTAGATAAAACAAACAATATTACAGGTGGACAGACATTCTCCAAGCCTTGACATTGATAAGCTAAGGGTAATTAATTAGATTTATGATATCCACTTGCCCTCAGAGATCACAAGTCATTTTCCTCACACACAGTTTTGTATTTCTTTCATTTTAAACTGAAGTAGCCAAAAAGAGCATACACTTCTCTGTCGAAACGCGTCTTTAGAACTATTTTACACCTTGTCTCATCGTTTTCACTTTTGTTTCGGATAATATTATACATCCACTCATATATATATATATATATATATATATATAGTCATCTGCAGACAGATCTGTTTCGCTGTATCACAGCGCATCAGTACGGTTATATATATATATATTCCATTTGTAAACGAGTTATTACACGACCCAGGTTTCTACCATGAATGGTGTCTTCAGGCGATTTTAATATTGAAAATCGTCTGAAGACACCATTCAAGGTAGAAACCTGGGTCGTGTAATAACTCGTTTACAAATGGAAAATATTCAAAAGTTCTACAATATAATTGTATTGAACACTTTTTAATACAAATTTGCACTGGTCTAATTTTATTATAACCAAAAACTAAGTAATTAATCAATCAATCAATCAATCTATATATATATATATATATATATATATATATATATATATATATATATTGACAGTAACACTTGTATTAATTCACGACAACGTTTAATTCCATTTTTTCAGATTTTTAATTGTTCGTTACGTTCGCTTACACGCAAATATCCTTGGGGAAATCTATAAATCTATCTCTTCTCGCCTCAGGTATAGGCTAAATAATAAGACTTGTATCTGGAAAAAAACTGTTTTTCCCTAACATTGTTTATTCATTATTAACTTGCAAAACATAGAGAATTATTCTGACAATCTAAAACATGTTTTGGGTTTAAATAAGCCACAAATTGGTGATAAACCTTAGAAAACAAATCAAGCACTGTTTTTTTATCACGAAAACACACTAACAATTTTATTTAAAGAAATATGGAATATCATGCTTCAGTGTCAAAAAATTTAGTTTTAAAACGTTGGTATAGTTGTAAAGACAGTGACAGTTGCACCTTTTGCTGATGACCATGCATTCAGTTTTCTTAAAGTTTATTTGTAGTCCTTTTTTGTCACTCTCCACCGATACCTTCTGTAGGAGTTCTTGTAGTTTCATTTCCGTGTCTGCAATCAGCACTGTATCATCTGCATATCTTATATTGTTCAAGTTGTGACCTCCAATAACAAATTCTGGCGTATCATCTAGGGTCCTCAAAATATTCTCGCTGTCCAAGTTGAACAGATCCGGTGAAAAGACACATCCTTGTCCTTGTATTTCTATCTTTGTAAATCTGCTGAAATCGTTACCTGTCCATATGCAGGCAGTTTGCTGCCAGTAGAGATTCTTGATTACTCTGATGTCTTTCCCAAAAGTGTCGAGGATACTGAGCATCTTCATCAATTCTTTGTGTCGTATTTTGACGAATGCCTTCACATAATCAATAAAACATAGGTACAAGTCCTTCTTCATTTGTATTGCTCTTTCGGATGGCATCCTAATCATAAATATGGCATTCCTTGTTCCAGTGTGCTTGACGAACTGTTCCTATCCTCTCTCTGGCCTTATTCTGCTTCTCGCCCTATTCATCAGGATTCTGACAATCAGTTTTGTAATGTGACTCATTAAGCTGATAGTTCTGTGTAATTCGCACTCGTTTGCACCTGGTTTCTTTGGCAGTGCTGTAAATATCGACTTGCATAGGTCGTCTGGTACTATTCCACTATTATAAATTTCGTTTATGTTGGTAATTTTTTCTATGTCATATTCTTCCAGGGCTATCAGTAGCTCTATTACGATGTCATCTGGACCAGCTGCTTTGTTTCTGTTCAGTTTGGCCATTTCAGCTTCCACTTCGGATTTTAATATTTCCAGTCCATCTTCCTCCTTGTGTATTCTTGGTTGTTCTCTCCTGTCGCAAAAAAGATCCTTTATATCTGCTTCCCATCGCTGGAGTATTTCTTCTTTCTCCAATATGATTGTCTTATCCCCGGATTTTATGCATCCTGTTGAGGAGCATGTTTTTTACAACTCACTGTGAGCTTAACCCACCGGCTGGTTGGTCAGCAACACCCCTGCTTTACCTTCTCACCCAGAGAGCTACTAATCACCTACTCTACTCTTCGGGCGGCGCATACTTGTTCACTTTTCTCTTCTCTCAACCTTCCGTCTCCTTCTCACTAAGGACAACCGCCTTGGAAAAGCACACATATTCTTGTGAACATTGCATACAATTGCAGACGGCCAGCCTAACACAAATTCATACACATCTAGACGCTAACCGGCTAAGAATTAAGAACAACCAAATTCGTAAATCACTCGTCTGTATTTATTTAATAAACGAGAGACATTTACATCTACCTTTATCATATTTTTTCTTGCAAGCATACACTTGTTTATAACAATATTATGATATCAAATACAGGGTGTCCATAAAGTCCGTGTGTACTTTTAAAAAAAATTAATTTTATTTGTATTTGTGATAGAAATAATCTGTAAAAATGTGCTTGAACAATTAAACTTGAAAGATAATACATTATTTCAACAAGATGGAGATCCTTGTTACTTTGCTCTGCGTGTTATTCAGTTTCTAAATCAGGAATTTCCTAACAGATGGATCGGAAGGTGGGGACCATTTTATTGGCCTCCACGTTCGCCAGATTTGACTTCATTAGATTTTTTCCATGTGAAAACAATTGTGTATGCAACCAAACCCAGTTCATTAGAAGATTTGAAAGCTAAAAATAAATAAAGTGATTTTAGGCATTACTGTAAATCAATTGGTAAATGTTTTCCGTGAACTGCAATATAGTATTACCCTTTGTATTGCTTATGATAGAGGACATGTGGAAACTTAAATAAAATTTCAATAAAACCTTTAAAAAATATAGATTTACTTCTTTCTAATTCTTTTTACAAATTATTTCTCTCGCAAATACAAAGAAAGTTATATCTTTTAAAGTACTCACGAACTTTATACTGTTACTTTGACGTGATAAGCCAGCTTGTCACGCTGGATCAATTACGACTGAGTGAGAATCGACCTCAATGGGTGTTCGATAAATTTGGCCTTCTCCCATATCTAAACTACGCTTAGAAAATCACCATAAATCAACTATTACGAATCTTTGCAGAAACAAAAAATTATTTGCTTACTACACTTTAAATCATCGTCAATAATTGTGACTAGAAAGAACCAAGAAAATTTTACGATTTTACTTTTCTTATTTGAATTTTCTGATGAATCTTACTAAACTCTTAAGCTAGTAATTAAATAAGCTCATGGCGGGTTGTATGCGTAGAAAGTCCATTATCACGTCGTTTAATATTTGAGTTCAACAACTTCTTAAAATATTGCAAAAACAACCATAAGTATGAATACTTTTTGTTATTTTAAGAAGTGGGTACATATAAAAAGATTTTAAATTGACAACTTTTTTTCCATTTCAGTGAAACAGGCGTTAAATACTTGTATCTTTCCTGTCTTTTTCTTTTTATTTCACTCATTTTCTCACTAAAATCAAGAGGTGCATGTCCTTTGTTTTTCTATGGAATCAAAGCAAAACAGAATACTCCATTATTTTTTTAGGTATTGGCAGGAGATGTTAAACACTTCTTTCTTTCTTTTTTTTCTTTCTTTCTTTCTTTCTTTCTTTCTAGTGAAATAACTGTTTTACGGACAGTTATCTTCATAATTGAAAAATAATTCTGCAGACAATGCTATTTTATTTAAGGTTATTAGAATTTTTGGCGATTGCCTTGTTCTGTTTCCGTCGTTCGATGCTGTGCGTCTGAAAAATGCCGTTTTGATCGCGCTTAGCAAGCTTCTCGGCGTTTTGTTTAAGATAAAAGTATAGTATCTGTTCTTATCAGCTTCATCTTCCCTTCTTGTTTCTTTCTTCCTATCATTTTCTCACTGAAACCAAATAGTGCTTTTCCTTTTTTTATACGTGATCAGAACTGAATAACCCTTTATTTATGAAGTATTGGCAGGACGTAATGGTCGGACGAACTAACGAAGGCGGAGACAAGAACAATTATCATAGGACTAATTTTTTTTCAGTCTGCTGTTGTTGCCAAAGTAAATGCTGCGGTATTAGTAGACATAATATTTTTCAAATTTAAATTTTTCAAATTTTTTAATAATTCTACAGGTTTTTATTATTTAAACGTTATTTTTTGTGGATATTCGTATTTGAGTGTATGTTCCGTTTATTTATTAAACGATATATTCATTTATTTTCGTTTACCGACCGTACACCAAATATTTTTCTCTAACAAGATTTCTCGGATTCAGGCCGGTAGACGAAGATAAAAAATATAGTGTTTAATAAGTAAACGGAATATCCATTCAAATAGACGTATTCACTAAATATAACGTTTTGTTTATATATATATATATATATATATATATATATATATATATATATATATATATATATATACAGGTAAAGAAAACCAACACTTTTACAATTTCAAGTTCTCCGGCATTTACTTTTTATAAAAGTGCTCAATACAACAAATATTGCAGAGCATTTCTTCTTAAAATTAAAAAATAAAAATGTTTATTAACTTACATATATCTAGTAACTTGTTTTATATCATGAAAGAATAATAAATAAATGGATATTAAAATAATTAAATTGATATTTAAATTTTTAATAATTAAATAGATATTTTTTTAAAATTGTTTTATGATATTTAGAATTGTATTAGAATATAATAATAATATAATAGATATTATAAAAACAATAAAATGAATTTTAAAATTTTTAATAAATAAATAGATATTAAAAATGTTATTTACAAATTAAGAGTTTTAGAAAAATTACAATAAAATGCATTCTGAATCGAAATAATAATGGTATTATTACACTCAAAGGTCCCTTTAAGTTAGATCAAAAATATAAAATATTTTCTTTCTTTCTTTTTTCTTTCTTTTCTTCTTTCTTTTTTCTTTCTTTTCTTCTTTCTTTTTTGTCTTAGAAAAAAATGAGATACAGAGAAAATTAAAAAGAAAAAAAATTGTAACAATAATGGATACATCAACGGAAATGGAGTCTAAACAGGGGTTTTGAACGACATACTTTTGCCGTTAAGATTGAAAGAAGAAATTATGTATTCCCCAAAAATATAAACCTTTTTTTCAAATTAAAATCGAATCTCTATTTTGATTAGTTAAAGTGAACGCACACATAAATTTTTGTCTTCCCACATTTATAAATAACAAATGTATTTTTTCTTATATTCAAATGAAAATCATTTTCACAACAATAATCTAACATTGCTTGATGACGAGGTAAAAATCACGAAAAATAAAAATTTCCGTGTCGCAATGTGAAATAAAAAAACAAATTTAATTATATATATTGTTATTGTAATATTTTATTAAAGTTGCTACGTTCCAATAATTAATTATGTAAAAAGGGGATTTCTACGGATATTTTATTGTCATAGAATTTGCCATCATTAACTGAAGAATTAAGATTCATCAAAATATTAAAATAAGAAAACAGGTTAAAACTAGTATATATAATACGTTTAATTTTACTATCTCTTTTTTCTTTTCTCTTGTCCCTCACATAATGTCTGACTAATATGAATTTTCAGAGGCAATGACGTCATCTAGTTGCTGTCGCCTTTTTCTAGAGTTGAAAAGAAGTAGCTGGATTCTCCTCACCTGCAATGACCACCTTCGTCACGATTCTACTTGACGTCCATTGGCTATAAAACTGCCACGACCATCTTTGCTCTCTTTGTATTGTTCGGCGTCTTTATGTTTTTTAACGACGTTATTTCAACCTAGATTTCATTTTCCATTTCCTTTTCATTTTGCGATTCAGCTCAGACGTCACAAGCCGAAGAAGAAAGAGAGAAGAGAAAAAGAGTAATTTTATGTTAAAGGAAGCATTGTCAATTATTATTAATATTTGGCTACTTATATTTATCTTTATTTCTGTTGGTTTTTTATTACAACTCCCATTCAGAAGTCGAAGTAGAGAATAGAGCTCTATGACTAAATTTTAATGGTTCTCTGGGTGCAGAATACCGTGGTTAAAACGAAAATTTAATGCCAAGTATCCTGTTGGATGTGCGTTGTGGTGCAGTGGATATCGGCACGGAACGAGAAATCGGGGAGCCGAGTTCGAATTCCAGTTGACGCCATAGCATTCACTTTCACACAAATACCCTTGGGAAAGGTATTAATCCGTATCTTCCTTCCAGTTATGGGTTAAATAACAGGACAGATTGGGTTCTATAGCCTTGGCTGGCAACCAGTCTACCTCAGAAAGCAATGGCAACCTACTGCGGGATAATCTTCTGCTCAGTCAGTCATATCCCTTTCGAGACATGATCGCCCAAGCGTTTATCACGTATGGCACTTAACTGACTGACTGATCCTGTCCACAAAATACAACACAAATTCCAAGAAAAACAACACGAAAAGAAATGCTTTGTAACAAAATATAAAGAAGAACCATATATTTCATATATATACAATAAATAGACAATTAATATTTTTCAGTGTTTTATATGTTAGGGTAATAAAATACCTATAAATTTCAAAAGTTCAAAGAGTTCGTGTGTTTAACAGCAATGTGATCTGTGAAGTTAAGATAAGTCTATGTTTCACTATGTGTGTGAACAATAGAAGTAACGTTCACATACTGTGTCTTTCTTTTGTGAAGAAAAGGTAAAATTGGTGTCGCTAAAACGGATATTAGGTCATTTGTTTCTCTTTGTTTTATTTTATGAAGAAGAAGAACAGTCAGTCAATTTAAGACGAAAGAAAAAGGGAGACGTGATTGTTTCGGAAAAAAATACAGAAATAAATGATCAGAAAAAAAACTAGTTATCGTGGTTAATTTTGAGGAGACAGTCGAAATGTCTTGTTGTTATCGTCCTCTTCAGTGTTCTCTGACTGCCTGATGGCTGACTGGTTCACTTGACTGATAGACTGCTAACGAAGACATGAATAAATAACTAATTTAATCACGTGATTGGCTTTGAACGCAATTTTTTTTTTTTGGCGCGAAGAACCATAAACACTGATCGCTGAAAGTTCAATTTGTTTTTTTGTTTTGTTTTTTCTTTCGTTTTTTTGTTTTTTTGTTTTTTTGTTTTTTTTTTTTGTTTTTTGTTGTTTTGTCCAATCGGCAACCAGAATCGCTAAATTTATTTTGGATTTTATTTTTTTACCGAAGATTTTTTTGGTGATTCTGATTTGATTTTGTGTGTGTGCGTTTTCTACTTTTTGGCTTCAGCTATTCGCTATAAAATATAAGATTTTTATCTTATAATTACTGCTGGTTAGTCTTAAATGAAGCATATTATTCACTTTCTTTCATCTTATTTCACTTGCTTTTTCTTTGTTAATCTCAGCTATAAAAAGTAGAATTAGAGAATATAGCTATATGGCTAAATTTGAATGACTCCTGCTGGTTAGCCTTCTTAGATGAAGCATTATCAATTATTATTCATTTTTCACTAGTATTTCTTTCATCTTCATTTCTCTTGTTTTTTATTGCAACTCCCATCCATAAGAAGTAGAAGTAGAGAATATAGCTATATGGCTAAATTTGAATGACTCCTGCTGGTTTGCCTTCTTAGATGAAGCATTATCAATTATTATTAATTTTTGACTAGTATTTCTTTCATCTTCATTTCTCTTGCTTTTTATTGCAACTCCCATCCATAAGAAGTAGAAGTAGAGAATATAACTATATGGCTACATTTGAATGACTCCTGCTGGTTAGCCTTCTTAGATGAAGCATTATCAATTATTATTCATTTTTCACTAGTATTTCTTTCATCTTCATTTCTCTTGCTTTTTATTGCAATTCCTATCCGTATAAAGTAGAAATAGAGAATATAGCTATATGGCTAAATTTGATTGACTCCTGCTGGTTAGCCTTCTTAGATGAAGCATTATCAATTATTATTCATTTTTCACTAGTATTTCTTTCATCTTCATTTCTCTTACTTTTTATTGCAACTCCCATCCATAAGAAGTAGAAGTAGAGAATATAGCTATATGGCTAAATTTGAATGTCTCCTGATGGTTAGCCTTCTTAGAAGAAGTACTGTGAATTATTATTCATTTTTCACTAGTATTTCTTTCGTTTTCTTTTCTCTTGCTTTTTATTACAATTCCCAACCATAAGTAGAAGTAGCAAATATAGCTATATGGCTAAATTTGAATGCTTCCTGTAGGTTAGCCTTCGTAGATGAAGTACTGTCAATTATTATTCATTTTTTCTCCTATTTCTTTCATATTTATTTCGCCTGCATTTTATCGCAACTTCCGTCCATAAGAAAAACCGTGTTCGTAAAGAACATAGCTGAAAATTTTCTTGTTTAAATGATTACGTAAAGAACCAAGAATGCATGACAATTCACAGGTTTGAAAACAGGTACCTGCTTAGAATCATGATCGCCTATGTCCTAAAGAAACATTTAAAACCGTCGCGATAAAACTCGGTACCACCAAAGGTTTGCTGAAAAAAAGTGCATAGCATAATGAATACAGTGTAAACCTGATATAAGAGAGTTGTCTGAACTGGATAAAAGTTATCTTATATCCGGTTTTCTCTTATATACGGGTTTGGTCTATTTTTTATACATTACCACAGGCTCTAATTTGGGACCAGAGAAAATCTCTCTTATATCAGTGTTTCTCTTATATCCAGGTATCTTATATCCGGGTTATACTGTATTTTGTATTTTGATTATTTTATTAAATTTTTCAATCCTTTCTAGCACGTTCGAAACTTCATGAAGTGGTGTGTATCAAATAGATCTAAAATTAAGTTTCTTTCAAGTTTTTTTCCAAAATTAGAATCTCTAAAATAATCTTATTAATTTGAAGAATATGCTTTGAAAGTTTCATTAAAATCCGATAATTAGTTGATTTTTTGCAAGAATTTCCAGATCAAAATGTTTTTCATTGAGAAAAGGCGCTAAATTTCCTAAAATAATTTTTGATTTCCCCGCTATCGCAAGAAAAACAAGATTTTAACCAACATTTCAAACGTACTACAAAAAATTAAAAATTTAATAAAATAATCAAAAATAATTTGGTCTTTCCTCTTAATAACAAACATTTTGA